>VZRN01003296.1:2744120-2817604 GCA_013397935.1 Dasyornis broadbenti
GGCCGCACAGGCTGCGCGGGAGCCACCCGCCCGCCCGCCGCACCGCCAGCCCGCGCGTCTCCGCGAAGCAGCGCCCGGGGTCGTAGTGCGCCGTCCAGATCTGCACCCGGCAGCCCTGCGCTCGCAGCGCCAGCGCCGCGTCCACCACCAGCCGCTCCGCGCCGCCCAGGCCCAGGTCCGGGTGCAGGAACAGCACGGACGGACCCTCTCCTCCTGCCTCCTCCTCCTCTTCCATGGCCGTTACCACGGGGCCAGGGTCACATGCGCAGCCCGGCAGCCCCGGCGGGACACGTCAGCTTTCCTTCCCTTCCTCCCGGGCCTTCCCGCCTGCCCCGCCCCGCAGGCGGCCGCGGCGCTGCCCGACGCGTCATTCCGAGCGCTCCCGCTCCGGCTCGGCCGCTGCGCAAGGAGCGGCCGCGACCGAGGCGTCACGGGGGAAAGCGCCCTCGGAAAGCGGCTGCCGAGCGAGGGATACGGTGATAAAGGGCCGGTGCTGCTCAGGCATTATCCCGGCAAGCCGTGTGTCCCGGGATGCGCGGCGCGGGGGCGGAGCCTGATGTGGGCAGGGACGTGGCCGGAGCGACTGTAGCATAACGTGTGTGAGACCGCGCCCAGCCTGTGCCAGCGCCGCCGCCATGGTGAGGGGCTGCCCCAGGTGGGGGGCGGCCGAGGCGCCCCTTCCCCGCCGGCAGTGCCCGCCNTGCGATTCTGTGAAGAGCAGCCCGCCAGTATCCCTGCCTCCCGTCGGGTCAGCGACGGCGGCGCCCCGGTCCCCATCGCCATCTCCATCCCCATTCCCGTACCTGGTCGCACACGAAGGCGTCGAAGGTCTCGCCGCTGAGCAGCAGCACGTAGAGCGCCACGTCGGCCGCTGCGCAAGGAGCGGCCGCGACCGAGGCGTCACGGGGGAAAGCGCCCTCGGAAAGCGGCTGCCGAGCGAGGGATACGGGGATAAAGGGCCGGTGCTGCTCAGGCATTATCCCGGCAAGCCGTGTGTCCCGGGATGCGCGGCGCGGGGGCGGAGCCTGATGTGGGCAGGGACGTGGCCGGAGCGACTGTAGCATAACGTGTGTGAGACCGCGCCCAGCCTGTGCCAGCGCCGCCGCCATGGTGAGGGGCTGCCCCAGGTGGGGGGCGGCCGAGGCGCCCCTTCCCCGCCGGCAGTGCCCGCCGCTTCTCACTCCCTCCCGCTTCTCTCCTCTCTCCGCAGCCCGGGCCCAACCCCAGCGCCACCAGCGTCGGCTCCTCCGGCCGCTCTCCCAGCAAGGCTGTGGCTCCCCGCGCCGCGGGATCCACCGTCCGGCAGAGGTGGGTCCCGCGCCGCGACTCCCTGGTGGGGGAAGCTCTTGCCTCCGTCGTGCACTCTGCTTGCCGGGCTGCCCAGGCTGATGCCCTCTGCTGACGTGGCAGCACAGGCTCAGGGGAGTCCAGAGAAGGGCCACGGAGCTGGGGAAGGGTCTGGAGAACAAGTCCTATGAGGAGCGGCTGAGGGAGCTGGGGTTGTTTAGCCTGGAGAAAAGGAGGCTCAGGGCTGACCTTAATCGCTCTCTATAACGACCTGAAAGAAGGCTGTAGCCAGGTGGGGGTCTGTCTTTTCTCCCAGGCGACTAGAGACAGGATAGGAGAACTCAAGTCGTAAGCTGCACCAGGGGACGTTTAGCTTGGATATCAGGAGGAATTTTTACGCAGAAGGAGCTATTAGACATTGAAATGGACTGCCCAGGAAGGTGGTGGAGTCACCGTCCCTGGAGATGTTCAGGAAATAACTGGACGTGGCACTTAGAGCTATGGTCTAGTTGACATGATGGTGTTTGATCATAAGTTGAACTTGATGATTTTAGTGGTCTTTTCCAACCTAATCGATTCTGTGAAGTGTATTGTTTCTGTGGGGTCTCTTGGGCTGCTTGGTCCTGGAAGCTGACAAAGTGCTAACGTGTTGTTTTGTGTTTTGTTTCCTTCTGTTGTCCATTAAAGGAAAAATGCCAGCTGCGGGACAAGAAGTGCAGGCCGTGCCACGTCTACGGGGACTGGTGGGATGTGGCGATTCTACACTGAGGACTCCCCAGGGCTCAAAGTGTAAGTTGGGTTAATGGGTGGTGGCAGGCTTGGGGGCAGTAGAGTTCCCCTGCTTGTATCGTCTTCCAGTCTTTGAATTAATAATAATCTATCAGTGTTCTGGTGTGCATGGGAAAACTTGCTGAGTTGATGGTTGGGGTGGCATACTTACTCTGTAACCCTGGTAGTAGGGTAGTAGTTTTTAAAGTAATAGATTTTTTAAAAAGGTAGGTACCAGTTATATTTTGTAATTGCCAAAGCTTACCCTGAGTGGTCTTTGAAGACTGTGAGCAATCACTTTGAAGTTGAGAAAGATCACTTGTCTCAGTGAATTTAGGCATCTATGTGCATGCTTTCATTCTCTTTTATGTAAAAATGTTGTGTTTTGTTTAATAATAGCTATGTTGTGATCTTGTGCACCCCTAGAAAATACAATAGAACTGATATAGCATATGCTTGCATATTCTCAGGTGTTTTTATTAAAAAGCTGCAGATAAATTACTTTAGCTGAACTTGCCTAGCAAATAGCATGCCAATACCTTGTATATCTCCATTTTTACAAGGTAAATACTCCAAGATTATGGTCAAATGTCTAGTAGTGTCCCTTAAACTATAAAGAGAGCCTAAGTTTTTACTTTTTTGACCAATTTGAGTCATTGAGATGAGTTTCCCAAACAGACTTTGCAGCCTAATACTTCAGTAACAAAAGTGGAAGGTGTATTTCAGCTGATGAGTGCAGACTAAGTTATATCCTTAGTGGGAATTTGTGCTTATTGTAGAGTTACAGTTCATGACCTCTTGTCTTTACTGAGTTGAAAAGTCTTGAGATGCTCAGGGCTGACCCTGTTGCTTGTTTTTTTTTCCCTCAAGTCGATTAATATTTTCTTTTGGAGCTCTTTAAGAGGGCTGTTGTTGGTTGCACAAACCGAGAACATCGGGGAAGGGCTGGTGATAGGTTACTTAGTGATAGTTCCATGAGTAATCCTTATTCTGAAGTTGTCTTATGTGTTTTCATTTCCATATGCGCTTGACACTTCAAAAACCAAAATGTATCCAGCAAACCACCAAAATAGTGCTGTTGTGCCTTGCTTACTCCATTTGGAATCCGGAAAGGAGACAAGGCAGAGGAAAGACAATGAGCAGCAATAGTGTTCTAGAGCAAATCTCTGCAGACAGGCAGGGCAACTGTTTTCTCTGCTGTTTGGTATACTAAAGCTCAATGTAAAACATGAATAAAACCAAACAGAATAAAAAGAGAAGGACATTGTGATTTTTTTTTTTTTTAATAGATTTGTGATACAAGCTTTAGCAATTTTGCAAAGTTTCCTTCTGAATCCTTTGGTTTCACTTTTGGTGCTGAATGGTGTCTCAGTTATTCTCATCTTCAGTGCAAGCAGATCACTAAAAAGATTTTCCCATCTATTTATATTGCAACACAATAGCTCACAATTTTAAGGTTTTGGAACACTGGGAGTGTTTTCTTGGAAGCTACTTTGGATAGCTGTATGGTCAGGGTTTTAATGGACGAATCAAATCTATAAAAGTGAGTTGGTTTTACACATCACTGCATGCTAGATCTAACATTTTTTGAGCCATGGCTTGGTAGCAACTTTCTTTTTTATGACTTTCCATGTATTTTTTGTAATATTTTTTTTTTCATAGCAATCAATTGTTTTGATATCTGTCCAGTTTTGTAGGCTTTAAAGTGAGAATGGTTTATAGAGGGTTTGTGATTGCCTCAGTGAAGTGCTTCAGCTGAAGTTGTTTTTAGAAATGGTTGTGATCACTACTGCATAAAGCAGTGTGAAAGCTTAGCCTGGTAGTGATGGTAGGTGGGCTTTTTTTGGTGCTTTCATATAGTTTAAAATGAAAACTCTTAACATTACTAAGAGAAAGTATGTAAAACTGCCTGAGAACAGGTTAATTCATACTAGCTACACCGAGGGGAATTTTGCTCTAGATAAAAAAGTTTATATCTTTTATTCTGTGTAGAATTATATTGATGCTTTGGGTAATTTTGTATCTGTATTTAATGTCCAAAATAATATGTTGAATAGGCAAGTTGGTTCTCCTCAGGAAATATCCTTTATCTGCGTTACAAGATGCTTCAAGATGTGTGTGTCTTTAAAAACAGCTATTAGTAAAAGGGAGTTGTGGAGGATTTGGCTGAGAGTGGGGTATGCCATTTTTCTCTTTAAATCTTGGAGATTACGTGCGTTGAAAAAAAATAATCTAAACTCAAACCTCTTCCTCTTTTTGGGTCACTTAGTATCTGTGGTTCTTGTATCTTGTCTTGGGCTTTCCTACTTAAAGAGCTATAGGCAGCATTTCCTGTGGATAGAAAGTCAAATTGGGCTTGTGATACAATATGCAGCCTTATGAAAGACATTCTGAGCATGTCACAGTACCAAATCTTTAGAGGTTTCTTAATCCATTTATTTAGTTATGGTGGGCTGAGAAGATGCAGGTGTGTGGAGGAGAATTGCAGGGTTTCAACAGGTTTTCTTTGGGACTGGAGGAAATGAGATGTATGTGTCAGTATTGGCAAGCTGATTATTCTCTAAGGGTTCGATGTCATCTGCATGTTTGAAAAACACACTGAACACACAATCAGTTTCCAGTGTTTATTTCTATGTAGTTCTGTTCTGTTAGTGGTGCTCCTGTATTCCCATGTGCCTTTGGGCAGAGCAGCTTACCTATTCCTACTGCTAAAGGCTCAAATGAATTAAATAGTAATTCAGATACAGTATAAGGACTATAAATTGTGATTTATATTATGCAGGATATAAACTTACATGTATAAATATATATAAATAAAAATGATAAAAGAAATGTGTTTGTTTATAGGTATAAAATGCTGGGGTTTGAGAATTACATTCTGTTGCTTAGTGAAAGATAGCCCTTGAACAAGTTGAAGTCACTGTTTATGTGGACTTTGTTTATTTTGTTATTGGTCTATTTGCCATATGTTTTATGTCTGTGTTCGGGATTCTCCATACTCAAATAAGTCTGATAGATAATAATTGAGTTTTAAAACTCAATGTAAGATTATAGTTGTGAACATTTGAAATATATGAATCATGATCTCATAGAAAAATGTCAGTATACTCTTTGAGTCCTTTTTCAGTTTCGTTTTCAGATAGCATGTACCTGCTTATAAACAGTAACCTGGAGGGTAGCACAGGCTGAATAACAGATTTCCCAATAGCATGTTGAAATCAGAAATGAGGTTGTATGAAGCGAGTGGTATGAAGCAGTGTTGAGTGTGTGTAATCATGTAATTGTTGTATCTCAGAACAGCATGAAACAGCTGATTGAAGGTATCAATATGTGCCCTGAGATTAACCTGTTCTTTTTTAAAAATATCACTATACAATTTCTAAACAATATATAAAAGTAAGAAAAGAAAATAAAATTATTAATTCATTCATTTTACATAAAGATTTAATGATGTAGCTTTCCCACTTGGTGTATGATTTTCTAAAAAGCAGAAGTCCCTGTCTCTCGCCCGCTGCTGCCATTGTTTTCAAATGAAATAAAACCTCTAAAATAAAACAGCTAATGAGAATTTTATGCCTAAATTTTAGTAGCCGCTAGAGGACTCTGTTGGTTTTTGCATCGGACTGCATCTCTGCTCAGGTGGCTATCTGAGTAGTAAACACAGAGGATACTTTCCCAGAGATTGTGAAAATAGTGACGCGTAATAATGAACCATTAATGGGTATTTAAACAAGTGGGTTTTTTGTTACTCTGTTGTGCTTTTTTACGTAACATTTAGGGTGTGTAGGGCTGTCTTTAAAAACAGTGGCAGCAACAGTTTTTGATAGAGATGGCTATCTCATTTCTATGTGCTTTAAGGTCTTTCTGTGGGAATGGAAGAAGAGTTTTCTTGTGCAATTTATTATGAGCTGAGCTTGCTTGGCTGATAATGACTGGCCTTTGGGCAAGACAGACTTCTTTATGTTAATTCATTTTCTCTTTATTTTTAGTGGACCTGTTCCAGTATTGGTCATGAGTCTTCTTTTTATTGCTTCTGTGTTTATGCTGCACATCTGGGGTAAATACACTCGTTCCTAGACTCAGCTGCCAACTCAAAGCATACATCTTGGACCAAAACTGTGGTGGATCCTGGTTGTTCTTGGAGAGAGACTGGGGAAGCTTCCTATCACCTGTTGAAGTCCTGTCAACTTTGGCTGTAATACCCAATTAATTTCTCAGTTCGCTACTTGGGAAGCTTCAAAGCCTGTCATGGGTCATTTTATATTTGTATCTGTACACTTAGAATACAGGTATTGCAATAAAAGTTGTATATGGAAATAGAAACAGCCTTAACTGTATTTTTTCCTCTTCCAGCATACCACAACTAACACATTTTACTTGTGGTTTTCATATATAATCATATTTCTGAGTAAATGCCATTTGACAGTTCAAACCAGATTCTTCCATACTATACATTGCTATGTAATTTTATGCTAGAAGATCTTTTTTTGTAAATGGAAGAGACAAAATCAGATTCACAAACATGAGAAGGGAACCAACATCCTTGTTGAAATAAACCTTTGCTAAGATGGTCATGTTTATGTGTTAACTCTAAAAAATAGGTAGATTTATTTAATCTATTTCCTAAATGCAAGTTAAACTTTACTCAGTGCTCATTATACATAAAAGTTATATAAATGTGCTTGTTTTTTCAAACTGCACTTGAGGAACAACATTAACTGGTACCTAACTGTTTTTATAAAGAAAAATTGCATGGCTGTCAAAGACATTTTTCACTCTCAGGCACATGGTGTGATTCTTGGGGCTGTCCTGTGCAGGGCCAGGAGTTGGACTTCAGTGATCCTTGTGGGTCCCTTCCAACTTAGGATATTCTGTGATTCTATGACTGCTGGTCCAGACTCTTTCAAGGAAAGTTAAATGGAATGGGAGGATGGGAAAAGCAATGGATGCATTTTAAATAACAGGACATGCAAACTGTCTGAGATACAGCTTAAGTGTTGCTTCAGATATTCACTCCAGTTTGCTTCTGGACGTTCACCATTTTCCTTTTGAGCAGTCAGACAGCTCTTCCTTCTCTTTTTAAAGGTATCTACATATTTATGCATTAGCGTTTCTCACTGCTGATACGGTCTTGAAGTTGGATAGAATTATTTTAGCCTGCTGTTCAAGTAGAGTCCTGGTTGAGTATCAGCTTGTAATGGTAAAACAATATTCTTAGTTATGCAGCCTTGATAGAAGTGCTAGCTGCATGTTGTAGAAGCAGCCTCTCTTACCACCTTCCTTAAAACAGTTCTTAAGTTAGCTTTACTTCTGAAAAGACCAAACTTTTCAGAACGAAAACAAGAATAAAGAATGTGGTCCTGGTCCTGTGGTCCTATAGAGATAATTGTTTTGAGCTGTACTTATGCCACGGTACTTAGTGTAAATATGGAAGGAAAGATAGAAGACTTGGAGCAGAAACTGAAAATTATCTTAGAAAAATGTAGTAGTAGGAAGTTTATGTTTTCAGAGGTTTGGAAGTTGAAGAACAGGGAATTTTGGTGACTCAAAGGCAATGGCGTAGCAGAACACTAGGTGCAAACTGATTCAAATACATCATGTATCAAAGGGAAAAGGATCCATAAATCTTTTACCTCCATGCATATGGAGGGGAAGTTAAAACACAAGGGAAAATAAAGCAAGTAGGGGGGTTAGCTCACCACTTCAAAAGGTAGACATAAGGATCTCTCACTTAAATGCTTTGCTTAGCAAGAAAATTAAAACTGTACAGTCAGCAATTTCATCTTACGACAAGAAAATGTAAAGAGAAGACCAAATGCAGGTCAGTTGTTCTGCTGACCACGTGGACAGACTGCGCTGAGCTAATTTGTGGTGCTCAAAGGAAAAAGAATGGAATACTCTAAAATAGTGTAAGGGTAAGGAATAAGGAATAACAGTAGTATCAAAGTAGGTAACCTCTTTTTTTACTATTTTTTTTTTTAATAAATTGCTGGACTATTTTCTAATACAGCAGGAAACAATTTTCTTTGAAACGCTTCCAGTCCCTAAAAGCTCTTCTTCCACATCAAATAATTCCATTTAAAGCCTTCCATTGCTTTGCTTTTTTGGTGTCCTGCTGCTTCTAAAGATCAAAATTGATGATGATCTTGGAAAAGTGATGGGGGGAAGGCTTATTGCTGTACAGCCTTTTGATAAATTTTTAATACATTTAAATACATTTTAATGCATTTAATTCAGCTGAGTATAAAAATGTTGACTATTTTGATGGTGCTGTACTTGCTTAATGTTTTATTTTCTAGAATCGCCTGTATTACTAATTTTTGCATACACTGTCAAAAAAGTCTAATGTCTCTAGTTTTGCGCGAATTACTTTCCACCCTTTCTTGTCTTTATATTTTGTGTCACCTTACCTCTGGTGATACTTTAGTTGGATTCAGCTAGCTGAAATGTCCATAGCTTTGTTTTATATTCCTTTTACTTTTTTAAAATACAGGTATCTCTATCGAATGTTTCCAAGTTGTGATTATTGTAATTGTTAGCATGAATGTGTTGGATATTCATGCTCATATTCTTAGTGTTTCATGTACACAAGTTGTAGGGGAGTCTTGCAACTCATGTTTATCAAACTTCAGTTCCAGAGAGGTACAGATAAAGAAATGCAGGTTGCAAAGACCAGAATTCTGGCTAATAATGAATGTGAAATTATGTTTCGCCTGGGTGAATAAATTATAGCCATACTGATAAACAGTAGCTAATCTGTAATACAGAAATTAGTCTTTCAATAGTAATAGGAAGAAAAGAAGAAAGGACGGTCATTTGAAATGCTTTATATTATGTGACTAGGAATTAGTAAGACTTTGGCTTTTTATGCATACTGGTATGTGATTGAAATACAAGCTTGACTGAACTCACTGTTGTAAATATCTTTACTTAGGTGCTGCAGAAAGCTTTAAGTCCTCAAAGATCTTTACTTTGTCTCCTTAACAGTAAAGATTCAGGCTATCTGGAAGAACTTGTATTTCTGTAGAAGAGAAAGTACTAGAATCTTTTATCCTTGATTTAAAAAAAAGTATTTGCAATCTCAGATTCCATTATCCCTCTACTGAAGAAGGAGTTTTATAAGGAGATGGTTTTGTTGTACATGAGTGCACGTGTCTTAAGGTTTCCCTCCCCCTCCCAGCAATAAATCTGAGTATGTGAGCAGCGTCAATCTAATTTAACAGACTTAGAAGCTGAAAGACATCATTCTTGAGGGTTGGATGGAACAGGTAACTGATAGAAGAGGGAGATGGTCAAAGCTGCCTCTGCACAAAAGCCTCACGCTTGTTACCTAGGAAGAAAAGGGGGAGAGAGTCTTCTTCCTTTATGATAGGAAAATTTTAATCTTTGCTCTTGCACCTGTTTGCACACTGAAGTCAACCACCCATAAGCTATTGATCTGTAGGTATATGGGCTTTGTTAGTTCTGGTGTTTCAGAACTGACACTTTTGCCATCTGTTTAGAAGCCAGTTCTACTGCACAATACACACACACATGCACACACACGCTCTTTCCAGTGGTTTTTGGTTTTGATTCTTTTTCTGGAGAAAGAGATCACTTCAAAGTCCAGCTTTTTATATACTTCCTACTTTGGTAATAAGGTTGCACTGACATCTTCATATTAGCTGTTTATATAAATTTGTTTGATAGAAGTCTCTTCTCTAGACTTGGCATTGTTAATATACTGAGAATATTAATGATTATATCTTAAGTTCTCTGAGGGGGACTCTTTGCCTTTTGTTTTTTTTTTAATTTAGGGGAGAATTGTATAGTATTTGTGATTCCTGCTTTGACTTCAGAAGTTGCTGAAAGGAAAGGCAGGCAAAGCAAGAGCAAATGTGAAGTTACTGTGTATGTTTCATCCCTGACATGTATCATCTTCTCTTCTTCCTTCTGTGCTCTAGTTATCTCTTTTTCTCTGGAGGCCTCTGATGATCCTGTATTGTGCCATGTAGTAGAATAATGCTCTGATGCAGAATTATGCCAGGTAGTAACAATAATGAACAGAACAGACCCATTTTACTTATGACAAAAATTCAAGTTCAGATGTGGATCACCACAAATTTGACAGCGCTATTGCATATTTAGCAGCAGGTATGATTATTATCCTTGCTTCTTATTTTGAAGGATTTTTCACACAGCTGCCTTTCAGAATAGTATCTGTGACTTTTTGACCAAACAAAAATTGAGGAATTCTTTTATGCTACACTATTATTTCATAAAATAGAATTAAGCAAAACTTGTTGTGCACTGCTTCCTCCAAAGAGCTGCTTGTCTTAAAGAAGTGAAATTCTAGCTAGTTTAGTGTGAGATTTTTTTTTTTTGTTCAAGCATTTATCACTAAATAAATGTACTGACCTGGTTTCTTTCTCAGATACTACAGAGAGATAGAAAATATGTTTACAAATGCTGCAGAAGTAAGACATTATCTCAGTGAAATGCTTCTAAAATCAGAACTAAATTTGTGGTTAGTATGCTCCAGTTTCAGAGGAGCTGCATTCCCAACATTGCTTAATTATCAAACACTATTCTGTGAGACCTTTCAGTTTATTAGCTGCTGTTTTGATTGTTTTTCTGGTAAGGTAATATGAAAAGAACCTAAAGCAATGTTGCCTTAGATTCCCAAGATTGGCTGGTAAGTAATGTTACTCCCATTTTCCATGAAAGCACCGTGCAGTTAGAGTGTGGCATTTGTTGTAATCCATGGGGCAGAAGGCGTGTGTTCCTCACCTCAGGAAGACATCTCTGAGGAAAAAAACATAACTGCATGATACAACTGCACAGAAGTTTGTAAAGGACCAAATTATTATAATTCAGTGTGAATCTGAACCTGATGCAGTTGTGGGGTTTGGTAGAACTCACTTTCTAATTTTGTTCCATTGTTTTTTCCACATTCCTTCCTTTACTTCAAAAGGTAATCAGTGAATGAAATTATTTAAATGTAATTTTAAAAAAAAATTGATTTTTTTTGTTTGAAATTACTATGAAAAATAACTGCAAATGTCAACATTTTCCCATGCAAATTCATGTTGGAATCAGCACTTAACACTAAATAGCTACAACAATGTGAAATAGTATTGAAAATGTGGGTATAAGTCATAGCAAAATGTACTTTGGTAGGAACCTGTGCATGTCTTTGAGTCAGCTCCCTGCTTGGAGCAGAGTAATCATCAAGGCTTGATCAGGTTGCTGAGGACCTTGTGCAGTTGCATTTTGAAAATCTCCAAGGAAAAGGTTTCTCTGGGTACCTGTCCCTGTGCTTAACCACTCTCTGGGGAAGATACTATTTGTTCTATCCAATTAGAATTCTTTTGTTGGACCTTGCAGTGACTGCCTCTTGTCCTTTTGCTGTGTGTGCTCTAGCTCCATCTACTCTTCAGCCTAAGGGGAGCACAGCAGCTTGTGTTTTCCCTCAGCCTCTTGAGCCAAACAAACCTGGTTCTCTCTTGTCCCTGTGTGTCATGTGCTCCAGCCTCCGACCATCTAAATGTCCCTCTCCTAGATTCTCCAGTTTGTTAGTGTTTCTTTTGCATTGGGGGCACAAAACACAGTTTTCCAGATGAGTGTCTAATAAAGGAGTATCTTTACGAGTGCTTTGCTTGATGTGCTCGTTGTCCATCTTGCTCCATGGTTATCCTTCCTTACAGCAGGGGTGTGCTTCTGGTTCATGTCCTATGTGTCCACTGGGACATTCTGTGTAGAGCTGCTCTCTGGAGAGTCAGGCCATGTCTCACTGCATGGAGTTGCTCCATCCAAGATACAGGACTTAACATTTGTCTGTTCTGAACTTCAGGATGTTTTTTTGGCTCATTTTCCCACACTGCTAAGGTCCCTGAGATTGCAGTTCTCCACTAGCTACCACTTTGTGAAATTTGGTGTCCTCTTAAAGTTGCTGAAGATACAGATAATGAGACCAATTGCTTTCCTGCCAGCAGCACAACAGTGAGTTTGCATCACTGCAGGATTACTTTAAGCTTCTGTCCCTGTTTATGACCACCCTCAAAAAACCTGATATGTCTGGGCTTGAGTGTAATCCTGGCACTGAGATACTGGATTTCACATAAGGACAGGCTCTAGCCTCATGCATGGAGGATGCAAGTGAAAACTCAGACGTGCTTGAGAGTGCCTTCCCAAAATTCACTAGGCACTGTTCCCAGGCCTTCTGCTTATTCATTTCTCACTCACCACCTGTGCATTCAGATCTATCTGCTGGCTCATAAACAGATTTATATAAAGTTCTTACTTCTCAATAGCCTGCACCATTTCTGTTACGTGTAGATCTCAGATAGACTATACTAGAAGATTCCTACAACATGCACTAGGTGGCCAGAGCAACACATAAAAGTTAATTTCTGGTATGATTTCAGTTAAAAAGTATGTTTTTCTGAATTTCCTCTCAGCATTCCCAGTGAATCCAGAAGAAGGAAGAAAACTTCCAAGTAATTACTCACCCTGTATTGTTTCTCCCATTGAACTGACTAATTCTCTGAAATGAAAAGGTGCTCTAGCAATACAACTGTAACCATTCTTCCAGGCACTTCTTTGCCAATAAAAAATATTTTGCTAAAATTAAAGCCACTGCACACCTATGTGATACCTGTATGTCCAAATGCTCCATTTGGTTGACAGCTTCTCTTCTCCTTGTCTCCACATAGATTTTTAGGTAACTTGACCAGTGATCGTGTTTCGCATCCTTCCTGTCTGCCGTCTGGCTTAAGAGCCTCTGGTAGGCTCGTTGTTTGTTGGGATGAAAGTCCCGGTTCTTTCTCCTGGAACATTTTTCTGTCCAGAGTCTTAAGACTGGGTGGTTTTGTCCTCATTCTTAAGTAGACAAGATGCTAAAAGCATTGAGGAAGAAGTGTCTTCATATAATCCCAGGCAATTGCCAGTGCTGACCAGCCAGGTCCTGTGTAGTGGCTGAAGCTTGGATGTTTTCCAGGAAGTTTGGGTACAGATGTTTGAGTGTTTACACCTGGCTTATCTTTGCCATATGGACGTCAAAGCTGAGTGGGAGAAAATAATACCAATGTCCCAAAGTTCATTTTCCCTGCTCTTGCAGGCAATGCAGCATTAAAACATTTTACAGACAGATCAAACTCCACAATTTAAGATACATGAACTTCCCATGTCTCATGTGAGAAGGTACACTGGGATAAGTACAGCAGTTAGCTATCTCCCTGTAAAAAAAGACAACTCTTGGCAGTGAAGTTGTAGGTGTAGTCATGCCAGGGTTAGTAAAATCTGTAGCTGATTCACAGACAATGTAAATATGCCTGTACTTTAGGAAGATAGTGTTGGTGGAAGTCAGTCTCTGCCTTACCCCTACAATGCACGAGCACCAGGTAATGAAAAGATGATATCTTAAGCCACCTAATTACCATATTTTATAGAAAAGTGCTGTGGAACAATTGTATTCATGTTCCAGAACCTGTTCTTCCACCATCTACTGTGAAACGGTGACTTTCAGATAATGCTGAAGTTGGGAACAATACTGCTACGGATAATTCATGGATCACATTACAAGGAACTTTGTCATAAAAGCTGGCACACATTCCAAACACAGCATCCTATCTTACTCTAAGTGTCTTTGTGAAGTACCCAACTGTGAAAAACCTGCAAAGACAGATTAACGTGGGTGAGTGATGGCACTATGGGTTCTGGCATTCCAGTGTAACTCCATTATGCTGTTGTAAACCAGCAAATGTATGGAGTCAAAGCCGTACTTTCACATACAAAGTCTCATTTTTTCACTGTGCATTTAACACCATCAGGTCCCAGATTTGAAAGCGTAACTGCAATGCCTAATTAGCACGCCCATGCTAAATATTTCTAGTACCTTCTGTGACGGAAGAGCTTTCATGCAATGCTTCCCATCCTACATTTCCCTTCTCACCTTCACCCTCACTTGCTGGGTAAAATGCCTATAGCACTAAGAACCACTGCTACATACTAGCTATTAGTAATAAGCTATACAACCTCATTTCTTTATCCTTCTGGTTTTCTGCCTTCAAGCTTTGGCCAGACTATCCCCTCAGGTTCTTTTCTGTTTTAAGCAATCAGAATGCTTCTGCTCACCTCCTGATAACCTCCTGATAAATAGCAGTTGCTACTTTGTTGGAGGACATCATTCATGTGTCAATGGTGAGGTGGTTGGAACTAGACATTCTTTAAGGTCTCTTCCAATCCCAGCTGTTCTGCAGCTCTGTGATTCTGTGTAGCTCAAGTTTGAATATAGTTCACTGAAGAACTGTCTTGGTCTTGGTTGGTCTTGCACAGGCACTGTTTTCTTCTGCTTGCTGAGAAAGGCAGTTGTTCTTTTTTGCTGTGTGTGAGATAAAGCTGTTTACATCAAAGCAATGCCAGTGCCTTGCTCCTGCTTTCATTTCCGCTCTGCATCGATGCCAATCGCAATTTCTTTGTGTATGTGGCCACCTTTGTTCATTGCCAGAAAGCACTGATTGGGTTTCTGCTGAGGGGATCTAGCATCATCCCGCCTTTTCCAGGAAAAAACAAATTGGTATGAAAGCACTGGGTAAGTCCCACCTAATCACATCTGCTTCTAAAGCTGATCTCTGTGCATTAGGGGGTGTGTTCTTTTGTCACATTTATGGAAAAATAATAGTGTTTGTCTCAAGTCAGACTTGCTGAGTTGGGCTGAACCTTGAATACATGTATTTCTTGTGAGAAGCATGCTGTCCTTGCATGGAAGCAGTGTATAAATGAAAGAATTTAATATTTTTTGTATAGCGATTCAGTGACACAGGTCAAGCTGGAATTCAGGATTTCTGGGGTCTTTAAGTTACAGATATTCCTCTATGTAATGCTGTGTTTGGCATAAATGTATAAAGTAATCTGAGTTAGCCTATGCATGGCTGTCAGCACGAGGAAATACAGGAGGATAGTGACACAATGTGTTAGTTTACAGCAGAGATTGGCTGTAAACTCACCCTGTGTGATCACCCTCAATATAGAAGAGACAGTGATAAATTGAAGCTTAATACCATCCTTCCTAGAGCTACACAGAGGTCATGCAGAAGTTGAAGGCAGTCTTTTCACAGCAGTTCATGGCAGGAGGACAAGAAACAATGGAGTTAAGTTGAAACGAGACAGATTGCATATAAGGAGATACCTTTTCACCATGAGGATGGTCGAGCCAAGGTTGCCTCAAGCAATTGTGCTGTCTCCTTTCTCCATTGGATGTTTTTCAAGACCTGATGGATAAATCCCGGGGAAGCCTGGTCTGATCTCATACGTGTTGAGTTGTAGGTAACAGAGGATGGCATTACGTGAGCTTTCAAGATCTCTTCCAACCTGAATTATCCTATGACCATACGATTCTTGTGGAGCCTTTTTGCCACTGACTTGGATGTCTGCATCCTCTGAAATTTGTGATGTTTCTGCTGCTCTGCTGCACAGCAGGTGATGCAAGGAGCTGAGGGTAAAGCAGAACCTCAATAAAAGTTACTTCAGATTTTCAAAGGTCTTGAAGAGTTATGGAGAGAAAGAAGATTCTTAGTTTTATCTGTTATTTTATTCCATCTTTGGAGCTCAAATTTTTGATGGACTGAACCAAGTAGAGTTCCATGATATTAGCTAAGAACATAGTATGCATTGCAAATAAATAACTCCCATGTCTGCAGGAATCATCAAAACTGTACATGCTACTCCATCTGCTGGGGAAATCAATAACAACTTCCAGTATTTAAGAGGTGAAGACATTCTTCAATCACAAAGGCAGGGTTTATCCAATCTGTTTTATATCTGTAGGCAAGTGTCTTTGTTTCTGCTACATAGGACACACAGGAAATCTTAACTTGTTTGGGGAAATAATGGTTTTTTAAAAATTTTACAGTTATAATTACTATTTTTTCTCCTGTTCCCTTTATTTTGAGATAAGTTGCTCAAATTGATATGGTTGAGAGGTTACAAATGAAAGACACACTCCTGAAAAGTTTGGCCTCCTCTTTTCTTTTCTATGCATTGTAGACTCAGAATATGAGAATGTTTGCTAAACTACCCAGAGCATATCTTGGAAGTCGGTCTTTGTGGTCCAGGATTACATTCTGTCTGTTTGTGAAGGGCTTAGCTCAGTGGTCCCTGATTAACACCTCTCTAAACAACACCGTCAGCTGGAATTTTCTTCACCAAATTCTGTAATGACTGCATAGAGGTGAATGAGAATGATGGTGTTGAAGGTGCCTGAAAATAACATGAAGCATGTTAGCATGAAATTATAATCTCATGGTTTTGGAAGGTAGTAGGTGTAAAGGTCATATAGCCTCTTCATGAGCAATGAGACTCTATGTCTGATAGTACCTTCTCTCTTGAAATAAGAGAACCTCACAAGAAAAAAAAACGTGAAAGAGTAAAGGCTGAGCTAAGAATTACACGGATTTCATAGGTGTCTTTTTCTTTCATTATATAAACAGTAACAACCCCTTTTTTCAAAGTAACACACACATTGAAATGGAGAAGAGAGGTCAGAGACAATGGGCTTCAGTCTAAATCTGCATTTATGTTTGAATATGTAAGCAGAGACTGAGGATTATGTTTACTGTCGTGAAGACTCACATCTGCTATTTATTTCCATATTTTGAGCTAGAGAAAGAGCAATGAACACCTGTCAGGAGTACAATCACTCCATTCTGGTGAGAAGTAAGCTTTCATTTGAACCAAAGAAATATTAAAGTGATCTTCACAGCCATGCAGTTTCAGTTTTGCTCTTCTTTTGTAATGAATAAAAATGTGTGTTTGTTTCCTGTATGATGGCAAATCTGTAATTCAGACATTTGTCATGGAGACTGACTGAGGAGTAATGAAGTCTAGTCCCTTCTAATCTAGCCTGAATTGAATATTTGATCTCAAAGAGAGCGTTTGCATCACAGTGCCTGTCACTTCCCAGAGGTTAACTTGATCTGAAGACATGAATTCTTGAGAGGTTTTTTTCAAGCTCAGAATCTGACTGGAGACTCTTCTGTAGCAGACTTTCAGATCTCCGTCATAAGGCCAGGGTTCAAGGAACAGCTGTAGCCTTGGAGCCAAGTAGATAAGGTGTTTCTATTTATTGTAAGAGGCCACAGGCTTTTGAGTTAACAATGAAGGTCTCTGAGCTTGTTGGGCTTTGTAAGGACCTGTCTTGGCCTACCTGTAGATTTATTTCAGCTTATTTACCTATATTACTGATCGTCTCATGACCATGTAACTGTCAATTACTTTATGTTAGCTTTTGATCACTTTGAACAACTGTGTGGTATAGCACTTAGTCTTATATATATATATTTGTAACTAGAAGATATTAATAACAAACACTTATTCTCAGTAGAATGAACTGTGTATGACTGATCCTGGAATAAAACACCTTGTAAGTTACAGGGACAGGATCATACCAGAGGCCCCAGGGCTATGAACAGCTCACCAGAGATCCCTTGCAAGCAATTGAAGAAAGACAATCTTTAGAAATGGGTAAAACCAGTTCGGGGTAACAAAAGAACTAATACTAAGTATCCAATATATATAAGACACACATCATGTAACAGTGTCACTCATGTGTAACTGTTGGGGAAGAGTGAAGAAAGAGCAAGGTGCAGAGTATGTTAGAAAACATGTAAAAAGTACCCCAAGCAGATTCCAAGTTGAGGAGGAAGAAACCATCAGCATCATACTGGCAAAAGATTTGAACACTGGGAGCTCACTGTTCCTCTCCCTCTGCTCTGAAGCTGTCATTGTTAAGACCTAGAGGTGCAGTGGAAAGGAAAGCACACCACCAAAAAAAATGGGTTGGTATTTCCTGAGCATAGTGACCCCAAAATGATAGAATTTTCAATTCTGGGTGAAGCTAGGAGTGGTACCAGCAGAACTGCCACCTTGGTCTTCCAACAGGCAGACTTTGGCCTGTTTAGGAGATTGATTGACAGAGTCCTGTGGGAGTCAGTCCTGAAGGCCTAACCAACATGGGTTTATGAAAGGCAGGTCCTGCTTGACCAGCCTGATTTCCTATGACTAAGTGACCCACATAGTAGATGGGGAAAAGGCTCATCTATCTAGACTTCAGTAAAGTGTTTGACACCATCTCCCACAGCATTCTCCTGCAGAAACTGGCTGCTCGTGGCTTGTGCAGGTATAGTCTTTTCTGGGTAAAACTGCCTGCATGGCTGGGCCCAGAGAGTTGTGGTGAATGGAATTACATCCAGCTGGTGACTGGTCACAAGTGATGTTCCCCAGGGCTCAGTATTGGGTTGTCATCTTTATTGACAACCTGGATGAGGGGATTGAGTGCACCTCAGTAAGTTTACAGACATCACCAAGTTAGGCGGGAGTTGATCTGCTGAAGGGCAGGAAGGATCTGCAGAGGGACCTGGACAGGCTGGATCGATGGGCTGAAGACAACTCCATGAGGTTCAACAATGAGAATGCAGCAACCCCAGTCAGTGCTGAAGGAGGGAGCAGAGTGGCTGGAAAGCTGCTCAACAGAAAGGGAATTGGGGGTGCTGTTTGGCAGTGGCTGAACATAATCTAGTGTGTGCCCAGGTGGCCAGGAAGGCTCAAGGCATCCTGGCTTTTATCAGAAGTAGTGTGGCCAGCAGGACAAAGGCAGTGATTATTCTGCTTTACTCAGCACTGTTGAGGCTACATCTCAAATCCTGTGTTTAGTTTTGGGCCCTTGCCTTCAAAAAGGACATTGAGGTGCTGCAGGTACCCAGAGAAGGGTAACAAAACTGGTGAAGGGTCTGGAGCACAAGTCTTGTGAAAGTCGGCTGAGGGAGCTGTTGTTGTTTAGCCTGAAGAAGAGGAAGGTCAGGGAGGACCTCATCACTCTCTACAACTCCCTGGAAGGAGGTTGTAGTGAGGTGGGGATTGATCTGTTCTGTCATGTTTCAGGTGCAAGGATGAGAGGAAAGGGCCTTAAGTTGTGTTAGGGGAGGTTCAGATTAGATATTAGAAAAAAAACTTTCACAGAAAGTGTGGTTAGGCACTGGAATAAATTGTCCATGGAGGTGGTGGGGTTGCTGTCTCTGAAGTGTTCAAGAAACATCTGCATGTGGCTCTTGAAGCTATGGTTTTGGGGTGATACGGTGGTGCTGGATTGATGATTGGATGAGATGGTCTTTTAAGGTCTCTTCCAACCTTAATGATTCTGTGATACTAAAATGTTTGTGTATATACAATTTTAAGTAATATAGTTTGAACTGTGAAGCATTAGTGTCATTGTAACTGGTTGGGTAATTCTTTCATTAGTCTAAGACTTCAGCTAGACTCACAGTAAGATCATGGCTTTGTATATGGTGTGTTCCCTTCGCCCTTAACTTTTCAAGTTTATCAGACTGATGTGATTTCAAGCAGTTTATAATATAACCTAAATGCAATGATTTGGTAGGAAAGGTTAGGTAACAGTCATGAACTGTGTATCCCTGACTGATGTAGCAAAAGTGTCTCACCATGGCCTGTCATGAACGGGTACATGTCCAGCTTTTGTTATGGTTAGCGGGAGCAGATGAATCTGTTTCCAGAGACTTTTTTTTTCAGAAGAGGGTAAAGGGGAAAGCTGTACTCAGGGAGAGAGTGTGTTTATGTCATGAGTTGCCCTCATCCTAGAGAGGCAAGCTGTATGACTTTTTTGAGTCTTTAGGAAAACACAGCTTACACACTCCTCCAGATGCCGCTACTGGATTTGGCCTTCTTGCACTTGACCCAAATATACTGAACATGCGATTTAATTTATGAGATATTATTTGGGGATGTTTCAAGCAGTCACCATCATCTGATACCAGTATTTGCAATCTTTCAAGATAACCTTTAAGTGCTGCTAGAGTCAAACTGGTTAAGTCTTGTGAAGTCTTCTGCTGTTGAGGCTTCTAAGGAAGAAGAAGGAAACCCACTATATTTAGAGCTTATTTACTTTGCCTAGCAGTGTGTACAGTAATTTAGGTAGAATAATCATTACATTTCAGAAATTGTACCAAGATAGCATAGCTTGGGAGCAGATCTGTGAAGGAGAAGAGTCTATGATGGTATTTAAAGGAGAGCATCAAAGACAGAAGAAATTAAGCTGCTACTGTGTTGTTTTAAAAGATTGGAGAACAAGCCACATGGATATTAAGAGGAAATATCGTAAGCCATAGGCTGTTTCCTGTGAGGCCAAAATGCAATCCCTACAATTCAAACTGCTCTTCATATGTGTGAAGGACAGATTTAGACCCACGAGGGAAAGAAAAGCTGTGAAGAAGAGGAGGAGGGCTAACAGCTTACTTCTTGGCTGTTAACATTGAATAATTAAGCACTAACAGCCAAAAGGAAAGCTGTTGTTTTCCTAGTCCAAATACCCAGCCAGGAATAAAACATTAAGCAGCTATAGAAATGATGTCTTTCATTTTCTTTTCATAAAACAAATGACTAAGTTAAACAACATATACTTTGGATACATGGAATATAAGTGCATTTGATATAGCCAGAATTGTAATTTCTGGAATTTGTGCTTTGCATTTAATGGGTAAACTGAACATGGTGTACTGAGTCTTTTCCCTTAAAATTCATTGTACATCTGTGGAAATAAAGGCCAATATCTAGAATACTAAAGCTTTAAACTGTGACTACTGTATGGTAAAGAATCCCCTAAAGTGCTTGTGTATACCAAATCTTACCTGCTTTGTTTTTTTCCAGCTGTGCTATTTGGTTCAAAAATTTTGTTATTTACTAACCTTTTCCTGCTTCTGGAAAGCAAGTCATTAATTTGTGCCTTTACTGATGGAGGGTCTTAAGGTGTGGCAACAGGCTCTGGCCCCTGCCACTTTTGTAGTCTTTTTACAAAGGCTGACCTTTCAAGAAGTTCTCAACCTGCAGCTTAAGCTTACCAGAGAGGAGAATTAAACAAGTTTTTTACTGGTAGATTTTACTGAGTCTAAAGTGAAGATTGTAAAAATTTAAGTGAAACAGAGACACCACATTCATGATTTAAGAGTACAACCCATATCCATTCACACGTTTTATACTGTAAGAAAACTCAGTGGGGGAAAAAAAGCCTAAGAAAAAAAAGACATATGAAATGAAGGAGATATGGCATTCAGCATGTCTGACAGAAGAAATAGCCCCCAGAGCCAGAAAATTGTCATCAGGTAGCAGTGATACCAGTCTAGAGCTCCTTCCAGCTTTGGATCACAGGGCCCATCAGCAGAGCTCCCTGTATACAGCACCCCTTCACAGTCACTCGTCAATCAAACAACTCTGAAAATAAAGACCACATGTCATCAAATTTGTGGAATTCTTCTCTTCCTGTTTATGCAAGAGCTGCCAGATCACTTATGTTGCTGCACCAGCTTTCTGTCCTCAGAGAGGTGGGTGATTTTCTTTTCCTAATGTGAGCATGGATAAGTCCTTTGATTTCTGGTGTGAAAATTAAATGTTGTTGTTGTAAGACAATTTCATGCTGTATGGGGCACTGAGGACCTTTGTAGGAATGCAAAGACAGTACTTTGAAAGGCTGTTTATTCACCTCTGTAAAGACCCTCTGCCACCATGGATAGGGAGGAAAAGAAGGATGGATCGAGAATACCATGTTTGCTTGTGGAAAAGCCTTCACACTTGTTTGTGTTGGTTAGATTCAAACACTGGAACTGGCAAATTGCCCCGAAGATGCAGTGTGTCCTTGTGTGAAGGCCATAGGAGCAAAGTAGAGAGGCTGTTGACCTGCATTAGCTCTTGAAGCATTACTAGAGATCAGGATGTCATTTGGCCTGGGCCAAAGCTGTGCTAGAAGCCATGCTCATGCTTTCATGGGAAGCCTGGTTGCTTGTCAATGCTGTTTATTTGTTTAGGTGCAGCAGAAATGAGACAGAACATTTCAATTCAGTGAATTGTCGCCTGTATGTAGCTCTCTCCTGCTCAACTTAACATAGGCAGAGGCAGAGGCATAAGAAGTAGAGATCACTTCTTGTAGTAACCATCACTCCTTTCTCTAATAAAGCTGTACAGATAAGGAAAAGGTTGAAAATTATATTAAAAAATCCATAAATAGCAGTGCTTTTGCTGGCAGGTTTCCCAGCAGACCATATGTCGACCTTTTCTGGTCAATGTAAAATCCACGATCAGCCGTGATGGGATTAGTGCCTCATGTCAGATGTATCACCCCATGTTTTGCTGTCTCACTGATGCCACCTTGCCACCCATTCCAAGTGGCTTCAGGCTCCCTTTGTGTGACCTTTTGCTCAAGGCTATCTCCAATGTGTGTTCTCAGGGAAGCCATCACGGGCTCACTAAGCATAGTCTGAATATTCCCCAGGGCCAGGATTTCATTTGTTCCTCTGCATTGCCTAGGCCAGGGCGCTGTCTTTTCAGTGGTTTTTTTTTCAGATTTTTTTTTGCTTGGCCAACCTTAAAATTTTCTTTATAAACCTTTTTTTCTTTTTTTTGATGAATTCTAGGTTTCTTTCTTTGATTATCAAAGGAACATTCCCTTCCTCTTCCACATCTGTCTATGTTTTCATTCTCTTTAACACACAAGAAAAATTTTAGAGGGCTCTCCACCCTCTTGGCCCAGGAGGACAACCTGATGCCTCTTCTTTGCTGGTCTTTTCTCCGTATGCTGAAGAGGAAGGCTTTGGATATTTTTTTTAATGTTCTCCCATAGCATTAATTCTTTATATCCAATATGAATTATTGGCAGATTAACAGCAATCTGGAAAAACAGATGGTGCTTTCCAGACCTCCCTCCTCCTTCCCTGTCATGGTTGAAAGGAAACTAACATTAATTCAGCCCCAGCCTTCAGTGAGAGTGCAGGCCTACTCAGTGTGCCAGGCTGCCAGATATTTACGTACAGCTTTATCTCATGTACGTACGTCCTATTTCTTCTGGATATAGAAAGAAATCTCTAATACATATCAGTGTTTTTATAATGTGCCAAAATTTTATCTATAGTTACAGATGCAAATATAAACCCACCACTTAACTACGTCCATGTCTAATCACATATCTATATATTAGTGGCTCTGCATTTGTACTGCTAAATATATGGAAGTGTATTCACAGAAGATATATACATATATATGTGCATACGTGATACATCAGGTGTGTATTTCTTAAATCCATTGGGCATCAATATTGATGTTTCTCTGTGGAAACTCCAAATTAAGTCTGATTGAAAGTTGTTAATATGGTTTGGAATGGCAAATGTCCACCAACTACTGGTTAATCACAGACATGTTCCCTGGCTAGAAACAGATCCTTGTATCACTTTCTCTGCACAGTTCCGCTATGTCCAGGCTTTATGGATCATGTTTGGCACTATTTCAGTCTTTCTCTGCTGGACAACATTCTTCAAAGATTTCTTGTCAAGAAAACTCATCATGCTGTATGTATGATTTTTCCTTGTACCATCAGTATTATTTGTCACCAGTTGTACTCTTTAACAATGGGTGGGAATTAACTCCTCAAGATGTTTCTTCAAACTTTTTCCAGGAAAACATTACTTTTTTTACAATTCTTTCATTTCATAGGAGATAAGATTAGTGTGAAATGCACTGAAACCAGCAGAAACTGGTAGCAAATAATATATATGCATGTATATACACACCTATGCACAGAGGTTTTGGTCTGAGACATGTAATCTCTTTTTGGCAGGTGCTTTCCCTTTTTTTTCAGTAGTCTATGTTTTGGCCGTCTTTTCTCTCAGCCTACAATTAATAAAGTCAGTCACCACAGACAGTGAAATTCTTTATTCTTTATTCTTTATTCTTTATTCTTTATTCTTTATTCTTTATTCTTTATTCTTTATTCTTTATTCTTTATTCTTTATTCTTTATTCTTTATTCTTTATTCTTTATTCTTTATTCTTTATTCTTTTGTGTACACATAACTTGTGCTGTTCCTTACTGTGCTATCTGTAAGAAGGGTTTTGATGGAAACCTTTTCAAGACAGAGGGGATTCCACAGCACTGGTTAATGAAGCCTATGGTGCCCTCTTAAATTCTGCACTTCTGGGCTACTTACAATATTTATTTTTTCAGGTTTTTATGAAGAATAATATTTAGTCATTTGATCACAGCTCCCTTACATTGAATGGCAAAGGCCACCTTGCCAGTGAATGAGTATAGCATCTTTGATGGAAAGCACTGCAGTGTGAGAGCGTCAACTGGGATGTGATGGAATTTTGTTAGGTTTTGTTGTAGTTTACTTTGGTTTTGTTTTTCTGTTTCATTTGTCTCATTTTGGATGTTTGGAAGTATCAAGTGTACTTAAAAATTAACAGTGTTTTCCTCCATCCATACCCAAGGGCCATCTCACTTAAGATTAAGCATATCAGCAAAAAGTTTACCAAGAGAATTTGGAGCCCTGTGATGAAAAGCAGAATTTATTTATTACTAGTGGCTTCTGGTGTCATTTCAGACTGTTTCATGCTCTTCATATAAACAACCCCTTGCATTTACTCAGCTATATACTTATACTCCAAAAGGAGAAGCATATGGTGTGAAAACCAGATGCCCCTGCCCACATAAAAGCTCTATACATTTGTTTGAATGTAGTCAGGAAACAGTCACGATCTTCTTCCCACTCTCAGAGGAGTCAGCTGAATGCAGCCAAGACCCTGTTTAGCTCTCAGTGACTACTGGTGTTGCCTAAGCTCTCCTGGAGGATAATGGGATGGACTGTCTTATCTCATGGGAATGTTTCACCATGAGAACTGAACTTCCTATGCTCTGTGAGTTAATTCTCTCTACTGAGATAGTTTTTCTCCTCTCCTAAAAGGCTGTCTGGATTCCTCCACAGAAACTTTTAACTCCATCCCTCTCCTGCTTCTGGCTCTGTATCTCATTCTTTGCTTACGTGGAGCAGTTAATATCATCAGGACCTCCTTCCCAGCTGCTTCCAGAAGCCAAGTTTGCATGCAGTCCAAAACCTGTCTTCAATTCCTCGTATTTTAAAATCAGTACTCCAAATGAGAACCCATCACAAAGCCTGTAATAAGTCACAGATTTCACTTCTCCTGCATCTTCCCTTCTGACAATTCTTTGTTTGGAGGTTGGTATTTATGTCAGCCATTAATTTTTTATAGGCTCCTTTCAGCTGCCTTGCTCCTACAATTTTCTGGCATGTGCAGTTGTAACAGAACACGATGCTCTGAACACTAACAAGGGTCCTTCCATGTGGTGTAAAATCTTTGGCATGCTTTGCCATGAGCTGATGGGTTTTGTCAGTGTGCAGCAGAGGTCTGGCTCTGTGCTCTGCCAGTGACCTGCCATGCGGGGGCAGAACAGCTCCACCTTGGAACATGGTATGAGTTCTCCCAAAGAGAGCCGGTGGCTCTGCAGCTCATCTCTCCACAGAGGCAGATATTCCACTGAAGAAACCTGCAGGATTAACTGAGCTCCCTGGAAAACCCTTAGGTTCGGAAGAGTCTCATCAGTCTTGTGTTGTTCTTCACATTTGCAATAGCTGATTTGGCTGCTCCCACTATAGTCCCACCTCATAGGAGTCCCACAGTCACGAGAAATTTCTTATCTTCTGCTACACCTGAATTGCCAGACAAAGCAAATTCAGCTCCAAATATTTAGTGAAGATCAGAAGGAGGCAACAGTACACATGACTACTGTGTGCTGGAAGCATCATTGTGTAGCCTGGGTCAAATGTGACACCAGTGGGAATTGCCTATTTGGAGGAACTGTATGGCATGCAGTGGTGGTCTCCAGTGGATGGACCTCTGCATCTCCTATGCAGACTCCAGTTGTAAGATATGCAGAGGCATGGCTTTCTGGTAGGATCTATATTATATTAATATTCTACTTTTTTCAAGATTTCTGGGCATGGACAGTAAATCTTTAAAGGCATTGATTCTATTTTTAGTGGTGCTATTCTGAAAGTCTTCCCTGCAGAAACTGCAAATACTATTTTAAAAAGTCTCTACAGCTCTAAGTCATATGAGTCACAAAAAAAAGGTTTATATCTTGCTTTTTAGATTTAAAAGGAGTTTCTTCCTCCAGTAGATACTTTGCTTTCCCAGGAAAATAGATGGGTTCACTCTTCCAGTCATGCTAGAAGGTGTTATTGAAGGCCCTTTGATATGTTTTTCTCTTGTACCTCAGATGATGCAGGTAGTGAATCGACAGCACTGTGCCTGATGTTTGACTTCAAAATACCATTTAATACTGGGCTTGGCTTGTCGTTTCTGTCCTATTGGTGAAGCTGCACTTACTTCATGCCATTTGATTCTTCTTTGTTGCATGTGTCATGCCATTAAAGGCCAGAATTCAAGCAAAGAATCATTTTGGCTTTGATCTTTTATTAAAAAAATCATCACATAAGCAAAAAGGCTTACATGAGCATGGCGGCAAGGACCTCTAAAGGAGCTTCCCTTCTGAACGGAGTAACAGTACATTTCTGGTAACACCTGAGTTTAAGTCCTCTCTATCCTGCTGTGGTAAAACTTTCTACTGAAATCAGTGAAAAGTTCTAAAAAACTACTTTTTTCAAAACCTACAAGAAATAGTGCAAAGCCTTTAAAAAAATCTGAGTAAAATCCAATTCCTTAAATCCCCGATGGAAGAAATCTTATTACCTTCAATACTATTATATACAGGACAAAGCCTGTAAGGCTTTGCTGAGAGATTGGAAAAGGCAAATTAATGACAGCACTTGAAATTACCTGTAATTATCAATGACACTGGGTCAGCATCATTGCAACGACAGTCTCACAGAGTGGTGATTCTGACTGGTTGGAGATTTATGCAAAACTGTCAAACAAAACGTGACCTCCACAATCAGTATTAACGTATCTCTGGAGCATTTAAGCATCTGAATTCACAATCTACTGTGCAGCTGCTTTCATCTTTTGAAGAGCAGTTAAATTCTGAAGGGTCCCAAGCGTTTTCCTGGTCAAAATCACCTCTCCTTTCCCATTCATATTTACTCAGGCCTCCCGCTTCACTGTCACCATCACACAATGTCTCTTCAGCAGCTATAACAACTGCTTATGTGGAAAAGTAATAATAGGAAGGCGTTTAATGAATTTTAAGCTGACTTTAATGTAATTTAGCAGCTGGAAATGAGGAGAAGAGCCAGCACAGTGTGACCTGCCAGCTCTCTATGGATTGTCAGTGGTCAATGTAGCACATATTTCAGCACTGCTCTCCAGGGTATGCTGGCGATGTTTCTTTTCTCCAGCTACATTCCTGATTTCAATTAAATCAGCATCTGAAGTACTCTTTCTGATATAGTTAGTGCCTTCCAATAAATGCTCCTGGCTTTGTTTCTCCCTAGATGCTGTCCTTCCTCATACTTCTTTTCTCAGTGAGTGAAGCAGACATCACCTGAAAAGCAAAGATATTGTTTTTTAGAGAGACGAAACACAAAGTTTTGTCTTGAGAAAGCAAGGAAGAAAAAATAGTCCTTTGGTTACAGAGCCATAATTCCTTCGTTCCTGGGGAATGTCTCCAAATCTTTCTTCTGTTCCCTCCCTGTTACTATTTCAATATTAGATCTAGAGTGGTGTTGGTTTTTTTTCTATTTCTATAACCAGAAAAGAATTTCCAGCATAAAACCACTCATCAAACTATACAGCTGAAGTTTTAAGTTTGCAGGGACCAAGCATACCTTGAAGTTCTTTTCTCTTTATTTTCCACTAAGTGTATGAATCAAATTGTTAACACATTGACCCAGTGCCTTTGAGGCATTGTAAAGGTTTTTATGACAGCCTGCAATTAGTATTATATAGTTTCTTTTGAAGGAAGCATGCAACAGGTGTCTTAGCTTTCTGCTCTTTGCTTCCGTCCCCTCCAGTTCAATGAAAAATATGCAGTTAAACACCATTTATTAAGATTACCCTTGGTTCCAGTTCAGATGTGTCTGTGCTAGGACATGCGAGGAAACTACATTTGTGTACTCAGCTGGACAAAGGACTACATTTGCCTTCAATTTTGCAAAACTTTATTTTGATACAAACTAATTTTTGCAGTTTTCAGCTGTTTTGACCTTTTAAAAAAAAAAAACAACAAAAAGCAAAACACAAAAACAACCAACCACAAAACCCCTCTGTGACATTACTGTGATGAGCTCCACAAGCAGCACTTTGTGGTGGCCCCACTACAGAGATACAGAACAGCACAGAGAGTTGTGCTGGTGGCTTCTGGAGCCACTCAGCTTCAGAGCTTTGCAGAAACCATCTTGAAGATGACAGCAGTCTTCAGATAGTTTCCCTTGCTTGCTATGGAAGGGTCTTCTAGATCACTTCAGGCTCATTTGGGCAGGTAACAGTATAATCCTTCATTGCTTGTTGGCACTCTGATTTTGCCTGTTTGGGTTGATGACCCCCAGTGATAACCTGAGGCTACTGAACCACAATAACCAGCCTGTCCATGGCAGTGTGCAGCAGAAGGCTGCAGTGCTAGGGATCTGACTGTTCGTGGCCACTGTGTCTCCAAAGGCAGTCAATCAATTGCACATTGCATTAGCAGGACATTTAAGGTAGAATGAAGGTGCCTGTGCCTCCCGGCCTTTACAGGTTTGTGCATTGTAGGACTCCCAAATGCCAGCAGCTGTTCTGCTCACAGCTGTGCAGTTGGGCTCCTCACAGCCAAATAGCAGAGGTTGTTCAGGGCTTCTTGGCACTGCAAACCAAACACAGTGTTGCTACCACCAAAGTGAGATGCTGGGGTAGGACCCATGCTATGGGAGAGGAGAAGGGAGGGAAAGAAGCTGGCTCAGAGAGAGAGGGGAGAGCCTGGGGAATGCAAATTGTTGCTATTGTTAAATGGGATGAGAGTGAAGACCTCAGCTGAAACCTCTGTCTGACTCCATCATCTCACTGGAGTCAGCAGCTGCATTGGCATGGCTCTCACCAGCTCCAGGGTACAGAGCACCCATCAGGGCTGTGGTTAGTTGTCAATCTGCTGCCCAAGACAGCTGCATCCTCTGTGCTTAAGTTTGGCCCTGCTGTGCATGGAAGTTGAAGGCAAGCAGGCGGAGGTGCCTCAGTGCCCAAAGACAAGATATGTAAAAGCCATTGAGCACTGACCTCTCATTTCTATCCCTTCACTGCACTTTCCTGAATAATTTCACAAACTGTAGTCTCAGGCTGCAGATAAACATCATTTCAGTTGGGACCAGTGCTGACTATCCCTCCCCAGTTACACATCCTTATCACTTCTCTTGTGGTGTCTCTGGCACCCCTACACACAGTCAGGAGATCAGAAAACTGACCATATAACGGAAGTGAAGCCAAGAGCAATCGTATAACACTGAAAAAAAAACCCAAACAAAAACCCCAAACCCCATACCATAATATTTTCATTCCCTTTGTCCTTTTCAAATTGGTCCTGTCTCCTCTGACATTTCCCTGAAGCATCAGTGGCATGTTGACAAATTCAGTGATTGTTATAATTAGTACCTGTAGCAGGAAAAGAGCTTGATGCTTACAATACATCCTTGTGATTCTGATAGATATATATGCATGTACAAGTTCCCTGGGAGATTAAAAATCCCACATGCAAATTTTTAGAACAATTGATTTCAAAGTCTGTAAATGCATATGTACTTATGCTGTCTTGTACTATTACCTCAGTCTTGAAATATTCAGTTAATAGATGGATTATTTTCTTAACTATATTCTAAATGTGAGCATTGTGTTCTAAAAGTAGTTCTTATTAATAAGAAAAAAAAGAGAATGTTTGACTAAGCCTCAGGGCTGCCGAGGAATGGTGTCTAATTGTCAGGGCTATAAGAGCCTAAAAACATTGCTCAGAGCCCAGAGCTGAGGTGTGAAACACATCACCAACTGCTGGGGGATTCATAGTTACTTGCAGACCACAATGTGAGTGGGCAGACTTATGAGCCTTTCTGAAGGGAGGCATGATGCTTTGATGTGCCCAGTAATGACATTATGAGTTCTAATTGATGTAAGCAGTAAAGACAGAGTGCCTCATGGCATGGAAAAAGAGACTGGCAGATACCACTAGTTGGTTGCTGAGCTTTGGTAAGAGATTGTCCAAGTGAACATCTCTCCATTCAATCACATTTTCCACTGGAAATTCCTCTTTCCTTCACATACCTTTTAACATACAAGACTCTCTGTGGGCTCATTTGAATAGGTTGCCACACAGGTACCTCAGATGAAACCACAGGCTGTAGCCTCAAAAGGAGCGGAAATACTATTTTGAAGATCTTGTCTCTCTGTGAGAGTTAGGCTGGCACTGTCTGTTGCTTTCCTGCTTTTACATGTACTTTCCTAAAAGAAACTCTTAAGGACTCTCCTTAAGGACTTAAAAAACCCAAGTAAATAAATAAAAATCACTTTCAAAGCCTAAAAATGTGCCAACCAAAATTTGCCGTGGTTGTGCTGCACCTTCAGGAAATCCAAGGTTGTTTCATGAAATCCTACATGTGAGAAAGTTGGAGCAGTATTTAAAGCCTGAGGTGTGACACATGGCTAATTACTGTATCTGTCTGTGCATAAGGGTGCTAGCTCTGTGTGAGTAATTGGGGCAGGAGATGGTGTCTAAAATCCCCTTTCAGACATCACACAGGTGAGAAATCGGTGACAGTGTGGGAAACATGACTCACATCAGTAGTGATCGTTGAGATTAGATGAGGGAACAAACCTTCCTCTAGCTACTGCGCTGGATGCTGACAGCAGGATCTCTATGGCATTTGGCTCTGTTATTTAGCAGGTTAATAAATCACCTTTTGGGGCTTACAGTTCACCACCAGTAAAATGCTGGGCAGGAAAGAGTGGGACAGCACTATTCATCTTGGCAAGAGCAATGAAGAAGAGCTCTGCACAGAAGCCACCTACTTACCAGAACTGTGTCCTTGATTATTCCTCATCAGGAAAACTTACTGGAAAAACTGAGGTGAAAAGATGCTCCTTTCAGGCAACAGAGGGAGGAAAGAGAGCTTAAGATACAGACAGATGAAAGTCACTCATGGCTATGACAGCGAATTCCTTCATCATGTTTGCTTCAGTGTTGTTCCTTGAAGAACCACGTTTTAATAGACTTTTTACAGTGGAGATACCAGTTACAACTTGACCAAAAAATCTGAACTGTGCTACATACTTACAGTGGAAGATTTTAAGAAGTGAATTAAAATCTCAGTACTGTTTTACTGCTTATTGTGTCTGAGAAATGACCTTCATAAAAATAATGATCCGAGATGTGGCAGTTCAGCTAGACAGGGGTTATTCCCTCCCTGTTACCTGAATCCAGCGCCACAGCCCCCTGGACAAGTAGGTGTGGCTGCTGGCGTAAACAAGCATCAGTATATGTGAGTAGAGCATCTGGATAGCACAGGATCAGTCATGAATCACTTAAACCATCTTGTAATTCAGGCACCTGGTTGTGACGAGCTATTCCTGGGCATGGCAGGTCATTTCTGGCTTAATAAGAGCTTCCCCTGAAGCTGGCAAATGCCCTCTACTGTTCCTGATTCAGGTGCTTTTGGCAGGGAAAAAGACTTGGAATGGTGAAGGTGAGCATGGGAGGATGGGTTCAAGAAGAGGCATCACTTCCCGAACTCAGCAGGCCTTTTGGAGGCCATACTTCTGGTCTGTGGCCTGCTAAATCTTGAAAAGCCCACTTAGAAGGTGGTAGCACAGGATAGGGAGAAGTCAGAATGCAGCGTCTGCTTTCACCCTCTGGAGACCGCAGAATTGTTATTCCTTTGGATATTCTTTGTGGTCATTAATTGCTGTTCAACAATAGCTAGTACGGTACTCTGTTGGAAGATTAGCACAGACATTTTGGTGTCTTTATCTGCTTTTGTCCTCTTAGGTCTCATAGAAAGGATTGTAAAATGTAATCAGTGTAAGTAAAGGATATTTTAAAATTCATTTTTAGCTTCACTAAAACAGTGGCATAATTATTACACATAATTTTGCAATGAATTTTCTAGTAAAAGTAGTATAATTACAGTCTATTCACTCTTCCTGATCACCTACAGGTCTATCTCCCTTTCATCTGAGTTGATTCAAAATGAATTGTTTTTCCTGTTCCTAATAATGATAAATGACCATAACTAGATCATATAGTTTTGATTACATTTGTAAATGATGCTAAATTGCTATGAGTCTTTTAAGGCATGTTCATATTTTTTTTATTCAATGAATTGCAAATTACGAGTACTGGGAACGTGTTACTTCTTTTTCCTATGCCTCAAGCCCAACACTCACCCCAGTTACATTATATATCACTTTTTAAAAGATAATTGTTACACTAATGCCAGGGAGGATAGGAACTCAAGTGTGTGAAATACAAATGTAGAAGGAAAGCTTAACCCTAGAGAGCTGAAATATTAGCTAATAGGACTATAGGAAGAAGTGATGGAGAAAAGATGGAGAAAAAAGTGAAAACAGAGCCGTAATATTTTGTGTAACACTGTCTTGCACAAAATGCATGGTACCAAGACTTCTGGTGGGAGATCTTATGAAAGATATGTAAACTATTGCGTTTGATCCTGACTGGAGTGCTCTCATGACTCAGTACAGTCTGTTCAGGGAAGATCAGTGAGGCTGCTGTCCCCTCTGTGAAGGTGCTCTTTGACTTAGCAGAGCCCTAGCAGGAATCCAAGGATGTGTCTGCCAAGAGTCAAGGCCTAAGGACAGAGTGCCACTGAAGATGCTGTGGTGGGGTCTGTCCAAAATCTCCTGAACAAGATGTAGATGAGGCTTTCTCCAGACAAATACAGAACTCTCCTGATTGCACCTTTGTCTTCCTGGGAGATTTCAGCTGTCCCAGTAAGCCTTGCTGGGCTTGCACCATGTGAGCAACCACAGAAGTCATAGACTATGCAGCTCACAGGTTATTACTGCAAGTGCCAGAGGGGCTGTACCTGACCTGCTGCTTGCAAAGTGGGAAGAACAGGCCAAAAGTATGGCAGAAATGGCAGTGTGGGCTGCAGTGACCATGAGATCATTGAGTTCAAGGTACAGAAGGAAACTGGGAAGAGAAGTAGCAGAATTAGAACTCTAGGCTTTATAGAGTAGAGTTTGGCTTAGTTAGGGAATTTCCCTAGGCAAAATTCCTAGGAAGATGCCAAGGGGGAAAAGGGCAAAGGAGGGATGGCTGATTTAAAACAAACAAAGCCAAGAGGGGGAAAAACAAGGCAAAAACAAGCAAAAAAATTTTGGCTTTCTGAGAGGTGAAGAACAATCTGCCTCATTGTGCAGGATGGGCTTCCAGCAGAAGGGGCACTGGACTAAGCACGGAATTGCATGGTGAGCCATTAATGCAGCCAAATAGCGTACAGGAATTGAAAAGATGAACAAAGAAAGACTATAAATATACTGTTTTAGCATTTTTTAATAAAAATGAATAAGGTCGAGGTCCAGCTGGAGTTAAGTCAAGGAGAGGCCATTGAGGGTGACAAAAAGGATTCTACTGGAACAGTAACTACAAAAGAAGTTCAAAGAGGATGTAGGCCTAACAGTAAATGGGGAGGAACAATGTAGTGACCAGTATTATAAAACAGCATGCCCAATGTCTCTCTTGCATCAGACAAAGTTTTATACCAGCACAATTTGTTATGGAGGATAGCCAACAGGGAAGGAAGAATGAGCTAGGGACCACAACTGGGTATATTCAGATCTGTAGGGCTTGATGAGATTAATCTGACATTGAAAGTGTTACCTGCCGTCTATCATACGTGAAAAATCAGGATGGTTTGCAGGAGTCCATGAAGACTGGATAAAGGCTCAGGGCCGAAACATCTGTCTTTCATAAAGGCATAAAGGAGAATCCAAAGAACAATATGATTGTTACTGTCACCTCAGTCACTGAAAAAGAACATCTTCTCGAAATTCATTTTCAAACATAGCAAAGACAAGAAGGCAGTGGCCTATATGAGGAGGCAGATGGCACCGTTAGCAAATTTGCAGACTGTGTTAAGTGGGGGGGCGTGATTGACACACAGAATGGCAGAGCTTTAGTCCAGAGGAATCATCAGAAAGTTGAAGATTGGGACAACACAAATTTCATAAGATTAAGCAAGAAGAAATGCAAGTTTCTACATTCAGGGCAGAGTAACTCCAGCATTGGTACAAAATGGGTACTGGCTAACCAGCAGCCTGGCTGGAAAGGACCTCAGAGCTGTGCTGGATTGGTTGAATCACGTATGGTTGGGCCATAATTCATTGTAAGGCAAACTACACACTGGGCTAGAAGGAGTGTACTCAGAAGGTCAAGCAAAGTTGTCCTCATCCACTTTTGCTTGGCACTGGTGAGGCTGTACTTGGAATCATGTATCCTGCTGTACCAGCCCCCCTTCCTCCCCACTCTGTTCAAAGAAGGCTGTGAAGAAGCTTGAGGGAACCTGGAACAGGGTTACCAGGATAGTAAAGGATCAAGAATACATGCAGAGTTTGAGGGATTAGTCTGGTGAAGAGGAGCCTGTGGGGTGATCTTAGCAACAGCCCTCAGCAGCTGGAGTGGGAACAGCAAAGGTTACAGAGCTAAACTCTGGCATTTAGTAGCAGACAATATGACAAGGAGCAACAGCCAAGAACTGCCGTGGGAAGGTTCCGATTGCATGGCTGGGAAAACCCATGAGAGGAGTTGCAGCCCTGGAACATGTTACTGAGAGTGGCTGTACAATCTCCACCCTAGGAAATTTTCAAGGGTTGGCCAGACAAACCACAGCTTGACAGGAGCTACTGTGGGGAATACCCACAGTACTAAGGAAGAGGATGGACTAAATGATCTCCACAGGTCCCTGTCAACAACTTCTCTGTGATTTTCTATTGTAAACGTCATCTGTAAGTAATAGGAGATGCCTGTGTGATTGCACAGATGCAGAGCTAAGTATTATCAAGATGAGACAGACTGGCTTCTGGGTCAGGCCAAGAGCAAAAATCTCTAGGAATGTTTTAATGATGTTGCATTTTTCTTTTACATGTGTCCTGACAAAGGAATGGTTGTGTTTTTTCTGCTTCCAGGAAATGTTTCGTGAAGCGTTGCTCTTCCTGTTCCTGATAGCCACCGAGAAAAGAATTGTATTTCCCAGTATTAGTCTGTGTATCTTGTCTGTCTACAGGTTCCTCTCATACTTCTTCAGGGAGTCTGAAGTAATTTCTGCTGAACTTTTCTTTGTTTTGCGCTTGTAAAATCATTTGGTACCTGAGTCATAACTCCTGGCACTTTCTCTTGATTTTTGCTGTTGGGTGTCTTTATTGTGTTTGGGGTTGGGTTTTGTTGCTGATATTGGTTTTAACCTTTGTCCTAGATTATACAATTGCAATGAGCCTAACTTAGAGAAGTCTAACTTGTGGACTTCTCATTTACTCTGCTTCAGTTTCTTTCATATTAGGAAGTACACAGTCCATGTCCTTCCACAAAAAGAAAACAGCAGAAGAAACAAAGTCAACCCAAATTTTTAAGCAAAAAACCAACTTGCTCCAGCCAACGTATTGCTCCTCTGAGCTTTCAGAGCAGAGCAGGTTGTAGTAGAACCACCAGGATTGTACATTTTTTGAGGGCTGCGAGAGAGGAGAACCATGAAAGTAGGTGCAGAATAGCCATCAAACTCACTGAGGATTTGTAAATACACCCTCTGCATTTCAACATAATCCTGAGGTAGTTCAATGTAGTTGCAAGTGCTTGCTCAGCTGAAACTAGGCTGTGGCCTCCCTAGTCTCCAGACAGCGCCTTCTGCAAGGGAGTGTGTGTGGGACTTTCGCAGGCTTTCCAGTTGCGTCTGTTCTGTCTTGTATTAGTAGTCACTGAACCACAGAAAGACTGACTTGGCTTCCTTCATATTCTTGTAGTGAATCAGACAGAGCTGGAACCTGTGTTTGGTTCTCTCACATGTGATGTGAATTTCCCCCACAAGCAAATTACTCATTATCCTGGCATTCCTTTCTTCCTAGTTTTGACCAAGATTTGTGGCTCTCCTTGTTGATACTGTCTTATTTTCCCCCAAAGTTTGTATTTGACTAAGCAACATTTTCTAAGAATAACATTAAACAGACAAGTGCCCATCAATCTCTGAAGACAACAAAGAAACTGCAATGTAGGGCATACCCTTCCAGAGATCCAAAGGTGTGTGATTTTAACTCATAATTTTACAATAACTTCTTGAGGTATACTGACCTCTCAGTCTGTCTTTTAGTGTTTGCTGAATTTCACCATTAATTTGGTCTATATATGTACATTTTTCTGTAGCTACATATCTAGGAATCCTAGAAGCTTCATTGGGCTGATTATTTCAACACCAAAGGATCAAAAACTGTAGGAGACCCCAGACAGCTGATGAGAGGCAGAATTCAAAAGGCTGAAGCAAAGAAAGAAATGGAGAGACTGTGTGTGTGTGCATGCATAAGAGGGGAAAGATGTTGATACAATGCTGAAATGAACGCAGAAGATGGGAAAAGTTGTTCTTTGCTTTTGTCTGTCTTTCTACCTGTCCTCCTTTGCCCAGTGTGCAAAGGAGCAACAGTCTTTGAATTCAGCTTCCAAATATTGTATACAGTTTTCCGGGACTGACTTAGACTTTTGCTGGGATTGTGAATATTGTTATCTAGAGTTTTCTGTTATATATGGTGGTTTCTGTTCCTTTGTGTCATTATTACATTATCTTCCTGGAGTTTTTTCCTTTTGTTATGTGCTGTTTAAAGGCATGCTCCTCTCAGGTGCCATCTGATTCTGTTCTCTCTGATCTTTTAATTTTTACGTATTGCTCCAACTTTACCTCCTTTTGATTGGCTACTACCTGGATTATAGCTTTCCTCAGATAGTTTCTGTTAATTATTTGAAATTTTACTGCCATTGATGCCTGATGGTTTTTTAGGTCTTTTTCTTTTAAACCCCTTTGCCTTCTCTCTACCCTTCATATATTTCTTGTACCCTTTACACATATCCCTTGTATCCTTGTCCCACATACCTATAATTCTTGTAGTCTGATATGTAGCTTAGTTTGGGGGTCCTACCAAGCAAGAAGACGAAACATACCCAGTGAGACGTCAACAGCTCTACACTGTCTCAGAGCTGTAGGCTCCAACCTTGATGGGCCTCTTTTTCTCTGGAACATGTTTTTTGTAAACTAGACTGGAATTTCATTGAGGGGGGCTGAGGGGGTAGGGGGACTGTTACTCAATCTATCACATTTCTTATTGGGGATTTTAGATTGATATGCTAATTTGTGAAGTCCATAAAAACTGTATACTGGGGGTTGTTGGGGGGTTTTTTGTTGGTTCCAGTACCCGTGTTCGGGGGTTTTTTGTTGGTTCCAGTACCCGTGTTCGGGGCTTAGCCTGTTTCTGCACCTGTGTGGACCCGTGCTCTGAGTTCGCGGCACTTGGATGCGTGGGGGGCCCGGGCGCTTGCCGCCGTATTTCCATCTGTAACAGGCTTTGCTCCAAGGATCCTAGTAAAACCAAGGTAATTACCCTTTTCCCCTGCTACTGCTGTGTCTGCCTCAATTTTTTACCACGAAAAAAGGCATCACCATGATCAGCTTTTTCAGCTGCATGTTTTGGTTTTGCTTTAGTACTGCTTCTCCACTTTCTATCCCTAAAGAATCTGATCCTGTAGTGACTTCTGTGATTCAGCTACAGAGCAATTATTGCTGTCAGTGATACTGAAAGCACATGTGGTGGCATATTCAGAAGAAAAAGAGCTGTCCTGCAGGTGTGTCCTGTAGTTGTCTAAATGGTGGAAGGAGAAGAGGCTGTTAGACAGCAGCTACATGGCAGCCTCTCTTTTCTCTGTGGGAAAATGAGCCCAAGAATGCCAGTAAGTTTTTACCTTCTGAAGCAATCTCTCCCTGACTCCAGAATAAAGCAGCAAGACAGAGCTGTAATTGTGTTTGGCTGCTCTTTTGAGGGTGCATGTGGACCGTCAGTGGGCTTTGCACACTCCAGATTGGAAATCTCGGTTTTAGAAGAGCTGGCAGAGGAGAGCTGCAAATTTTGAACTGAAGTTGCATAAGAAGCTATTCTTGGCTCAGCGTTGCTCAATACCTTTATCAACAATTTGGAAGGAAATGTATAATCGTCACATAGATGCAGATGATATAAATTGTGACCCAGTGGGTGGATGCCAGCATTTCAGACCTTCCAGCACTGAGTTCAGTTTGCTCTGTTCAGAAGAAGGGAATGGTTCAAACTACTTCTCATACCACTTTTTTAAGGGCAAATGATGAATGACATAGTTTGGCATTCCCCCTACCCCTATCTATACTTTCATGCAGTGCTGTTTTATGAAGGAAAGGGTTTGGTTCATTTTGTGAGATCTAACAGATTGTAGGTAGCAGAAGCTCACTCTCTGCAGGTGCCAGTGGGGGGCCACTGGTGTGTAGCCAATATAGGTGGGGCTATGGATGCTCCCTTCCCTTCCCTACTTTGAGAAATCTAGTGTTGCTTGTGATTTACCAGCACACATGCACACAAAATGTTTCATGGAGTCAGTGGTACACAGCAGAGCCAGGGGGCAGGATGCTGTTCACACTCTCTTTTCACTTACCTGTTAGAGCTCACACAGCCAAGTGTGGTTTTAGTTCATATTTTTCCTAGCAGTTATTACCCTCTGGTTCTGGTAACCATTCACCTATGGCAAATGTGATTATGGCTGATTCCGCATACTTAAATTAATATTAAATGCCAGGGTATGGATGGAAAAATGTAGAAGCAATGAAGTTTTGGTCCAGCAGTATAGATATAGTTCACAAAACATTTAGTTATCATGTGGATCAAGCAGCTTTTCTAAGATTAGATCTTTCAGAAGGTTTGCCTGTGCCTGCTGTCAAGGTTGTTTGCACAAGCAGTGATTTCTGGTGGCACAGGGGTGTTATCCTACCAGAGAAATATTTGGGAGAGCTCTGCATAGGCTTCTTGTATTCCCTCACATAGATTTATACCTTGGGAGTGCTCTGGTTTGATGGACAATTTCAGCTAGAAGGATATCTTTAAGGGAGTTTGTGTCTCCTTTGGCAAACACAGAAAACAATGTGTTGCTCCGATGGAAAAGTACAATCCAAACAAATGGATGGGAATTTAAAGCCTTAAGAGGGCAGAAGAGATATGTGTAATAGACAGAGGGTCCTTTTCCTGTCCCTTCCCCTTGTCCTTCTTCCCCTTTCCCTCACTGTAATCAGACAGGTATACCATAGCTAGATGGGCAGAACATTTCTGCTCTTTTTTGCTACTCCCATCCTTTTACCTGCTTGCAACATCTGATGAGACATTCAGAGTTAATGACACAGAAAGGAAGAGTTTGATATTTCTCTGTCTCAGTTTGACTGTGTCTTTGCTAATGTCTCCCTTACACCTAAAAAAAAAAAAGGTAAATCTGTTATTAAGGTGTCAATGTGCATCTGCACTTGGCATTTGAGTTTCACTAAGGGTTAGTTAAAAAAGGTGGGTTACCTCTACCTTAAGCTTTTTCCAACTAGAAGGATGCCCGACATATCCTTACTTTCTAAAGTGCTGTCTTCTTTCTTTTCTTTTTGCACTGCTCAGTGTAATAAGTCTCTGATATAAACCTAGGTTCCACTGAAGTATTAATGCCATTTTTGTCAAGAAAATCAAACAATAGAGCAAGATCCAGCCTTAGAGAAGCCAATGGATTTGAGTAGGCTTTATAACTTTTCTGAATAATCACCACACACCTAAATGTATATTTTAAAAGAAAATACCACATCATTAAATGAGATTTCTCAGATGTAGTTCAGAAGCATTCTAGCATATAAATGCTGAAGCTGGAATTGAATCACTAACTTCTTTTCAAGGTGATGACTGCAATATCAAAATATTAATGTATTTGTGTGGATAATGCCGACAATTATTACAAGTCCACCTTTGGTTGAACTACGCGGTCACTTTGTGAAACAAATGTAAAAATTTGGCTTAGTCAGGAAGTTTTGCCAAACATTTTATTAGTCGTAACTGCTTGTCATCTTGTAGTGTTTAGAAAGTATAAAACTTGTGAGAAACCACATTAGTCAGGACCACTTACCAAATCTCCTCTCACTGCGTGTTCTGAGCAGCCAGTTCATTTTTTGTCTACCTGGGCTTACAGCAAAACTGCTCTTCAGCAGATGGTGTGGTAGTTATGACACTGAGAAACACTAAGAGACAAATTACCCATGAGAGAAGAACAGATAGAAATCTTTCCTTTCTATGGCATTTTCTGTGCTTTCCTCAGTCTTATTTCTCTGCCATACATACAGGCACTGACATGCATGTTTGTATGAATGCACTACTCTGTGTCCAGTGCCCTGCTGCCAAGTTTGTTCCAAGACAAGCAGCTGGCATTTGCTGAGTCCTGCAGATGGGTCATGAGTGACATACACACATGGTGCAGCTGTCTGGATCTGGCACTCAGGTGATTATTTGTTTGCTAATCAACCAGCAGCTCCATTAGTGGAGTTGGAGTTTCAGAGACGGTGATTAAATGTACAGAAAGAGAGGCTGTTGTGTAGTTGTGGGTGAAATGTTGGGTGGCAATTACAGGAGATGTAAGGATTGTTATTGTTACCAGGGCTAGAGCAAAAATTAAATCTATCTATTCAGACTGCTTGTCACTGAATATCCAAAGGCAGTTTCCTAAGGCAGGACAAAAAAAACAAACCCTCTCTGTTTTCCACTGAGAATAAAGAGATATCTCCGTGTTTGCATTAAAAAGCTGCAGTCACCTGCAAAAACGATCAAATTTCAAACTAAATCAAATATGCAGTTTCTCACAACCACCCGCAAAGGACGTCAGGAGTTATGTGTGAAAAGAGAAGGAGTGAAATCTGATAACTTTGTGCTGCTCAGTTCAATTAGTTTAGCTAGCTGACCAAAATTGCAGGTATTAATTCTGCAGGTGCCAGTTGGGTCTAATCAATCTGCAGGTTTTAACTGATGCTTAGTGTAGCTCAGCTGGCCAAGCAGTGGGCTTAATGCCTAGCAGAGAGGGATGGTCACCTGCTAGGATATCATTTGCTGCTGTATTTTATGCAGATTGTAATAAAACATAACTCTGTGTAATTTTTTATTTGTGGGGTTATATGAGCATTTAACCTATATAGGAGGAAGAAAAAAAAAAGTCCTCAAATGATTTTACTATTGAAATAGTTTGGATGACATCCTGTGGTCATTGGTTTTGGTTTCTGCAGGATTGGAGTAGTGCCATCAATTTTGAGTAAAATGCTCCTGTGCTTTAGGCTGGAGTGTGTAACAGTGAGGTGAGCTGAGGGAACTGGGGGTATTTGGCCCACAGGAGAAAAGGAGGAGGGGAGATGTAAGTGCTGAGCTCAGTCATCTAAAGGAGGGCTTACAGAGAAGATAGAGACAGGCTATGATCAAAGTTGCCCAGCAAAAGAACAAGAGACTGTGATCACAAGGTGCAGGATGGGAAGTTCTGACTGTAGAAAAGAAACTCTTCAGCAGGAGACTTAGTCAAACACTGGAACAGGTCTCTTGGAAGCATTATAGAGTCTCTGTCCCCAGAGACATTGAAAGCTTGCAAGGCAACTTGGTCTGCCTTGAAGCTAGCACTGCCTTGAGTAGGTGGTGGAAGTGGACACCTCAAGATGCCTTCCAGCTAAAATCTTCCTGATATTCCAGGTTGCACTTGGCCCTGCTCTCACCTCCAATCTTTCACAAGGAGATGAAGTCTGTCCTCACCTCAGGATCTTGTTGAGAATTCAGAAAGGACAGTGGAAAGGCTTGCTTTGAAAAAGAAGCTTTTAGGAGATGGTTGTGGCTTTGTTAATTTACTGTTTCTAATTGAAAGCTTATGAGGAGTATGGTTTTGCTTTCTAGTGGTTAGCCAGCTGACTCATGTGCTGTCTCTTGTAAGGACCACACAGAACAAACTGCCCCAAATTATGCTCAAGACACACCTCATAGGCTTCATCAAATCTGGGTCTGCAGGAGGCCCTGTGAACAAATAACTGGTTCGAAACCACTGTTTGGTTTAAGTTAAGTAATTCCAGGGTTTCTACTAAATAAACTTGCCCCTTGGGTGCTGGTGAAAGCAAGAAGATGTCTTGGAAGTAGAGAGAGCCTGTGGAAGCAGAGGTTAGCTGTCCTCTGCATTTCATTACAAAGTCTGGACTCACACACAGCCTGCCTGGTGCTGGAGCCACTGTGTCCAGGGCGATATTGTACACAGGTTTCCTACAAGCTTGCTTGTCACAACACTGCAAATAAGCCAAATCCCAGTTCCTCTTGGGCATCTTCAGAATTAGTGTCTTAGGTATACTTTGGGGAATTGCAGGATATTTAGAAGACAGAAAAAGAGCTGCACAGTTGTATATTTATTTGGTATGCCTTGGTCAGACCCTGCTCTTCAGCTTCCTCTGCTTTGCTCACAAAGACAAGCCATCAAGATGCCTTGAACCTTCTGAAAAGCCATCTCTATGTGAGGGCCCAGGAGCTCATCTGTTCAAAACACCTTCTATATAAAATCTCATCTTTCTGTTCAAGCCTGAATGCTCCTTTCAGGAAAGGATTGTTTTGGCTCTTAGCTGGTGGGAATGAGATGATGGATTGAGCTTTCCTTGCTCCAGCCTTGGCACACTGTGTGTGATCAGCTGGATCTGCTGTTGGGTGATCTTGAATAGCGTCCAGTAAGGCAGGACCACCTTTTAAGGCTTCAGAGAGGTTTTAACATGGCTGTGGTGCATTTGCCTTGAGAATGAGATTACCTGAGAACCTCTGTGATGGACCTCTTCCCTTCTGGAGGGCTTTGGAGATTGACTGTAAGCCAGAGAGCACAGAGCTGGTCTCTGGCCGAGGAGGTATTTGGGACACCTGAAGACCTTCAGTGCGGACACAGGTAGGTTCCTCTACTTCGGAGCACCCTGAGTCAGGCAGTCTTAGGAGTGATCTAGCAAAGCTCTGTAGATGTTACCAACACTGTCCTTCCCACCTTATGTGCACAACTATGGAAACCTCTTCCGCTGTGCACTTCTGCATGTTTGCTGGGCTCTTGCACCTTGCAAGGTTTAAAGAGGTTTCTTCGCACAAGCTAGTCTGCTTGGGAGGGTAGATTTGGGAGGGATACTAGCAGGGCTCCATCCCCTCTGCCTAGGGCTGCGTGCCTGTGGTTAGCTCACTGATTGCCCCAGCTTCTCCCAGGCCTCAAAGAGCCGCTTTCCCTGCACACACCTTCATTTAATGAGCAGTAGCTTCCCCCCGTAGCCAAGCCATTGGGCTGCAGCGAGCAGCCATCCACTATTCTGTGTTTGCAGCGTGCCTGGCAGGGCCTCACTTTAGGTTGCTGCTTTAGGCAGTATTGTAGTAAATTATAAAAGATCTCCTCTTTGATGCCTTGTGGGAGAAGGTACTGGGCCTGATTTCCCCCTGCCTCATTTCTTGTGTTGTGATTCGCACAAGATGCTATAAACTGCTACCATGCTGGTTTGGTAACCACTTTGCCACAGGTATAAATTACAACCCAAGGTGCACAGCAGTGGGGGAATGAGGCCAACCATCTCTAAAGGTCAAAGGAGCATTCATCACACCAAGTCTACTGTGACTTCATTGTGACTTCACATCAATCAAAGTGCTGTTGTTGTTAAAGAATCTCAAATCAATACAAAATAAATAATTTTTTTTTTAAGTCACACTTTTCTTTTTTCTCCTTTGTTCTGTGCAGAAATGTCTTGTCCTCTGGTCTTCTTAAGCAATGGTCCTTGGTGTACAGGTTGCAGGTATAAATGTATTTAGTCAGAATCAGAGTCTAAACGGATGGGATCATTCTCAGCCAGCCTAAAATAGAAGGGAGCGGCGGTTAGAAACAATTTCTGCAACAGTGACTTCCTCAAACAGCATGGCTCTGATGTCAGATACCGGGAAAGAGGAAGCAACGGTTAGAATGCATGATGGTTTAACCAAAGGTGCAATTTGTTCCATCTTTCTGATTAAGTCTGTCCCCTGTAAAAGGGAAATATGAGCAGAGCAGGCAGAGTACTGTTAGAGCTCTCCAGCTGTACAGAAGTAAATGAGGAGCAGATTTGGTCACTCTCAGCTGCGTGACACTGACTGCAAGAGCACATGCTTGTTCTCAGTTCTCTCCTCATATGGCTCTGCTTTGATCTGGAGAGAGCCTGTCCCCCACAAAAAAACCCCAGAAACTCCTACTTAACAAAGTTAAATTACAGTTCCTAAAAAATATATATAAAAATCTGAAATAACATAAAAGCCAATACTATGTTTGATAATGGTATCAGGATTTTTATCTACTACTTGTGTTTGGATTAAAACATTAAGTTTCCCTTGCTCATTTTGTTACTAAATTTAAACAGCTTACAATTGCTGTTTTCTGGGTATGGTGCATTTACCTGAGAGAGCTGATTATGAATCAGTGTCCCATTAAAATATGTTTTTTAAGTACTGGTTAAGTGAAAAGGTACTTATGAAATTCTTGTTAATTCTCCATTTGGTGCTGTACATCCAGCACCATACTAATCCCTAGTGTTTCTGTTGTGTTTTATTTTGTTGTTAATTAGCCATGATCTAACTCTGAAGTTGCCCTTCTTGAGCAGGGTGTTGGAGTAGGTGACTCCCACAGGTCCCTCCCAGCTGAAGTGTCTGGTGCCCACACTGCTGATGGCTACAGACTAGAGAGGCAGGCAGGAGGATCTGTGGTGAACCTCACTGTTGCTGCTCTTGTGACCCACACTCAGCTGATCTCGGTGCGTAGCCTCCACTCAGTAATACAAAGGAAAGTGAGAGACCTGAAGCTTCCTCTCCATCAGTCCTACAGAATTGCGTTTATAACAAAGTGCAGAAGATGATAATTTTTCTGTAGTGTTTATCAACCACATGTTTGAATTTGCATGTTTTATAGACCAGTTGTTTGGGAAGTTCAACAGAAAGGAGATCTTTCAGTATCAAAACATAAATTGTACTGACTTTTCACAAGTCTCTGGATATCTCATTGATTTCATCCCTGCTACATTCCTTAAGACTCACAAATTTGCTGGGCCTTCATGACCTGCCAAATAACTGAAGCCATTCTGCCGTGCCCAGATTGGAGGCAACAAAACATTATTTTGATTTCTAGTGGTCTTTTAAAACATATTTGCTTGGCATTACCTCTGATTCCTTTCTCTGCAGCAAACTGAGTGTCTATCTTATGCTCAATGGACATCCGGGGGACAGTGACACTGATGTATTCACATGCTGTGAATGATATAAAAAAGGATTATAAAAACAATTCTGTAGGAGATGGTAAAGGGAATAAATTTGTATCGGCAGTTTGGCAAGCATCTGTTTTTCTCCTTCCTTCCTCTCATCTGAGGAGCCTTGACAAGAGTTGTGTTCTTACAGATGTGCCAGTTGTGTTGGCCATGGGACTGATGGACAGGCAGATGTGCTGTCCATGGAAGAGAGTGTCTTAATTTTGGGAACGTGTAGCGCACGTACTGCTGTCACATGGAGCGTGTGCCCTGGAAGTGGAACCTTATTCGTCATTCCCATGAACAGCAACACCAGCCTTGCCCACCACTGGCCATAAGTCCTAGTGGGATAACCAGTCATCCCCACTGGCTGTGTGCTGCCTGTTGCTTCCTGCCTCCTCGTGCTGTAGCATCTCTTGCAGCAGCCTGAGTAGCTTTTCAGAGAGAGGACAGTGACAGTAGCAGGACTGAATGGACTCCCTGCCATGACAGGTGCTGTAAAGATAAACAGTTTGTAAATCTAGAATCTCAAAATATGCCAAAGAAAGGAAAATTTCTGGCCCTAATTTGCAGGTCTCCTCTTTAAATTCAAAACCCATTCAGTGCTTGGTACAAAAGACAAATCCAAAAGTAATCACAGAATCACAGAATGGTTTGGGTTTGAAGGGACCTAAAGATCATCTATTTATGACCTCCCTACCATGGGCCAAGACACCTTCCACTGGATCAGGTTGCTCAGAGCCCCTTCCAGCCTGGCCTTGAATACTTCCAGGGATGGGTCAGCCACAGCATCTCTGGTCAACATGTTCCAGTGCCTCACCACCCTCACAGTAACACCTTTCTTCCTTATATCTAATCTAAACCTACCCTCTGAGAGTTTAAAGCCTTCCCCCTTCTCCTACTACCATTTGCCTTTGTATTGTCTGTCAAAAGCATTTCTGATGTGCCTCTCAACATAGCATTTAGTCACCTGTTCCTCATTTATAAACATTTTAAGTGGAGCCCTGGCATGAATTAAGTGGGGCTGGAGGCTCTACTGCCAGTGAGAGTTACAGATGGAGATCCCTGGGCTTTCAGTGAAAATCAAACACAGAGATTTTTATTTAAACTGGAACGTCATTTATCCAAGATAAAGGCTACTCATCCCCAGGTTTAGAAGCTACTGTGCTATCTATCAGGTTTGCAGCACATAAAAATGGCTTCTCCATTCTCCTATGCATGGTTTAGAAAAATCACCTGAATTTTTCTACTGATGTGAAGCTCCAGTTTCATAACTCAAAGACAGTGTAGCATGCTATCATATGATGTTATAATTATCAAAAAATCTTGCATAAGGTCGAGAGAAATGTGCTGAGTGAACTGGGACATTTGGAATCCATAGGCACACGGCCTTAAGGCTGAAGGAGATTAATGCTTTTGGCATCACACAGAGCCAGTATTATGTTCATGCTGTGGTAGGGATTTCTTTTTCCATAGACCTCCTGATTGTAAAAGGGGATTCCAAAACTCACATGCAAGCAGCAAATGTCTCCAAGTACACTGTGGCACTCATCCAGGAACAGAAACCCCCGTTACTGTCTGCTGCCACAGTACACTGATTGGAAATGAGATAGCCACCCGAGCACGGTGTATCACGGCTCTCAGGAGTCATGTGAGGGAGCCATCAGGAAACAGTAGCTGACAGTCACATCGCTGCCAGTCAGAAAGGGATCGGTGCTTAAAAGGAAGCCCTGGATGCTTTCAGCGTGACTGAACCCGCTGCTAATCTGCATATGTCTGGATTAGAAGTCACACCATCATAAAGATGCCATGAGCCAGGCAGCACCCATATGTCATTCGTGTGGTGACAATTCCTAAATATCCCATCCCACACAGCTCTATTCCTAAGTGTAAACAAGAAATAGGAGGCAAAAGGCAGAGCACACAGGCTGTAAAGCATCCCTGTCCTGATCCCAGGATTCTTTATCATAAGAATCTCTAGGTTTTTATACTCTGAGTGTATTTGCATATCCTCTTCACCATTTGAAAGAAAAGATTATTGCATTTGCCAGTTTTTAGTCCTAAAACAACATTATTATGTGGGTTGACTGAATATATCATTCTTAATCAGATGCAGAACGGCATTCCCTACCTTCCTGACAGTGTTATGGACCATATACTGCTTGATTTAGTCTGGTGACAGGGTTGTAAATGTGGAGCTTCACATCAAGCTCCCCACCAGCGTGATGCCTCCTCTTCCAGCCTGAATGCAAATATTGCTAGAAGTGGGGGCTTGGCTCAGAGTGACCAGAAGATGAGGATCAGTGCTGGTATGTGTGTCTGGTTCTGAATGCAAGTGTGAGCTTGGGACAGAAGGGCAGGCAATTTTGGACAGATTAACATGGATCATTTTGACCATGTGGCTAAAATGAATCAAAGGTCAAATTGGATTAATCCAGATCTTGCATAAGGGATAAGCAATATACATGGTGCTTTCTTTTTTTTTGGTGCATTGACTTGTGGGGAAGACCTGTGTGATGTGACCTCCCAAAATATTTTTTACATACTAGCGATGAGTTCAGTGGTGAACTGTGATTTCTAAGGCAGACTGAAACAAAGAGATACAGAAAGGCTTTTGTTTAATATAACATTTAAGGTAAATGAAAGTTTTGCCATGAAGACAGCCATACCATGCATCTATGAACAAATACTTCTCGAACCAGAACTGACTTCACAGAAAATTGCACTTCTTACAAGTGTTAGTTTATCTATCTGTGGTGGCAGAGGTAAAAATCTTTGTTCGAGAGGTTGTCAGTGAAGAGTAGCCCACCTGCAATGCCTGTGGAGTGGCAGGCAAAATGATGCTGAACAGATTACGGCCCACAGTTTGTTGGCACTCTCAGGTATAAGGCCTCTGGAACGTAGCTGCAGGTTGCAGGCTACCTGGAAGAGATGCTCCAGGTTACCAGGGCACGACGGGAGAACAAGTTGTGGAGATGCAGAGCCTTTCTTTTTTACCTTTTCTTTTGGAAGCCAAGTATATGAAGCAGCTGTTCCAAGTGCAGGTGCTCTCCACTCATCACTCCAGCTTTACATTCTTGTTCCTATTTGTATGTAGTTGCTTTGAGGATGATCAGGCTTCACTAAAACAGGGCTACCCCAGTTTCTGTTGGGTCTGAATCCAGGGTACAAAGTACTTGGAATCAAAGCTGAAGTTGATTCAGTATGTCTTGCCTAGAGCTACCCAGCTCTTCTGAGCACTCTCACGTTCTAGGTACTACATAGACTGTAACCAGTTTTGGGAAGATTTTTTTTTGTTTTACTGTGTGCCTGGGCAGACCTCATCTTTAAGTAAGGCCAAATGTCCCAAAATTCTTAGTTTTTCACAGATGCTTGTGGCAAGGTTTGCAAACATGACTGAAGAAGTTAGATACCCAACTCTTACTGATTTCATGAAAGCAGTGGAGTCAGCCAACTGGCCTGTTTAGTCACATTTGAAAATCTCACAAGATTCTTATCTGTCTCTTTCAGCTGCTTTGAAAACCTCTCTCCTAGTGCTTTCCAGAGTGTGTTGTCATTAGTATTGAAAGGTCAGTCAGGGTTGCAGTATTATTTGGACAGGACTGATGTGTGTGGACGAGACACATGCACATCATACAGGAAACATGAGTCCTGGACTGGAATGCACAGCTAAGGCTGTACTGGGCTTAGCTCTGCATGGCTTCAGGCAGATGGGCACTTCTCACTGGAGATGGAAATGCAGGCTGAGGGAATATGATTTATGTACAGGCATAAATCCTGAATCAGGACCAAGATATTTCAAGCTGAACTAACTGATTTGACTGTATACTCTTCTTTTTAGAGTGTAATTCATGGCCCTGGATGCAAAGTTTACTCTTAAATTATTCAGCAGTTGTGGGCCCTAGGTATGATTACATGGTAACTAGTTTTTCTGAATCAATGTTGCTTATTCTACTTTTGAATAAAGGTAAAAAATTAATTGTTACAAGCTCAGAGTTTACCTTGTTTGATCTCACATACCCTCTGTGCTGTAGAGTTGGAGCTGCAGTGACTTTTGAGCATTGGGTACAGTGCTTGTCCAAACTCGTGAAGATGAAAAAAAATTAATATATGTATATACCTCAAGGACACAGTAACAGGAGGCAAGCAAAGTCACCATGATGTTGATACAGATGGTCCTAGCTGAAATGACATTCTTGGGCTTAGCCATTTATGTTTACTTTATGGGCTGTTAAGCAAGTGCATAGTGTTTTGCCCAGAAAAGAAGTCTTACATGAGCTGGATTGCCCATTCTCTGGCTTCCATGGCATCAGACAGCTTGAAGGAAACAGTCTTTAGGAACTGCTATAGAAATCCTTCCTTTCAACCTGTCCTTCCCAGGACAGCCATCTTCTTAGCCCCTCTCCTTATTCCCCATGTTCTCCACTTGTTTGAGAATTGCTTTTTCCTCCTTCAGTCTTCCACCATAAGCTTCCTCTGTCAGGGAAGGAAGCAGGAGACAAGAGGCGTACACGTAAGAAAGCAAAATAGCATAAGGAAAAGGAAGGCCTGCAAAGCCTGGAAGAAGTGTGGTATCTGTGAAGAAGGAAAACCACTGGACAGCAGAGAAGGTGAGAATTGGTGATGTGCAGTTCCCAGCCTAGATGGGCAGCAGTATTGGTTTTGCTGGTCAATACATGTGCAGAGCCTTGTGCCAGACCAATTCAGACAGCTTGAGGGTGAGCTCAATTTTTTGTCCCTCTTCATTTGTAGAATCAGAGAATGGTTTGGGTTGGAAGAGACCCCTAAGGGCATCTTAGTCCAACATCCCTTGCAATTAGCAGGGACATCTGCAGCTAGACCAGCATAAGGTCTGTGTGTGTGTCTTAGTGGTGCGTTGCCTACCAAACCTGATCAAAAGTACGCAGCGAATATCAGGATATGAGAATCTTCCTGTGTTAGCATCTCTCACCTGATCTGCCTGTACACTTACCATTTGTTTTCAGCACCTGCAGGTGGTCCCCTGAGGGCAAAGTGCTATCTCAGCATTTTTGGGTAAAGGGCATGTGTGATGATGGGGTGGCTGGTCATACAGCAGGGATGGCAAAATGTGTAGGAACCTTTGGGAATTTTTGTCTTTAATGGTTGCTACATGAGGAGGCTTCAGGATTGTTTCTCACAGAATCACAGAATATCCTGAGTTGGAAGGGACCCACAAAGATCACTGAGTCCACCTCCTGACCCTGCACAGCACGATCCCCTAGTTAGAGGAAGGAGGGTGCTTGTGATCAGGTCTGTGGTGGCTCTGTGGACAGGGAGGTGAAAATTCCAAAGAGTGAGGTGTATGCACACCTCGTGAGAACAGATGACAGGGCAGATGACAGGGATGCGGCTGGTAGGGAGGGATGGGACACACCCATCCCTTGAAGGGCTGCGGAGAGAAGATCCGCTGAGGGCACGGCAGCAGCAGGTGGAGGCGGCTGCCTGCTGGAGGCTGCGCTGGGTGCGGCCTGGGCAGCAGCAGAGGGTGCCCGCGGCTCGCTGTGCTCCCTGCGCTGCCGCGACAGCCGCGTCCCCGAGCATCCCCCGCACATTCCCTGCTCCGTGCGACAGAGGGGTGCAGTTTCTCCTTTGGGTTTCGGGGGATTTAAAACTTCTTTTTTAAAAATACTTTTTTTTTTTTTTTTAATACCTTAAAAATATTTTTAAAAATATGTTTTCAATACTTTTTTCCGAATCTCTTTTAAAATACTTTTAAAATACTTTTCTTTTTATCGTTCAGACAGTTCTTACCCCAACACCCTCCCCTTCTTTTTTCTTTTTCTTATTTTTCTTATTTTTCCATTTTTTTTCTTTTATTTTAAGCATATCCTGGAGGCTCTCCCTTCTCTTCCCTTTTCCCCCAGGAACACAAGCAACAGCTACAGAGTTAGGTAGGAGAGTGAGGCAGAGGATAGCAAGGTTTGGGCAATTTCCTTTACAGAATGGCTCCCTTTTCTTTAGCACATGGATAGAAGCTCTTCCGTCTTCCCAGAGCTGACCCATACGGCAGAGCCACCTTCACACACTCTCTGTGTTCGCAAAAGATCAGCTTGTTTTCATGAGTCATCTTTTCCCCCCACAGAAGGGCAGTCCCAAGGAAAGGGGCAGGGGGTCAGTCACTGGATTGGGGTGCCCTATTGTCAGCACCAGGAAAAAAGTAACGAGAAAGAAGGCAGCGGGGCGAAAGCATACAAGGAGTGAAAAGGCAAATGCTGGATACACTGTAGTTTTGAGATAATGGAGGAAAAGTTATTTGCTGGAGAAATGTGGAACGTGAGGTTAAGGGGCAGCAGATGTTAAGTAAACAAACACATCTGAGCTTATATTCTTCTTGCTTTTCTACCATCCACTGAAGAACTAATTAATGAAAAATCTGGCAGCTTGGATTTCATTGTCTGGGGAACAGACCACAGGAAAATGAGTAAAATTTTGGCAGTATTTTAGTCATAAGGTCAGTCCAGGCAAAGGAATACTGCAGCCCATTTAGTTACTTTTGCCAAGGAATTTACATTAAAATCATCTGCATTTTTAACAATCAGCAGAACTGAGACTATGCCCTGCGTTCAGGTCAGAAATTAGCTCACAATTCTAGGGTGGGTTTCACCTTATACCAAAATAACATTGTATCTATCTATGTAAAAATCTGGGTTTCTTTGTATTTTTTTAAGCACTACAGTACTATGGCAAGAAAGAAATATATGGGAGATATGTAAACAGGAGAACACTGACATATTCTATTAGTGGAGATGATAATATGCAAATAGTCAGCAAGTAAAAAGAGAGGCAGTGCAGAGAGCTCATATTTAAACCTAGGAATGAGGACACATTATTAGACCAGTTTTTGTTATAAGTGCTTTCTCATAATTTTAAACAGTAATGTGCTTTTATAAAGTATATTGTTGATTTTGCCTGGGGAGAGCATTTCCTACAAATACCACAATGCAGGCAAAAGATGTAAAGAACCCCAACACGGATATTCTGAAAACAGATCTGAGAACAGAGGCAACCAAATAAAGGAAAAGTGATATTTGAGGGAGTAACAGAGATACCTTTGCACTGTCCTCATTGTTAATCTTGATATTTATTTAATCAAACATATCCTTTGTTACAGCAGAAAAGAAGCAGTGGCAGAATTGGCTTTTGCCTCCACCAGATTGTTGCAGAACCTGGGAACTTTGCCAGTACAATTACAGTGAAGTTGGCTATGGAGTATGTGAGGCCTCAATCCCAAATCTGGATAAACTGAGGCATAACTATATCCTCAAGAAGGAGGATGAGGCAGTCTTTCCTAGCATATACTTACTATAGAATTTTCAATGGGAATTGCAAGACACTGTCTTTGCTTGAAACATTAACTCCAAGTGCAAGGTGCTGCACTTGGGTTGAGGCAATCCCAGACATAAGCACAGGCTGGGAGAAGAACTCACTGAGAGCAGCCCTGCAGAGGACAGGGGTGTTCTTGGGAACAAAATGTTTAGAAATATCTTTTTATAAGTAGAGAGGAAGACACAGGGATGGAAATTCCATGTGTTAGCATTTAAGAACAAGAAAAGTATATTCAGCCTTTTTCATAATATACCATAAAGGCATCACTGATAGGCAAGGGAAAGGGGCACAGGCAGCTACAGAGCAAGGAGTTCTCAAATGTGATGAAAGTCAATATTCCCTAACGATTTTCACGTTAAAAGGGAAAAATGGGAAAACGAAGGTCACTCTCCCTCTTTGAGGTGTAAAGCAAGCAGTATTGCTGTGTTTCTGCTCATTTGCTTCCAGCTTTCTGAGCAAGTGGCCCACAACAATGATCTGGTGCTCTCAGTGTCACTAAAATGGAATCCCAGATATTAATCCCTCATGTGCACAGGGTCACATGTTGGTTTTGGGACACCACGGGTAAGGTAAAGATGGACAAGCCTGAACAGACTGCGCAACTGAAATACAACCCTTTGTGATCGTATCCATCACATGTTTTTTCCAGGGGGAAAGGCATGACCAGCAGGGATGCTAAGCTTTTTAACCTTGAATGACATCCTGTGATAAGCCCAGGCACACAGGAAAAGAAAGAGGCAATGGCTTCCACCCACCAGAAGTCTTATATTTCCAAAGTGCTGAGGCTGTGATAATTATGATACATCCAGCTGGTGCTATTATTCAACTATTCCTGAAGGAGAGGGTCAGTCTTAAGCAGCATAAAGATTGCTACAAAACTTCATGGTGGCCAAAAGTTAATTAATAAAAAGCAGTTAGTTATTCATATGAATGACAGGAACAACTTCCAGAGCCATGTGATTATATTTGCATTCAGTGCAGTGCTTAAGATGCCTCGCTGGTGGGCCAGAAGCCCACTGTGCTAAGTGCTGCATGAAATGGGTGAATGGAAAAAGGAGAGAACAAACTCGTAGTGGCAGTTGTCAGCCTGCTCTTGGAGGAACAGTTGTTGCAGTTGAGCTAGTGCCAGTATAATACTTGCAGTGGGAAAAAGAGGGGAAAGAATCACAGCAGCAAGAGAGCATCAGCAAAGCTGTCGGTAGGGGGAAAGGACAAAAGGTTGAGTGCAAAAAGCTGACGGACTGGAAGACCCCAGGTGAGGGGTTGTATCTGAGAGAAATGGATAATGCTGGAAGAGACTTGGTCACAGCTGGAGTTTAACAACAGAGAGAACAAAGAGATAACACAGTTTGAGGAGCGGCCTCATAGGTGAGAGGGAAGGTTGAGGCACAGATGCAGACAACAGAAATACACAAGTGCAAAGAAATAAACACCTATAGGATGGGCTTGTTACCAGCACACATGTAGCCACATCCAAGGTTAAGTGAGACTGGAAAGAGGATGAGAAACTCCAAAATTTCTCAGGGGACACAATCTGAGGAGAGTTGTGGCTGAGAGCAATGTGGGAGCAGAGAAAGGGCTTGGATAGAGGGTTATTCAAAAGAGCAGAAAGGAGAAGGAAAAGAAGAAAGGGAGTGTCAGAGAAGAAGAGGCATCTTAATGAGAAGGTGGTTTTAGTGGCAGTGACAGCAAAAAAACACATCTCTGTTAGGGCTGGGAGATGATAGAAAAAATTGTTTGGCTGTCTTCAGTAGGGTTAGGAATGGTACAGTCAGGGAACAGACTGCCAGGGAAAAGAGGTAAAAACTGAGTAGAGAAGCATGCAAGCTGGATGTGTTGCCACAAGAAGTTATTAGCAGGAAAAACTTGTGAGGGCTGCAAAGAGGAGTGAGGAGACAGGCAGCCAGGGTGGGTCAAATGTCATCAGAGGTGCACCAAAGGAAGGACAAAGTGGGGTCTGGGTTTGTGTTACTGAGTGAGGTGAGAAGCAGGAAAAGCAGCAGACAGAAGTATGAGTGGAGCAGAAATCAAAGGGCTTAAGGAGAGCAGGCAGGTGAGTGCTGTGAGTTTGTAAGGAGAGTTCTTGGGGAGTAACAGAAAAGCTAGAAAGCTGAGTGAGTTTCATCTGAGGGAAAAGGGGAGCACTGTGAAGGTTATTCTGGTACTTGTGTAGCCAGAGGGTGGCATTTTCTTTGTAAGGAGAATGGAAGTGGCATAGAGTAAAAAGGGTATTGGAGATTTCTTAGCAGGGGTATGTGAGAATTAAACCTGAGGTCATAAGTTATATTTGATCCTTTTATCTTAATTGTATGTTTTGTTGTATTCATCTTTGTGGCAAAATTGTACACAGTGACCTTTACTACAGTCTTCTGTCCAGCACTGGGCTTTTCCAGCTTTTGGAAAAAAAGAACCTGGGTTAGACTGGCCACTCCTCAGTGCTTTCCTGAGCTTCTGGGCTTTGGTAGGATGGCTGGCTGTAGTTATTTTTAGGTGCCATATAGATTTGCATTTCTTCAGCTGGAATTTCCTTCTCGTTATCAACCATGGTTTTCAACCCTACTAGGCTGTCAATCTCAGATCTTCCCAAATGCCTGAAACTGTTCTTAAAATGTGCTCTAAAGACTTCTCATAGATCCTACTGTTCATGCAGCTTCTTCTCTTTCTGCCTGTAGACCAGCTGTACTGGCTGGGATGTCATTATCAGAATCATCACACTAAATTTCTGTTAACACTCATAAAAATGCATGTTCTGTCAATGACTAAAAGTGTTCATTTTCCTTGCCTTTGTATTCAGACAGCTTCCTACATTCATACTTTCCTTTTTCTTCTAAATCTTTTGCCTCAGACAGATTTCATTTTTTGTCTTGCTTTTTATGTTAGAAACACACACCACGTCATTTGAGTTAAACAAAAAAGTCCCCTATTCCTCTTCCCCTACACTGTTTGAATAGAGGCCTGTGTAAGAAGCCCTGCCAGCTTTGAAATGGGAAGGCTGGTATTTTTTTTTTTTTGCTTACATAGAGATCATTTTAATCCAAACAGACTCTCATTTCGAAAGATATAAAGGACATTCCATTGCTTCTTGGGTCCAAAACACTCCTAAACTGACACATTTACCGCTTGGTCTCAGTTTGCACAGCACAAAGCACATAAGAGTGCTTTGTCTGCGGTGTTATAATGCTGTTCTTTCAGAAAGCTGATAATTCTCTAGCCCGAGCTTTGGCACGATCTCACTAACAAAGCTCAGCACATGGGCAACAGGGTACATATCTGAGGGATGCCTTGTGCCAGAGGCCTTAGTTTGTGATAGCACTAAGTGACCCTTGTCCTTTCTACATGCCTTCAGCCAGTGCAAGACAACGTGAGCTACAATCAATCACAAGCATCCCTTACATGCCAAGGCTTCAAGCCCAGATTACTATCATCAACAAATGCTTGAAGAGCCATTGCAGGCTAATTGGGCTGCAAACACTACTTTCCTATCTGTAGGAGCGTGAGAAATTCAACCTCAGCATTAAAGGCCGAAACCAAGGAGCAGATCTCCTCAAGACACCATTTGTCTAGCACCTAGCTAGTCTCTCCATGTTATTATTTCTAGTCTCTAAAGAGAGCATGATTTGGACTGGGCAGCAACTGTCAATCTTCCTGAAGAGAAGAAGTAACTCTGCCCATCCAAGGATAGTTGGTAGTTTCTTACCTGGCAGTTGTACCTGTGAGAAGGTGATGCTGCAGCTGTCTCCACAATCTGCTCCAGCTCTGTGCAGCCCTTATTAACACACAGAGTATGTATGACACATATGGGCTGTAGTTGCCAGGCACTTCAGCGTTTGGACTGCATACAGCTTCTGAACCTTACCAAGTGGGAATGTATTTGGGAATAGAATGAGAGGATTTGGCCGGAGAGCAGCTGAAAGACCATCTCGTCTTTGAGATGTGTGAGATGCCTGCCTGTTGTGTAGATGGGGCAAGAAATGCTAATGGAGGATCTACAACAATGCTCATTCTGAGTGGTGTGAAAATGTGGCTGCAAGAGCTTTCAACTGACCTTACCTAAGAAGAAGTCTGAGCCTGGCTTGAGGGAGGCTGTTTAAGTCCTTCACTTCCAGCATTAATGCATTCTGAGCCATTTTACCTATGTGGCATGGATTTCAACCAGTTCCTACTACGTTAAATGAGATGACAGTCAGGCTTTCAAATGTAAAATAAAATACTTTTTTATCTCAGCCACTCCCCATGATTTCAGAGTAGATGAATATGGTTCAAAATATGGATTGAAATGGAAAAGAGAACAAATTTTCACAGTCAGAACACTCCAAAACATTGTTTCCCAGAGTGTGAGCTAGATTGGCAGAATAGAGACCAGAAAACAAAACTGTGTGGAGAAAAGAAAACAGCCCTGTGGTTCTCTGAAAGGGGCAGTCCCCTCTGATAAAGAGACTCTGGAGGCAGCTGTCTCCCCTATCTGCGCCATGAGTAGGATGCTCTCCTACTTCCTGTCTGAACAGAGAGATAACGTGAAAAAGCCACTGTGACATTTGACATTTCTTTTAGTTTCCCTTTTTATAGCCAAACAGTATGATTCATTGGGGTTCTTCTTGAAAGTGGAGAGCTGTGAAAAGAAAATTCAAGCACTGGGCTCTGACATTGAAAGGTGACATTCCTACCCTTGTGACTATCTCAAGAAGAGCTGATGGTAGGTCTGCTTGTTGTAATTACTGCCTCATCTTCTGCCCCATCATACATATAAGACAGTTGCCTTCTGATAGGAGTTCTGCTTCCTTGATCCTTGTTGCACAGGAGTATAATCTAGGCCAGATAAATAGGAAAAGATTGGTGTCTCAGTTTTTGTTCTGGTGCATTTGTTTTAAAGTGCTCTGGAGCAAGCTCTCTCCTTTCAAAGCTATGTGAGTGGCAGATGAAACACTGTGGAAGATGGCAGACTTTAATAAAAGAATCTTACATAGGTAATCTGCCAACGAAAGCTTTTGAGCTACGTACATGAGTCCTTTGATGCATATAAAGTATTTAATTTAGCTGAGTTGGTCTTAAAGATCTAGTTAAGACTGGGCTGGGAGACACAGACCTCCAGTATCCATGACAGGTATGTAGCTGAAGGGGATTTCAGAAATTAGAACCAGATCATTAAAACTCCTAGTCCTGAGTGATTCCCATATGCAGCATGCATGCCCATCACGCAGTACCTCAGTCAAGTCCTTTAAAGACAAGACAGGATGCGATGAGCTGTTCACTGCCCAGTGTGCTGAGATTATCACGATGAGGACTGGCATGACCTGTGTGTGAACATTTCTGTGGTGAAGCTGTGCCCTGTGGTTTTGCTGCTTCTGCATTTTGCTAGAGCATGTTAAGACCTGTCCAGTCAGTGCTACATACAGACACGTTTTGTTCCCAGACACATCCTTTGTAGCTTTGCCAGAGATTTTCCCTATGTAGAAAAGCTGTGGGAATGCACATGGAGCTACTGAAATGTTTCGTTAGTGTAGAACAAAGCAGGAAGCTGATGCGCTCATGAAATTGTTGAATAATTTAAGTTGGGTGTGACCTCTGCTGGACACAAGTCCATTCTCTTTCTCTAAACCAGGCTGGCCTCTGAGCAAGGCAAAGTTGATGGGATCCTTGTCCTACTGGGTTTTCAAAATTTTGAAGGATGTAGATTCTACAACTTAGCTGGTCAACCTGTTCTGCTATGTTCCAAGTCTTCTTTCTGTGTTTGTGTGTGTGTGTGCAGAGAACGGGGGTGGCAGAAGGAGCAGGGAGTGTACCCAGAGGTGTGTGTGTGCTTGTTCGTGTGCAGTGCTGTGTTCCCAAATTCTGTTTCTTTTCTGGCAGGTGAAAAGAGGACTCTGCCACTGGCAACCAGGGCAATAGCTGGATGGCTTTTAAAAAATCTTCACATTAAGCATAATTGCATGTTGTGATCAATGAGATAGTTTTTTTAGAGAATATGCTTTTAGTTTGGGATTAGTCTTGCAGTTATGCAAGGATTCTCTGCTTTTAAATAACTGTGAAAATTAGTGTCTTGAATCTCTTTCACATTTAGATCTATTGTCAGTTTATTAAATTCAGATTTATTGCTAGCTTCCCTAGCCAAAAAATAGCTGTTAGCACACTATAACAGAGCATAAATTTGAGTTCACTGAATCAAAGACATTATTAAAGAAAAAAATTACTTAATGACCTGTCTGATCTAATAAATCCTGCCATTCGCATAAAACAAAATGACAAGAATTTATGTCCACTAGATGTGTAAAACAAAGGCAGTCACAGTGGTTGGGTTTTGAAATGGTTTCTTCAGCCAGCTGGTCTTTACTGTAGAATCTTGTAGGTAAAAATAAGGTAAGGATAGGAATGGCTGACTAAGCTGCTCTTGAGATGATAGAGACATCTTCTTCGGTAGCATTAAAATCAAAGAAGCCAGATGGTTTGAGACCTCTGAGGTTATCTGTGGGCCACCGTGCTTCATGCCTGGCAGAATCCTGTAGACAAAAGACCTGCCTTTAAACTGCAGGCTTACAGTGTGAAAGGGAACTAATCATAGTGTCCATTCAGGAAATCCTGTTTAACAGTCTTGACATGAACTTGCTGACCACCAGCACTAGGTGCCAGTAAATCTGTAAAGTGACTTTTCTTCTTATTTGCCCATGAATAATATCTGAGTGGAGATGTCCGTCTAGCCTGCCCACCACTTGCCGTGCAGCTGCTCCCTCTAACTACTGCAGTGGCCTTCATTTGTGGAAATAGAAACCGCCTTAATGACAGCTTCTTCAAAGCCTGGTTGAAATTTGCCTTGTGCTCTGACCTTCAGTGAGCCAGCGAAGAGCATGGGTTTGTCAGTTCCCTCCTGTCCATGGCGAACTGCCACTTGCACGGCACACAGGTTCATGTGCACTTTTCTGTAATGAAGTAAAAATAAGAGATTGCTTTTGCATCTGCCACATAATTTTGCACTTACCAAGCACTTACCATTCATTGTCAAGTCAAATAATTAGCTTTGTACTTCCACCATTAAGCTTAATTATACAAATATATGATTCCAATTTCTTAAAATATGTGTGTGTATATACAGATATATGTATACTATACAGTATATAAGCAAAAAGTAATTCTGAAGACCAGTTTCTGTTCAGTTGCAAAGCTTACATATGCCTAGAAAATTTCATACACCCATGGGCCATGCCTAAACTTTAGAGTCAGGCATGTATTTGTTCAGACTCAGACATCAGTCTTGTAACAGATGCCATAGAGAATCAAGTGAGTCTCTTCTGTTCTCCTGGAACAGCATTGCCCCAGGGCCATCCTCGAAGGCATCAGTAGAGACCCAAGTTTCTTTGTTTGATTCAAAGCATATCAGCATAGTTTCATTGATTGAAATGTACTTTGGTTCCATTCATTCCCACTCATGAAGTGCTCCCTCATGGCAAAGCCTTGTAGCTATGGCTCAAGCATCACTGTTTCTGCTGTCACATCTGGGCTGAATTTTCCCAGGAGCATAAACACTCCAGGATGGGTTTCCTAGCACATCTTCAAAGTGGGCATCCCCATGACAGTATTTCAAAGCACTTTCCTTTTTTCTTTTCCCCCAAGTTCTGAAACTTCTGTGAGCAGCACAGTAATTCAAAAGCAAACAATGTGCAGCCCTCAATTACTTAATCAAACTAGACCCATGGAGCTTTAGCAACCTTCCCATTTATTCCATGCTTTACAGCCTTCAAGAAGACTAATTTATCATAATCTCTCCTCAGGACTCCTGTGTGTGTGTCTGTGTCTGTATCTGTATCTATGCCTGTGCCTGTGTGTGTGTAGGAATGATGTGCCTGGAATAAGGGGTAATGGCAAATCAAAGAGAGGTGATCTGCTCAGAGGGAAAATGGGAGAGGAGGTGATACAGTTTTGTGAAGAGGCACAGGAGGTAATAGTGAGCTCATCAAGTCTGGGAAGAAAGAGAAAGCAAGTGGATGACTTGGGTTCAGGGAGACAGTGCAGAAGCATCTCCACTTTCCTCAAGAGTGCCGGCTTTTTGTCTGGATGATTCCTTGCAATAGCTTTATTGCTTCTAAGGCAGGGCATTCCCCATTTGCCCTCTTTACTTTCTTCTATACAATGCTGTAGGACATTTGGGAGCAGAAGAATTTTCCACCAAAAGGAAAAAAGCCCAGATGGCCTGGCAATGTTGAATTCCCTTGCCGCAGGGGCTGCATTGCTGTGTCTTTTCTGGTGATAATATGTCAAAATGCAAATATAGTTGGATTTCAGGCCCCCATGTGGAGCTTTTGCCTAGGAAATGTAGCTGATGCTCACATCATACTTTCATGTATTTATTTTTGTTGGTAAGTTTGAACATATTTTCCTCAGCCTGTGGTTCTCTCCCTGCTGGTTGCACACATGTAGTGAATAATTAATTCCTGAGAATATAATTTCACTTCCTTAGTCCTGATGTTTTTCTTCTACATATCCAGATGTGCTACTCCATTAGTTAAGTTCTTCTAAAGTTAACATTAAAGATAACTGGATTTGCCACTGATGGCAGCTCTATTTGCCTGTTTCAACTTGAGGTTCTATCAGTGGATATCTGTGGCTTGAAAGCATGCCCCACAGGCAGAAATGTGATTTTAGGGTTATACTAGCTTTTCCTATTGGCAATTGTGCAATAGCCGACTTTGGGGAAAGAGACCAGTTAGTCCTCTGTGGCTTTCTCATTTAAGGTTAAGATATGGCCAGCTACAGAACTGCTAGAAAACTCATTCAGGTCGGTGTTGTCTTTCCCCAGTTAGTTCCAGCATAGCTTCCCATGTTTGAATGAGAGGGGCATATCTAAAGCTGTGATACATAAGAGGGAAGGGTAAGCAAATACATTTTAGGAACTAACTGCTATGAATTTTCAGTTGCTGGAAGTGAACATGAGCATTTAAGTTTGAAAAGACACAGCCCAGCATCTGGTCCATTTGGGTCTCTCCAGCCCTTTGCTGGAGCATCTGTAAATCTTCACAGTGCCTTGTCACTGGACATGGGCTCCATCAAGCAGGGTGCCAGCCATAGATGGCTTCTAGGCTCATCATGCCAGCAGCAACAGATGGGGAAGATGACAAAAGAAGAGATCTTCCATGCAGGGAGTCTGTAAGGCAGATCTAGAATGGAAGAAGATGCTGCCCCTGAGGGCCAGAAGATCTGAGGGTTATACTCCACCATGGAGGCTTGTCTGGCTGGGCTTAGGGACAAATTAGAGAAAATGTGTCTGAGGGGCCACCTCTTTCTTTGGTGATCTTGAAGAAAGAACTCCCATACTTCTCTGGCCCACTAGGTTGTTGTTCTCCTGTTATAAAAAAGAATGCTCTCACAAATTAGAAATAGAGAGCCGCCCCACACCCCCCTTCCCAAAGCCATATTAATTTTCTTCATTCATTCTAAAAGTTAAATGTGCAGCAGGATTTCCAGATCGTACATACATTTAGCAATGTATAGATGTATACTAAAAATATATTAAAGCTTGTTTATTTTTTTTTTTTTTTGTGCATGTAAGGTTGCTGTTTCTGAGGGAGACAGCATATGGGATATAAGGAACATACTGTGCATGAAACATGAGTAAATAAAGAGTTTTAAGACTTACCATTAGGCTGATCCATACTCATGGGGTGATCTTTAACTTTTAATGAACATAAAAGCTCTCATCCAGAATTACCTAGTCCTCTAGTTAACAAAAACCATGGGAAATGAAAGAAGAAATGTAATGTGTTTCAACAAGAGTGTACACAAGCTTTGTGGGTAGCAGTCTGCCCTGGCCCTGGGAGAAAGTGTCTGGTGGATGCAGAGTACAATAAACATATGTAGAATTGTATAAGTAGTGGCAAAATCTCAGCTGCATCCTCTACACTCACCCTCACTCTTTTTGTGTCTCAGTGAATTGAGATGTTATCTGAGGAAAAGTGCTAGGAAAAAGACTGTAGCAAGAAAGATACATGACAAATTGAAAACATCATCAGGTTTCAGAGGCTTGTACCAATATTCCAGCCACTTGACCTATCTAAAGATTCTTGCTGGCTTTAAAAAAAGAACCTCTATTAAGACATCTGACTTCTCAGATGGTCCATGCAAAATATTCAACAGAGAGTAGGGCTTTGCCTTTCAAATCTGGCTTACACACTAAGCTTATGACATACTTGAAGACACCCTGTACATCACATAATTCATTTGATATGGCTCCATTTAGACTGTCTCACACCCAGAGAAACACAGTTGATCAGGTGCTGAATATGCATTATACCAAGAGGAATTGCAGACATGTCACACATCTAGACAGCCTCCAAAGAATAAGTGATGAAAATTGCATGCAAGGTCAGATGGGGGAGCAGTTGGATCATGGGCAGCAATTAGAACATCAAGAGAGGAAACAAAACATTCTTGTTGCAGGTCTCCTGTGTGGTTGCAGTTGATCTGTGAAATTCAGGTCACTTGCCAGGTTTGTGTTGCTACATTAAACAGCATTACAGGAGAAACAACATTGTACTGCACAAGGCTTAAAAATGAAGTTTGTTGCAATACAAAATGACTGTGAGAGCCAAAAATGTAGAAAAGGGACATGTAACCTTTTGAAATAAATATATGCTCTTGATTTCTAAATTAAAAGCAAAACCAACTGGGAGGAGAGCTTAAATTTGCCTTGCCCCCTCTTCCTGGGAGAAATTCTGGCAGTTGTTTGGGGAGGGGGGGCGGGCCAGAACCTGGGCCAGAAAAGATCATAGTTAAACCGAGAAGCATATGCCGAGCCAGAGTGTATCCAATGGCAATTGAGCAGTAGTAAAGGAATTTAAAACAAAAACTTCCAAAAAGAAAAGAGAAGCCAGCTGTGTCCACTGAGCATGGCATTAAGGGAGAAAGGCTGTGAAATTGGAAGACTCAAAAGATGGTGTAGCAGTGTGTGCAGGGCTGGGTTTCTGAGGGGACATGACGGCAGGATGCTGCCCTCACAGCAGGGAGGGAGAACAGGAGTGCGGGCTCTGTCCGCTCAGCGCAGTTGAGCGGGATCACAAATAATAGATTATAGACATCTGCCTGTTTGATGTGGGTGTGAAATTCTAAATTAGCTAACAAAATGGTGCTTTGTATTAATAACATGCATGCAATTTAGTCTATAATTTCCCTGAGAGAATGGCAAAGTTAAATAATTAATCATGCCTCAAAACAGGATTATTATAGGGATTAAGAGGAAGAAATATAGCTGCTAAAATTAAAAAAGGAATGTAGAAACAATGCCTCCAAACCATGGCTGTTGTACATAGCATTTTACATGTTAGTTAAACTAGAAACAGCTGAAAATGAGTAATCTTGTATGCATCTATTAACCTCCCTCTTTAGTGAGGAGACTGATCTCTAAAACATTGCACAAAGATCAACTGATGCTGTTGTTAATCACTTCTGAAGTGTCTGTGTCAGGGAAGTTTAGAGCATCTTCTCCTTGCGAGAAGGATGGACTTTCACATGTTTTTGTTAGCAATGCACCAGGTTAGAGTCAAATTTTTTGCATTGAGTTGAGTGGATCTGCTGATTACTTTTTGTTTCCTCAGAATAAATGCACATATTTCCTTTGTGTTATTTTAACCCCTCTGATCTGTGCTATTTACTTGACTATTCACTTCATGGTTATCTTTCAGTTTTATCTCACGTATCACTTGTTTTTTAATTGACTTTTTTTTTTCATATTTCAGTGAATCTGAAAACAGTTTTTATTATTTATCAAATGGGCAGAAACCAAACAAGATAAATGTAAATCCAAGATGAATCAAAAACAGTTACAGAACAGGTAGATTTGAAAAGCATAATGCTTAGGTTATTCAGTCAATGTGCATACTTCCCTGTTCTGGCCACTTTGTCTTTATTTCTTAGTTCTGTTTACTTCACAGTGACAGATAAATATTCCCTGGTGTCTTGTACTTCCTACAGAGTGGATCATCCACTCAGTACATGTAATTCACCTCCAGTGTTGCAAAGAACAGCAGCAGAACAAATTTAATTTGCGGTATATGTCTCTAAAAGGAAAGTATTTTTAAAGGAGAACAAAAGGGATGACACTGGATTTAGTGAAGGCATGTACCAATTAACCCATGGAAGTCTCTTTTGCTCACAGTCAGAAATCACACCATAAATGCTCACAGTTGCTTGAGCAGCTGCATGCACAAATTCCTCGGCAATGACTGAAGTCAGTGAAAGTTTTGCCATTGATTTCAATGTAGCCAAGATCCCATGCTATGTTTCCTGGGGCTTTTAGTTCCTTCCAGATGTAAATCTCTAGCATTTACTTTTGCAAAAAGTTTTATCCAGGGAGCAGCGTGTCAATAATGTTGGTTCTGACTTTTAGATAATAGAATGTTTCCAAAAGAAGAATGTATTTGACTCAGAGCAATATTAATTCTCAAGATACTCAGATGAACATAAATATTACAGGTATTTGTCATGAAGACCAATAGTTATTTTTCCAAATTGATCTGAGTGGCCCAAAACCCAGGAAGAAGAAAGGATCTGCCTGGTACATTGTTGTCTCATTTGTCGTGCTCATGCCCAATTCTGTTTTGAGCATGTTCCCCATCTCCTGAGACCTGCCCTGTGGAGTGGGAGCTCACACGTGTGACAGCTGCATGCTGTGTCCAAGGGCTCTAGTGGGGCCTGATTTCACTCCCAGCCTGTGTCTCAGACACCAAAAAAAGAGCAGAGTCTTTTACCTACCTTGTGACAAAGCTTATCTAACCAGCATCAGTGAATAGGATGGTGCAGTCTCATATGTAGGCACAGCATGTGCCTGGAACCATTGTTCCCTAAAGAGAATGTTTGTTTTACAAATCAGAAAAGTGTAAGGGAAGAACTCATTCACCTGTGACCAACTTAAACTGCACTTTAGTGTATGCTAGTGATCTCAGCTTCTTCTTTAACTAATGCAGGAGACAATTCTGCAGCTCGCTGTCTAGCAGCTGAGAAGAGTTAACCGCAGGAAGTATCCATTTTTCACTATGGGCTCCAATAAATGAATATTTGACTTCAGGATCTGAGAGGCCAAGTAATTTTAATTTCTGTTACTGCACATATTTTAACTACTTTTTAAGGTTGTTTCAGATAGCTCTTTTAATATTCTTTGACAGGTCAGAACACATCTTCTTTAATTATTAATCATATAAGCAAGAAAAGTTTTCCATAAGATAACATCTTTAAGAAAAAAGAAGTTTTCCCTTTAGTTGTGTACCATGACAGGCCAATGTCACAGGCCCAGAGGTCTACAATAATTAAGTCAATATAATATATTATGATAACCCTGAATTATTAATTCAGGTTAAAACCCTGAATTATTAATTTAATTATCCTGGTCCTTAAAGACTTGGCTTTGGTATCAGATACATCCACCTCAGAAAACTTGCAATAGTAAAATCAACTGAAACTAGCAGGAACAGGTTATTGCTTCACATGTAAAGCAAATCAGCTCTGTGGAGATTTAACAATGTACAAGCATATATGATAGTTATATTTCCTTTCCAATATTTGGTTGCAATAGATTTAGACATTTTTATTAGAATTTAATTTTTAAATAACTAAAACTATTATTCCTGATTTCCATTATTTCCCACCAGTGATATTTTCTGGTCAGTGTCCAATTTCTGCCTCCGGTCCACAAGACCATAGTGTGTTTTTTCCCTCAAACAACTTGTGTATAGTTTCTGGAAAAATCAACCTTCTTATCAATCCTGTCTGCAATATGGACAAATCTGAAGGTCCCAATATTCAACAGAAATTGAGCAATGAGTGTCATAGGTAAGTTCAAAGGGGAGAACCACTACATACTCCAGAAGAGAGACATGCAGAAAATTATGCCCCTTGACACTGGTTGATTAAAAACAAATCTCAAAAAGCTCTGATGTATTTCAGTCTCCTAAATGGCTGGTAGCAACACTTTCTTAGTTATGCACACACTGAGCATGAGGCCATAAACCAGATCCAAAAGTGTATTTGTAAGAAGATCTTAAAACTGACCTGTCGAATCAAGGGAAGAATTGTTTGTTCATTTTATCCTTTTTTGGCAGGAATCACCTGTTTCATTAGTGTATGAACACATGTTCAGCTTTTCCATGACCAAGTTCTTTGTTCAAGACAGAACTTGTCTGATTATTGCTACAATCATTTCTTGCTGCACAGTTCCAACTGTTTGCCACAGAGAGACATGGTGGGGGCAGATTCAGCTTGCAGATTTAGACTTTGAAATTTTATAGCTTTGCAGCTATTCAGCTAACCAAATGTAGCAATTGAGTATTAGGCATGTTTGAGTAGCCCTTAAGTTTACAGTGACTGCAGTGGTACCTTGGACAGATGTGAAAATTTAAGTTTAGATGTCTTAATGTGGATCCAAATTTCTCATTGGATACTGGATAGCCTCGTGTATGAAGAAAAATATCCTGCATGCTGTTTGCTTCTTCAGCTCAAGGTCTAGTGCATGCACTGTCTCAAAGGACTAGTTCTCAGCAACCACAGAGTACTTTTGAGCAGCTGCTGTGCTGACTTTACACCTAGCTCCCATCTTTCCATGTGGGTATGGACAGAAGATGGAAACTATCTTTGGCTTTCCTCAAATACTTGTGAAAACAGAAGACTCGGCACCCAGGTTCCTCATGCCTGACAGATCCCTGCCAATGTTTCAGCTCTTTGTTTACTTATTTATTTTCCAGATTAATTAAGTTCACTCTGTAGTTGCAAGTGAGCAGGAGTTTTCCCGTGTGAGGCTGGTAATGTGCTGAGCTGCATAGTATGACCACAGTGTTCCTCTAAGACTAGAGATTTTAAGCTCAAGTTGGATAATGCCTGCTCTCCTTCACCAGTCTGTGTCTTTGGACAGAGCCTGGAGTAGCCATTACTTGATGGAAAGAACAGGAGATGTAGGCACAGTTCTTTTCCAAAAGACCCAGGAGGAAATAGCTATTGTGATAGATGCTGCTCTTGGTTTCTCAATAAACTAAGCTTGTAAGCATGGTTTTTGGAGGACACCCTTGTTGATATTTGGTCTATGCTTTTTGCTGTCAATAGAAACTCTAAATCACCATTTATTTTTGTGGAAGCTTTGCTGTCAGATTAAGTCTTTCAAAGGGCTTTTCAATCTTGTGCAATAAATTAAATTCCAGCACTTTCTCTCCTTCCCAGCTCTGCTCTGCAAGTTGGATTTCACTGTAACTCTGGAGAGCTGCATTTGTGGAACAGGACTCTTTCAAAGGCTTTATTTTTCTGACTCATATTCTGTATAACCTTCTTATCCCTCACAAGGTTTGGCAGAAATGCACATTTTGAATCCCAGCCCAGCATTCCAGGGAGATGGATAGCCCAGAAGAGCAATTCCCAAAGTTAACGTGCTAATGCAACTGCTGTCAGCACTCAGAGTTTCTTGTAAGGTTGTTGGCATTGATCTCACCAGCTTTTTAATTGAAGACACAGGCCAGTAAAGAACAAGTTTTGACCACCAGCCAGTCCTGGACTATGGCTTAATGTCAGTGGGTTAGAGCAATACACAACTGTACAGCTATAGTAGTGGTAGAAATGGGCTGAGAAAAACTAAAACCAAATAGCACAGTGTCATGGAAGAATTTCCAAACCCTGAAGAACCCTAGGTGGTGGTGTAAAAATCAATAATGGAACTAGAAATGCTGGATCTGTGTGAAACTGAACCAGAAAATGTCTTTCAAAACTTGCTGAAGGGAGCAGTCAAACAATAATGGGGAAACGTGGGCAGATGGAAAAGTCTTCCCATGTCTCTTTTGTATGTTTCACTATCAAAATGACAAAGGACCAATTGTCTCCAAGGAATACTAGTTGCAAGCTTGGAATGCATTAAAAAACAATCAGTAATACTGGGATTGGAATATATGTAAAATATGGTGTTTGTGCTTTAATTCCAGTCTGTTTCCTTATGCTCAAAGTAGCATTCAACTTTAAATGCTTCATTTGGTTTGTTTCATCATTGTGTCAAACCAGGGATAAGTAACATATTCTTAGAGGCTGGGTTCTACAAAGTGAACATCACTCCTGCACTTGCACGTGCCCTTATTCATCTAATTGTACACCCTAGTGGAATTTTACCATCTAATCTAAATGAATCAAGTTGTAAACTACATTATCTTAGAAGATGAAAATGTCTGTTCAAATTTCACTTGAAATTACACGACAGGACACTTTTTTGCAGCTTTTATTCACCTTTTCCAGATTCTAATGTGGCCAGTTACTCTAAAAGGTGCATGAATCTACCTTGTGTGTTTTACAAAACATATCCTTACTTTACAAGGTAATTTTCAGTACAACACCTCCCTATGGCATGTAGTGAAACGCATACTGAGTTGTGGAATCCAAGGATCATCCTCTCCAAAGAATGCTCAGTGCGAAATCTGATCAGATTAAGTGGTTAGTCCAGTTTTACCTAAATTGCACCGAATACTGTGTGCCTGCCATGGTGTTCCTCTGACTTCTGTGCTTGAAGGGTCTGGCCATGTGTAGAGATGTTGGTGGTCAGTGCACTTGTCTGACCATAGTAGTCAGGTATGAGAGAGGCTGGATGCTGTAGGATGGCTTCTGGAGAGACAAGGGGAACTAAGACCTGGCTGAGGGCCAGGCTCTGGAGACGCTGTAGGTCTGGACCTGCTACCAGAGAGACCTGTTTGCTTATGTGTGTGCGTCTGTGCATGAGGTACCAGGGAAGCAGGGGGATCTAGGGACTAGCCACTGGATAGTCTGAGTGTCCAAGGGGGATCTGTAGTGAGTGTATATGTGTGTGCAGGAGTATCTGTCAGAGGGGGTTGAGTACAAGCAGGTGGAGGAGGACTGTGGCCCTCAGGCACCTGTATGTAAATGATCCCATGATTTTATAATTGTATGTGTCTCTATGTGCTTCTTGGGCGTACATACTCAGCCTTGCTACTGGCAGGACCTGGAGAGTTTGCCCTGTTCATCTTAAACAAGGGAGTTTGTCTCGTCTTTTTTTTTGTTGTTTTGTGCACGGCATCTGTGCTTGCATGCTGTAGAATTTTTGCAGAAAGGAGTCAAATATGGAATTTCAGCTCAGAATCACTTCCAGAAGAGGAGAAGGAAATTATTTGGGAGCCTCACAGCCATGGGCGTCTTGCCTGTCTTCTTATGGCAAAGGAAGTGGATCAGAAGCCCATGCTGAAGTGAAACAAAAGCCTTAATTTAAATACTACCCATCCTGGGCTGAAAGCACTGGGAAGCTGGGGTTAAAGACTCTCTGTGGTTGCCCACAGAAAGCTAAGTGTCATGTTCAGGTGACAGTCAGAACCTACTATGCAGTGAAGACACTTTGGAAATTTGGAGGGTTTTTGTCCTAAAAGTTTCTCAAAATCCATAAGTTGCTGTCATTCCAAGTATATTGATCCAGTGCTGACATGTGTTGTTTACAGAGCTTGGAGCAGGCACTGACACTAGCAAAGATAGATCCATATTACTGCCTCAGCCAGTCCTGTGCGTAACATGTCAGCTGGCACGTGTTACGGCCATGTTGTAAAAACTCACCCTCTTTCCTAGGTCTGATGTTCCTTTGCTGAACAAGACAGTAATATCTTCCCAGCGACTCTGTTCCTAGGGATTATATACAAGGCTCCAGCAGGCACAAACAAATTTGAGTGTTGTTACCTTCAGTCTTCACTTTCACAGCTCTGCTCTCATGGTGTTCAGTGTTTTCTCTGAGCTGTTTTACTTGTACCAGTCAAAAGAAAGATCATCATAGCTGATTAGGCCCTTGTGTAAGTAGTCCAGCATCCTTCAGCAAGGGCTTGATTTTAAATACTCTGGCAAAGTATGCAGTATTTCCTGTATGGATGACTCTGTCAACCAGAAAACATCTTTTTTCTTGAAAGTCACCGACTGGCTTACACTGTGAAGTATAACAGGTGGCCATGCTAGATTTGGATGGATGCATGTAGATGCATTACACCTATTTAATATTTAATCCGAGTTTGGTTAACACGTGCACTAATTTATGAATGGAAATCAGACAAGAATTTTGGAAAACAGCCTGGTTTTACCCACATAATAGCTAACCAAATGGTCAGCAATAGAATTTTCAGAGATCTTTGTCAGAGAAGCAAAATGCTTACAGTGGAACTAAACTTACTGAAGTAATTTTTAGTAGAAGCTACACATCCTTTTGTGTTTTGTACTCAGGAACAAGAGCAGAACAAAAAAAAAAAACCTGTCTCACTCAGATCACTTCATTTGTCTTTTCACAACAAAGCACCTACACCCATTTTTCAAATATCCAACAGTTTTCTCCTTCTCTTCATGGAAACAATTTCTCTCTCCCCCAGAAAAACCTAACAAAACCCCCCACCCACCCTCAAACAGAAAGCTAGTACCAAATGATCAATAAAATACGCACATAAATGTGTGGCTTATTACATTTTATGCTTCATCCTGAAACCATTATAAAAGTTCTTACAACATTTTGGCAGTAATTTCTAAAAAGCTGCTCTGTATTGGAGAGGGAGCATATGCACCATGTGATATGACATCTGCCGCAGTAAGTAAGCTTTTAATTGAATATTTGAGGAAATAAACATGAAAAACCCATGTAACTTGATGTCAAATAAGTTATTGTTGCCTCAAGGCGTTCTTGATTTTTTCCATTTTTATTTTTGGCAGGAAAGTTTGAAATATTGTACATATTGGAGACAGGAGCACTTCACATACAATCGTCCATCAGGACAGAAAACATAACGTTGCGTTATTGTTGCTGCAGCAGCCCCTCCCAAATCTTGGCAGTTATCAAAGTGGCATTTGGGATCTGAGATTAACAATGTCTCTGCTCACATCTAAATATATGTATTGAGCGCACAGAGGAAGAAAGGGAATTGACACACATTCAACTGACTGCTGTACCAGTACTAACTAGAAACATCTTTCTTGCATTAACTCTGTGTTTCTTTTTACCCCTGTAACCTTTCATAGCAAGCAGTGTGGTGTTTTCTCTCTCCCTCTCTTTTACACATACAGGTGTGCAGCTCAGAAGGGAGCAGTGTTGATCCATCCCTCCCTAACCTCCCTATCCTTCATTGCCTCTCCTCTTTGTTTTCCCCTGTGCTGCACATAGGCTTCAGGTGGAGCATGTGAAACAGAGCCAAAGACCAGCTCCTCAGTAGGGAACACATCCATCTGAAAAGACCATCCTAGGTCACTTTTCAACTTTTCCATTCACCTGCAGTAGTCGGTTGCTTTTTATGTCCTCAGTGAGACACCTGTCAGTGCAACATACATCATTCCTGTGGTAGGATAATAGATTTAGTTTTTTTCTCAGCCATTCCATATCTGGTGGTGCTGAAGATCTCAGAGCCTTGTTTCAGTAGCCTGTGCTGGTGGCATCTGAGAGTCTCCTCGGACAGTGTGCTTCACACTGGGAGCTCCCTTGACAGGATTGAGTTTTCTCTTTGACCCTTCTCCAACTCACAATGATGCCAAAAGTGATGGTCTGTGCAGGTTCTTACAGGGTGATTCCCTGCATAAGCACTGCATTTATATCTGCATAGCAAATCTGCACAAGCCCATTTGAATTAATTTAGTGGGTAAGATTTTGAGAGACCCGAGTGCTTTACTAAAAAATCCCCAGGTTCTTGATATTTTAAGCCTACTTCTCACTTTGTATGTGTTACCTTATTCTGCTGTAATTCACTTGGGCCAGGTCTGCTCACTTAAGAGTACTGTAAGCTTTGATTCCCACAAGCTCAGATGTGACAGGAGTGAAAGCCTGGACCAAGGGAACTCCTCTTTACATTAATTATGCCCTTCTGCCACAGAATTTGCTCACCCATCTTTAACACGGATTTATCTTTTACAAGTCCATCACACTTACTGGTCATGAACCTAACATCTCCCACCTGTTTAAGAGTCTTCACAAGCAGATAACTCCATTTTTTCACTGAGCTGTGAAATAAGAGGGCACTACCAGGCACTCACAGAAAATCAGACTGTGATGGCTCAGTAATAACAAAAGAGACTCACTGCAGACAAGACATGTCAAGCAGTTAGGTGAAGGGAAGGTAGGCACTGGTTAGAGTTCTCTGGAGCAAGGTCTTAGTCCTGCAGCAGGATCTCAGTATGCTCACAACATGCAGGATATCCCTGCAGAAGAAAACATAGGGGATCTGTCAGAGCTTCAAGAAGGCTTAACAAGACGACTGACTTCAGCTTGAAAATGAGAAACCTACGCACTATGGTTCCCTCTGTAGTATGTAATTGGTTATGAAATTCCATCTGTTTTGCTTCACTTCGTATTTTCAACTCAGCTGATAAGCTTGTAGCAGGGTCACATGTGTGTTCTGGAAAAGCAATTAGGAGGTCTAGAGGATTTGATAAGTGGGTAGGTGGAAAATGGGATGATTATGATGGAGAACGGGTATTTTTAGAATCATAGAATGGTTAGGGGTGAAAGGGAGCTTAAAGATCATCTAGTTCCAACCCCCCTGCCATGGTCAGGCCTTTTTCTAGGAAAAGGCTGTTAGTAGGCTGCTAAGAGGTTCTGTGCTGAGACAGACACCTGAGACTAGGGATTTAGATACCAATACTGATACTGGGACAAATGGATGACAGCCCAAGCACTCACCATGCCCACAGTTTCAGGTCCCTGTTCAGTTATATCAGTAGCATCATCACTATGACTAAAATGGATTGTAGATTGGGGTTTTTTGTTTCTTCATCGCAAACCTTGGTGTGAAGTGTCAGTATGTGACACTGGCTAGTACCACCACCTGAAGAGGCTGGAGAGATCAGGGAAGAGGAAGGCGTGGAAGGTGCGGAAGGAAGGTGCGGAAGGAAGGTGCGGAAGGAAGGTGCGGAAGGTGTGGAAGGAAGGCGCGGAAGGAAGGCAGGAAGGCAGGAAGGCAGGAAGGCAGGCAGGCAGGCAGGCAGGAAGGCAGGAAGGCAGGAAGGAAGG
>VZRN01003296.1:2818066-2855981 GCA_013397935.1 Dasyornis broadbenti
GAAGGAAGGAAGGAAGGAAGGAAGGAAGGAAGGAAGGAAGGAAGGAAGGAAGGAAGGACATTTATTTCCCTTGTGAGAAGAGATTGACAACACTGTTGTCAATCAAACAAATGTTGTGCTTGGAAAGGTGTGCCTTTGGCAGTCTGATAGGTTGCTTCAATACAGATATCTAAATACTAGAGGCACCAGAGGGTGAACTAAAAGAAATATTGCCACAAACCTTAAGGTCACTTCTGAGCTGGGTTACTGGAGGGAAGAGCAATTTTTCTGCTGGCAGAAGCCTGAAAATGAATGATAAAAATCTATACTGGAATCATGGTGAGACTTCAAATGGTAGACTACTCAACTCAAGGAATTCTAAGTGAAGAACAGGAAGAGCTCAATTTTTTTGCTCAGTTTTATCATTATATCATCAGATATTTAGAATTTGATTTATTTTGATTTTATGGCAGTTTTGTGTTGCCTTTCTTCTGGGACACCAGAGTTGAAGATGGCTATATTGAATCTTTGAGGACCACCCTATCTACTGTATCAGTCAGGAACATTTCAAATGCAGGAAAACAAAGTCTCAAATATGCTGTTGCATTGTTTAGTCAAGTGTATACTTTGCCAGGTTTATTTGGACCCTCACATCTGTTTATTGAGCTTTACTTCAAAGCAATCTATTTCTGCAGGACACAGTTGGCACTGTCTAAGTGTATTGTCTACTACAGAGGAGAGAGAAGACATCAGAATGTTAGTTTGTCATTAAAGGAAACGCTCAAATTATTTTCTTTGGAGGCAAATACAGATGACGTAGCAGAAGCTGCTAATGTCCTAACCACAAAATAAATAACACAGGCATCTACAGTACCGATAAGATCAAATAACCTCTCTCAAACACACACGTTTTCTTGCATGACACAAGAGTTAATATGCACTTGAACATCCTTATATGCCCTCTGCAGCATGCTGTGGAAGGTTACAGAAGCCTCTATGTAGCATAAGTAGACAAACAATAGCCTTATCCCTCTTTATTTTCAGGGGCAGTATGAAAAAAAACCCTCCTTGTCTGACCCAGTTACAGTTATTTGTCTTTCCAAAAATATTTTCCATATGGAGATCTCCAAGCCTGAGTGCCATCTGTGAGGACTTCTTGGGTCTCTTTTACAGAGAAGTCTCTGGAGAAAGCCCGAGTGCAAGACTGGGCTAGGCTGACAGGATTTCTTCAGTGAGAAACAAGGGTTCTTATGTGTGGTGGGTCCTACTTCCCTGTCATTGTTGAGCTAACAAGCCCTGGTGAAGACACTCAGTTGTTCCAGCAGGGCTGTGCCTTTTATGCTCTGTCACTCCGTCCATGGTGGAAGGCTTGGAGATGCAGGAATCCTGATACCTGCCCTCCTCACACAAAGTGGCCCAGCCTCTAACTTTGCCCTCAGCATCCTTTCCTCTACCTAAGTAGGTGAATTGGTGTCTTCCAATGGTTCAGGTGCTGTGCCTGAAACATGACAGCTCTACACCTCCCTTGCTGCCAAGTGGTCTCTCACAAGGCACATTTGCAGCTGCAATAAATAATAATGAATTCGGATGGACAGAAAGATCACACTGATGTCAAGTAGAATGAAAGAGACCCCAGAAATTTGCTGGTTTTTTTTTCTATATAATATTGTGGATGCTGGTTTGCACAAATTAAAGCACACAGGGCCCACAGAAGGGTAATAATTGCACTTAATGAGGGGCAATTGAAAGGTATGAAGTAGTTCTTCCAAACAAGTTCTAATCGAAGCTGGAACCATACAGACACTGCGCTCAACAAGCTTTCCTATGAATAATGCACCTAATTACCATCTGCTTTTTTCATAACATGGATAAAAATGTGATCACATATAAAATTCTCACTGTGTTTCCTAGGATACAAGGTGATCCTCATTTCAAACTAGCTTGAAAATGGCAAATGAGCAAACTTAATTTTAATAAAAACAAGGAAACTCACGCATGTGAAATATAATCTGGGCACTTCTGATTTCATGAAGAAGTGTCTGATTTTCATACAAAACCTACTGAAGAACTTGATAGTATAGTACAAAGAGGCACTTCACAGCTGTAGTTTAGACAGTCCGCGTGAAGGATGACAGCGCTTCTCCTAATGGACAGTATGAGAGCAGTGTGAGAAAGTTTCTAACAAAACAGTAAACCCTACTGAAAGCTAATTTTTCAACAATATGAGTCAAAAGATGAGCATAAATGACTCTCATGATGCAGCTTTTTCTAATTACTGCCATAGCTAGCTAGCTTTTTATGTTGTGGCAAGTACCCTGCTTAGTGAAAACACAGAAAGCTAAAATTATACTTCTTTTACTTGCACCAGCCTCACTGTGAAGGGCCTGTATCACAGAATCACAGAATTCTGTATCACAGAATTAAGCTACAAGACACTCTGGTCCTTATTCCATGTCAGAATTGTGCCTTGTGCATTAAGTGTGGATTTAGGAGGTCAGCTGGGATTTTATAATTTGAGTTCTAAATCCCTCCAACATATGCTGTCCAGCATAGCACGCACTATCCACCAAAGTGTGCCCCTTATTTGAGTGATATCCTCAGACGAATTGAATGGGATGATGGAGAAATGAAGATGTTGCCTGCTCATCTCCTCATGTTCACCAGCATAACCACGATAATTTATGACACAAGCAACATTTGAGAGGGCATACAGCTTCTCAGTGTTCATGGCTCCTATGTAGCACTACAGGTTCATAAGCATCCCAAGACCTGTGTCTTCTTAGTACCTTATCTGTTAACACAGTAGACTTTGAAGATGTGCAGTGGGATGGATGGGAGTGACTTAAGACAATACGATAACTCCATTTCATTTCTCTCTGTCACCTGAGCCTAACAAACAGCACTAAAAGCACTTGGCTGACTACTGATAAGCCATTTTGACTTCAAACACGTCCTAATATGACATTAATCTCAATTACCAAACAAGACATAGTTGGATTAATCTGGTCTCTTCTGCTCTTAATTAGCAGGAAGTCTAATCAAGCCATTCCCACACTGAAGCTGCAGCTCTGGCATTGGGAACTTCCAATGCTGCCTTGGGGGCAGAGGGGGAGCAATGGAGAAGAAAGAATAGTTTCCTTTCTGTAACTGGAGGGAAGCTCTATTTTGCAGAGATTAGGAAATGCTCCAAAATCCACAGCTCCTGTTCAGAGACCAACCGGTTCTGGGGCATCCGTGTGATAACTTCCCATTCCTTCAATTCTCTCCATTCCCTGAGGTGCAGAAGGAAGGAGGAAATGACAATAATGCAGTAGGGCTGATGGGATTACATACTCTGCTGAAAGAGTTTTTGCATACTAAAGGCAAAAGGCTCATCAAGGAAGGTGCCTGTGTGTATCTCTCAGGAAGGTGTTGCAGATAATGCAGGGTCTGGTGGCATTCCAGCTCTCCTCCTCCCACATTCTTTGGCCCTGAGAAGCCTGTCCTTCCTTGGTCATTCTGGAAGAGGACTGAAAGTTGGGCTAATTCATTATGGAGATGGTTCACCTTGTCTTCCCAGGACACAGTGGTCCTCTTTGCTCCCCTCTGACCCACCCTATGTAAAACCCTGTGAGGCAGGCACAAGATTCATGTGCACACTTCTGTCCTCTTTACAACCACGCCTTTGCCAAGGACTGTGTATTTGTTTTAGTTAAAGGAGCTTGTGACTGAAAACAGCTGCAGACTGAGTGGAAAAATAACACCTAAAAATAGCCCCAGCCTGAGAGCACAATGTGCATTGATTTTACTATGAAGAGTAGAAGAGCAGGGAGATGGTGACTAGGCTGGTATGTTCTAATACGCCTCACCCTGCCATATTTAGAGTGCATGTAGTAAGCCAGGCAGCCAAGTCAGTCCATGTAGGTATTTGACTGCTTTGGAAGGGTTCCCAGCAGAGCCACTCCAACTACAACAAATTAGTGTCGTATTTTTATAAGCTGACAGTGAGGAAATCACCCCACAAGATTACCATGTTCTGCAGAGAACAGAGAATATGCAACTGCTGAATAAGGAAGACAAATATCTCACTGATTGTTGCCACTCAAAGCATTTTCCTAGAATAAATTATCAAGTAGATAATATAATTTCCTCCTATCTGCCGTATGCTGGGATGTGACCTGAAGTATAATCCAGTTCTAGATGCAGGTCATGCACCCAAATGCATTAATTTCCCTTATAGTTTGGCCAACTTCAGCAAGACAAGCCCATGCAGCAGTTCAGTAGAAATATGTGTTCAGATTCATTACCACTGACGATATGGATATTAAGAGAAAGCACAACTCCACAAGAGACATCTTTTTTTATGTTATGATCATTATGATTACCTGCTTGGGACGTTGGTGTCAATGAGGACCCATTCCAGCATGAACCTGCCCACTGCCTGGCCTCTTCCAGGCCTTAAAGCCTTAGAAGGTGAGGGTGAGTGTTGAAAAACCACGTTTTTTAAAAGGCTAACCCAAGTAATGAAACAAATTCCCGTTTTGAAGATGGAAGTTATATTGATTCCTGCACTTGTGCTTGACAGGGGTTATAGTTCTGCCTTTAACCATCTTTTTTCCTTAGGTTTTGAAAAGTTACTGGCTTATTAACTGAGCAGTGCAAATCCATGCTGAGAGGCTGAAGAGTGCCCTGTTGGTTTTCAAATTGTTTCTGTGTCTATTAGCTACAGGTCTATTAGCACCCTAACTACTAATAGAGGGATCTGCTCCCTAGAGGGTGGGTCAAGAGAACACCAGGCTCAAAGGATGGGCCTGGGTGAAGAAGTTCAATTCTGAAAAACTTAGTGCTGTTAGACACCTTTAAAATCATGTACTTGTTACATATTTGTCTGCATGCTGTGGCCAGATTCTCATATCCGTTCAAACAATTAACTAAACTGCGCTTCACAGTACTTACTCAGATATATTTTTTTTTTTTTTAGATTTATTTATTTAGAAGATAAAGCTCATTTGGTCTTCATGCAAACAGGAAGCTGAGAGAATCCCAGCTCTCTATCCATGATTGGCAGACTGTTCCTCATCTAAGGGATATTCGGGCTGGTGCTTTTGCAGAAGCACTCCAAACTCCTCTCTGCAATTGGCATGACAGAGACCTGACTGAGTTTACAAACACCCAAGCTTGCTTCTGACTTGCTCAAAAGTAGACTGGAGGAATTTTCCTGGAGTTCTGCCTTCAGAGGAACCAGTGATGAGGCATTGCTGCCCATCAAGCTGAATTAATGCTAGTGATTATCTTGTTCAGGGGCAGCAGAGGCATATGTTGATCTTTTCCAAAGGTAGTGTGCTGGTTTGGGCTGAGATAGTTTTCTTCACGGTGCTGGTGTGGGGCTGCATTTTGGATTTGTGCTGGACTCAGGGTTGATAAAATAGAGATGGCTGAGCAGGGCTCACACAGAGCCAAGGCCTTTTCTGCTTTTTGTACTGCCACACTGGCAAGGGGCTGGAGGTACTTGGGACATTGGGAGGAGACACAGCCGGGACAGGTGATCAAAACTGACCAGAGGGATATTCCAGACCATATGGCATCATGCTCAGTATATAAAGTGGGAGAAAGGTGGGGATATTTGGAGTGATGGCATTTGTCTTCCTAAGTCACCATTACATGTGATGAGGGCCTGCTGTCCTGGAAATGGCTGAACAGCTGCCTGCCCATGGGAAGTGGTGAATGAATTCTTTATTTTGCTTTGCTTGTGTGTGCAGCTTTTGCTTTCCCTATTAAACTGTCTTTATCTCAGCCCACAAGTTTTCTATCTTTTACCCTTCCAATTCTCTCCCTGATCCCACTGGTGGGGAGTGAGGGAGCGGCTGTCTGGGGCTTGGTGAACGGCTGGGATTAAACCGTGACAGAAAGATTTGCCCTGGTTCCAAGCTGGTGTTGCCTTAACGAGAACCCATAGCTCAACCTTGATTTCACTTCACTTTTTTTGAGGGAGGGTGACATCTGAGACCCACATGCAGGAGATGCTAAATATTGAATTTTGGGTCACTCAGACATTTTGCAGATAATAAAAAGAACCTCATACCCCAATGTACAAATCAGGACCTCACCTCTGTACTGCACACTTAGCACCCTCACAGCCTGACATATAAATGTGAATGAAAATTGTTATCCAAAACACAGTCCTTTTACCTGGAAAGAAACAGTTTGTGTATTTCTGTGAACATTCCAGGCTGTCCACTTTAGTGGCACTAGTGTTCTCATTTTTCTGAGTAAAGAATGCTTGCGCATGACATGGCCCAAGGATCTGAGACAAAGCGACCTGACCTGGCTAACTAATTATAGAGTGAAGGAAATTAATTTCTGTTTAGGATATCTGTAATTAATCCATATAGTAATAAATGAAATAGTCAGTGTTGGAAAAGTATAAATAATTAATAATTGAGAAATAGGTGCAATCTGGTCATAGATTTCCCAGAAGGAGAAGGAAGATAAAGTGTTTGATGTAAATTATTTGCTCAGCTTTACCATTTTGATAAAACATTTTTTTTACTAAGAGCAAAACCAAGTGAAACAGAAATGTCTGCATGGTTAATGAGACAGACATAAATGATACAGTACTTATTGGAATAGCTGATTGTGAAAGATACACCAAAAAAGGCAGAATGTGTGCACACAGCAGATAAAATGAAACCATGTGACAACATTTGTGCTGTAGGAGAGACAGCTTTGAGCAAAATTCCTGAAAGTAAGTTAAAACTCATCCAATACTATAGATAATACGAGACCTAAGGCTAAAACAAAACAAATCTAGGAGTATTATATGTAGCCAGAAAGTTTTTCTGTATATGACTTGCATGTATGCACATCCCTAGAGTTTTCTACAAGGCTTGTAGATTACTTGAATTTAGAAACTATCACTACAAACTATTTTTCTGTGAAAATGTCATAAAGCCATTGGGTTCCTGTGGTCCTTGATAATGAAAGTAAGCAGTGGTTTGAGTTTTTATGACAGAACCAAGTCCTTGTAAAAAGGTTAGTGAATCTAAGAAAAACTTGGATCTCAGTCTGTGGTGAAACCCAAAGGCATCTAAGTTTCACAGAATACTAGACTTCCTTTGTTAAGAACATCAGATGAACATCCCCGGGGGGTAGCTTCAAAGCTAAGTACCAGGGAAAAAGGTCTCTCCAAGAGTAGAGACTCGTGAAGCAAAGGAGAAATGGTTGTCTGGTCAAGGAGGTAGGAAGACACCGAGATAAAGGGAGAACTGTCAGTAACATTTGTGGCAGGTTAGAAAAAGCTTCATCATTACAACTGAGTCCAGTGCCCAAGGAAAGAAACAGAAACTTCAAATTATGAAAATCCTGATTTTAAACCAATAATGATTTTTTTTTAATATGAGAACAAATATATTTCCATGTATTTATTTGCAATACAATATGAAGAGTTACCTCCACAATGCACTAGACAGCACACTAACTTGAATATTGAACAAATGCATATACAGCATTAAATTCCTTTGTTCTGAACTCTATTTAGTTAGGCCCCTAAAGATTGAGCCTCTTGCAGTACTAATTCAGCACCTAAATTTGTAATCTGCCATTGAGTTACTCTTCATAGAGTGTCTTGAAAATATCTTAGGGTTTAGTAGTTGTGATGCAAAAAGACAAAAAGAGATTATGAAACTCTTATAAAGCAAATCTTACAACTGCAGTGCATGAGTGCTTTTTTGTTTTTTTTTCAGGTAGGTCACAGGACAAAACAGTTGTTGCCCCTTGGGAGGATTATCTTGTCTGTGGGAAGTAGATCATTGTTCCTAGTCCACAGTTTCTTACCATGTTTATCCCACGATGTAGAACAAGCCATGGGCTAGGCTACTGTCTAGAGGAATACAGGACATATCTAAAAATGCAAAAGGGCATGGATGATGGCACTGGAATGCCAAGAGACAGCCCTTAATAACAGCTCCAAAGTCAGTTTCCTCCAATTCATTTCCACAAATTAGTGACTGCAGAAGAAGAGACACCCTGTGGGCAGAGTTCCTCCCCAGAGCACCCTGATGGTTCCTGTGATACCTCCAGGCACTCCTGATCATGGATGCCTGGTCATGCCCTGAGCTCGGACAGTGGACAGTGGACTGTGGCAGAGCTGTGCGAAACCAGCCCTTGGCTAAAGTCACTGTTGCTGTGCTCCATGTGATGTGCAGGTGGAAAGGACATCAATTTCAACATCTGATGAAGAGTCCTGTGAACTGAACAACAGCTTGGTCAGCCTGGTTTGATTAAGAATGAGATAGTGAATTTCTGGTGAAGTACTATGTTAATATTTATTGCTCTGACTTACCAAGACTCAAATTTCCTGATGAAAATCTCAGATAAAAAAAAAAAAAAAAACTTGAAAAAAAAATTATTAATTTAGATTTAGCCAAATATCAAACAGAGGTTTGTCTTCTCAGATAACTAAGTGAAATATGTCTAATACATGCCTTCAAAAACTTTCATGAAGGTAAAAAAAAATAAATGTTTTTTCCCCATAGTTTGTCTACATGGTGCTTTTAGGTAAACACTGATATATGCTTTGTATTGGATACAATAAAATAAATTGCATATGTATTTATGTGTATTATTTATGTACTTCATTCTTCCTGAGCTCCATTTTCGTTGTCCATTCATCAATTCTCATTCCTACAGAATTTTTTTCAGAATGCATACCTATTTTCTAAAAAAAATGTGACCCCCTTGCTGCTTTATACCACAATATATCTATAGATTACCTTTGTGCTTTTTTTAAAAATTTTCACTTTCTGTAATCTCTCCTCTGGTAACTTTTAATAGTCTTTTCTGTAATTATCCAGACTTTTGTTTTGTGTCAAAGTTTGTGTGTGAATTTAAGGGACTTTTCAATCAGTTTCTTCAAGTTTCAGTGGTCAGTCTCTTACAACAGTACAGCGTCTTCCCTGAGAATGACAAATTGAATCTTAGTGGTGTCCCCAACAATATCTCTTTCTTTCTTCCCTGTAATCCTGCAGTAGCCCTGGACTGGCTTTTTCCAGGCAAAGAAACATGCTGCTAAGCCTTACCAAGCCTACACAGGGTATTTCGGAATTGCTTATCCTTTAGGGGCAACACAGGTCACTGAAATTCGCTGTTGTCTCAGCAAGGAACCAGTGAGATGTTGGAGTAGATTTTGAGAGCAGAAAGCTCTTTGGTTCGAAGGGTTTCCTTTAATATCAGCTCTGTTAATTTCAAGTCTTCTCAGAATATCTCCTATTTTCTTTTCATTTTTCTCAATTTGCCTGTTCTCAGTTTGATTCTATTTGGTATATTAAAATCTTCTCAGCTGGTCAACATCCATTCTGTTAAGTTGAGCAACATAATATTGATAACACACCTTCGTTCCTACCTGAAAAGAAATAGGAAATTAAATGTTATTTTTATAAATAACAGGTGATCTACCTGATATTGTCTTGTCTTAATTTGCAGAGTTAAATACAAAGGACTTGTAAGGGGGGAAAAAGTAAAACACACCTGAAAGTGAAACAAGGGACTTCTCTAGCTGTAACAAACAGGTGAGGTTTTTACAGCTGGCTTAAACTAACCCAAAGTTATACTGTCCTGAAGAAGAGTCTTGCCACATTTCTTTGATCCTGTCTATGTGTTCTGTATGACCTTTGGGTTAGTGCAGCTGATCACAGAGGTGGATGCTGAGTTATATTAGCTTTCTACTAAGAGGAGCTGGCACAACTCAAGTTTAGGCTGACTAGGTCAGGTTAAATGGGTTAAATGGGTAGTTGTCTTGTGCTTTTCTGAACTTGTTTTCATAACAGACATGTGCAAAAAGCGTCAGCATTTCCAGGATAGGTGAAAGGATTAATATTTGTAAAGTCATCTAGATTTCAGATTTGTTTGGAATTAAATGTACTGTAACAATAAAGTTATTGTTAGTCTTCCACTGAGCACTCCCATTTTGCTTCACAGCCTAATAGCCACCAGAAAAGACATCTGAAAACTTATTGTGTTATTATTTATGATACATACAAAGCAAATAGAGAAGAAATGCCACAAAAATAATTTAAACATACTCAGCTTTAGCACTAAAAGCAAGATCAATCTAATTAAATCCGTATTATCACTTTCTGTACAAACCACACACTATTTTAATGTGCTGTAAATTCAACTTCCACTAAATAAAGACTTGTTTGTGCATCCATATATATGTATGCATGAGAGGGGGAATGGAGAGAGAGGAAATGCAGAGTCCTTCCTTCTCCTGGAATTTGCTGGAAGCCCCCTCTTGGCTTCAAGAAGCATTGGGGCAGGGATTTTCATACCTTTGTGCAGTGTCCGAGTATACAAATGCGAGGGTAATAGCACTGCTGTCCCCGTTGTTTCCTAAAAGAGGTCTGGTGAGATGGAGTAGGTGAGAGTTAATGACTGATTTGGCACAAAGCATTCTTCCATGTTCTGCTCTGAATCTCCAAGAGACATATTGGCTCAGCTGATCAGATTCCTTTAATAACACAGCTTCCAGGTCTACTCGTGCTGATCCTTCTCTGCTTCATAGCCAATGATGGTCATGGCTTGAGGCCACAGTCTAACACTGACTGCAGAAAGAATGTTGTTTTTAATGTCAATCCAATGTTATTTTAAAAGAGACACAAAGAACTAATGCATTTCCTGGGGTTCCCAACTTTCCTGGATACTGTTCAAGCTGTTTCAGAACTCAAGTGTTTCCTAAAAGCTGTCAGTAAGGTTGTGGCAGCACTGCAGCATCTCAGATGCAGCAGCTATGGAGTTATTTGACAGAAATGTGCTGGAAAATGCCAGCTTGCTGAACTTAAAACATTGCCTTCAAAAGACATCCATTAATATTTGCCATGGTGACAGCCAGGTATCAGTTTTGACCATTTCCTCAAGTGTTTGCCCAACTGCTGGGGTTACTGAAAGCTGCTGTGCCCACAGGAATGGACCAGGTCTGCCAGACTAATGTTACTAGCATGCAGTTTGGTGTCTGGGTAACTTGAGTCAGCCAGAGCATGACAGATACAGCAATGGCTGAAAAAGAGCTAAGGAAATACCTTAAAACACTGGTAATTTTTCCAAAAGCATCCCGAGAGGTCATCCATAGGTAATTTGGAAACAAAGTTAACACTGAAATGAAGTATTGGCTATAAGCAACTTTCTCATTTATAGACATACTTCCTTTCCCCAAACTGTACAATAATAATGGCAACGCAGAAAAACACCCATTCACATTAGCTGCATGCTTGATACATTTCTGCAGTCCTGGGCAGACGACTCATCAAGGCTAAAAATTCGGTTCTTCATTATTAAAAAATACCAGTCCTTGCTATAGGAGTTGATGACTCCGTGAGAATTATAATTATAATCAAAGCATAATAGGCATTTTGAGCCTCTTCTAATTGCTTCCAAGAAACTATTTATTCAGCTAAAGAATTAAATCTTTGTTTGTAAGCTCTTTCTTGTTCACAATAGAAATAAAAGTGTGTGACTTGGCTCATGAGCAGATACCAGTCTGGCTATTTTACTCAGAGTGAAAAATAGGCCTTCATACAGAAAGACTTGGGATACTAAAAACAATTATTTATACATATTTCCCTCTATAAAATCCAGTGTTTAGCTCCGATGATGCCTTTGTTTGTTCTTCTCCTTTACAGCATGTTGGAGACTCTGTGATATGTTGTATGTTCAGTATTGTATACATCTCTGGCACAACTCCCAAAAAACAACTCCCAAAGCTGGAAAATGCTTCAGGAAAAATTGAGTGCTGGATACCAAGAATTGAATAAATGATACAGATGAACTTTGTAATTTTTCTCAGTCCCTTACATGTTGTAACAATAAGGTCCCCTGAAATTACCTGATGATCTTTCCTAAAGGGAGAAAGGGGAGTGAAAATGCCACTTCTTCTACTTCTTGCAAGCTAATACCATAAGAAAAGAAAAAAACATTTCCGGGAGCCACAATAAAATTACATCAGCAGCAGAAATACTCTGACTTGCTACAGAGTTCACTGATGTCTTTACTTTCTGTCTTCTCTAAACATGTAAGTTCCGCATGCAAGGTATTTTAGTTTTAAGAAAGCTGGGCAGCTTCATGTAGAGTCTATTGGCTGAAAAAGGCAAATTCTTCACAAGAACATTGTAAAGTAAGTTCTCTTCAACCTAAGCATTATGAAGTTAAGTTTGTTGTCATTTGGTGTAATGGCACCCTGAAAGGAAACAAAATCAATGATCAAAGCAACATGCATGATGACCAGACCAAGCTAAGGCAGCAGAATACCTTGGCAGCTGAACCTTTTCACAATGTCTGCTGTACTTATCTAATTAGGTGAGATATCTTGATTTAATTCAGGTGGTGTTTAGACCAATTCAGCCTTAAAAGTTGTTCTTCATATTGCGGTAGGAGGCCATGACGTAGAGGATACCTTATATGATCACATCTTTCTCTGATAATTGTATTTGGTCAGGGAAAGGAATGCAGCGAGTGTACATCATAGGCACAAACATAATTCAGTTTAACTCCATCTACACAGTGATGCCCAACAGGGAAAGCTTTTATGTTAGGTATCCAAAGTTACAGAGCTTTGGCCAGCTGCTAAAATAAAACACCAGTTTGCCTAGAAGTCTATACTTGTCCTAAATCAAGTGCCTTTGATTGTGCCCTGTATCATATGTACTTTGTATAGACATAACTTATATTAAGGTAATTTATTTTAAAATAACCGTGCTAACCAAGTGTTTCCATGAGTGAATGAGAATGTGCATTGTATATCCGAGTAAGAAAAAATGGTGTGAACAAATGCTGATTTAAAGTCATTTCATATCCCAGTAAAATGAGGGATGCTATAAGGTTGCTTTTTATTTCAAATTGTCCTGCTGTTTGAGTCAGATTCTATGTCAAGTCAGTAAGAATTCTCCCTTTAACTTCAAGAAGATCAAGATTGGAGCAGCCATAGTAGTCTTAATAAATGTAAATCTTATTAGAAATAACCTCTTTTATAGCAAGTACCAAGCTACTCAAAGCTCCAGGCTACATTACCTTACACTACTGACTGAAATGGCAGAAGAATTTACCATCCCCACTAACGATTTTTTTAAATTACTCTTTGCAAAGAGGGTGATGCCAAGCCTCTAGTGATACGCAAATTAATCCTTGAATTGAAATACGCTAGTAAGGCTTAAATCATATTTTAAAAACTCTTTCCTGGTCATCAGTGTTACTTCCTAAATCAGTCTAGGAAATGCCAGATCTTTTTTTATCTTGTTTTTATCAATCATTGAGTTTTGGGAAAAGAGCTGCTAACACTTATGGAGGGCTTCTGTTTACCCATTACAGACAATGGCATAGACATCAGAAATTAAAGTTTCCCCACACCATCAACTCTACCTGTCACCCTGTTATATAGGGATGCAGGACCACTCCAGTGCTCTTTTAACTCCACCTTCCCTTGGGCTGTTACTGAGAAATGAAGCTTCCAAGATCCATTACATGCTTTAATCTTCCTTCTGACCTCAAGAGACGTGTATCTATAAAAGTGGGTGCTGGGATCATAAGCACAGTAAAGGGGCTGGAGCATGGTAAACTCTGGGAGCAATGAGCTGGAGAGTAGTGGCTTCTTCAGTCTTAGGCCTGCCTTGTGAGATGCTGTGGGGGCAAAATTATCACCAGTGATGACAAACTGGTGATGAACTGGTTTTCCAGACTGTTGGTGCCCATTCCTTAACAAGTGGCTGGTTGCTGGCAAGGTCCTTGTGTGCAAACTTTTAGTGGCAGAAAAAAAGATGAGAATTGAGCCAGGGGAACATGGCTTTCTACCATATTTCCAATAGATATGTCCTGGGAAATTCAGGTAGGCCTAATTCCCTTACAAAGAGTGAGTGTCCAGGTGGGAGACAGATATTTTGCTAGGGAGATACAATAAAGAGGGGGTTATAGTCAAATGTTAATATGTTTTCATTTTTAGCAAAAAAGGCAAGTGAATCAATGCAAGATCATCACAAATGAGTCTCCATTTTTCCCCAAATGTGAAAATAATTAATATTGTAATTTTTAAGGTTTTAAACTTTTTACCCTGAATTTTTGAATATTCTGGTCATAGAAACCTATATGGATGCAAAGTACCTAAATTATTTACAGTCTTATTAGAACAAGAAAGTATCTATTTTCATTTACCTTCTCCTATGAAAACATTTTGAGGCAACCAAGAAGTCTTTGAAGTCTCTAATCTGTTTTCTAAAGAAAATGACATTAATTCAACTGACTGAATTAAGCTAGTGCTCATGCATGCAAAAGCAGGAAATGCTCCAGCATGTTACAAAAATATACTGAATATATGACTAAAAGAAACAACCACTACTTAGGTAATTGGTTCAGCCATGACAGATTCTCAATTTTTTTTTTCCACTCTCCTGTTACATACAACAGAGTATTTCTCTTGTCCAGATCTGAACAGTAATAATATACAGCTCATCATTTAAATCCCAGCAAACCCTAGAACCATAGTAAGAGTAACAGAAGCAGAAGAATTCCATGGGAAAATATTTTTTCCTCTTTTAGTTCCATAAAAATATATGTATCTGAAATAGACTGCATGTCTGTAGAAGGGATGGACATGATACAAACATGAGTTCAAAAATTATATGTTTTGGGATGTTTTGGGTGTTTTATTTGCTTTCAGTTGTCTCTTTTTCTCCAATGGCTCCAGATAGTCCCCTTGATCTAAGGATTGCCACACAGAGAGAGGACCAGGGAAGATCGGAACAGGATCCACTCTGCAAGTCTGTGTTGGCCTCACAGGACCAGGAGACTTGTACCCACCATTTCAAGTAATCTGACAAGCAAGGACAGTGACACAGGATGTTGTAAGGCCTGGTGCTGCTCAGCTGTTTCTGAACAGGTTTCCATGATGTCATGATGACATCATGAGTCATCAATACTGAGGAAAGGAAGAACAAGTGAAAATAAAATGGCTGCAAAGTTTAGCCAGATAATGAAAAATAACAGAAATAACATTAAGTGGAAGATCAAAGGCCTGCCCAATCATCCTTTAATGTTATTTACTAGCACTAATGTTATTTCTTCATAACTTGTCCTAGACTGTGAATGCTAAGAAAATGTGGTCAAGCAGACAAGATTATGGACTTTGATTTAGCAAGGGCAGACTCAGTTACTTTTTAAGCCTGCCTTCATTCTGCTCTGAGGGTTAAAGGTTTGCTTTCCCTCCTTTTGCCTGGAAGGATTAACAGGCCCTTCCACACAGGCACAGGGAGAGCTCAGCAGAGACAGAAGGTTATGAAGACCCAGGGGGCTGCTAGAGCCAGGCAGGCATTTACATAAACTCCCATCTTTCTCAGAAAAATATCTGAGTTCCACAGAATGTTCAGCACATACCTTATTTTGACCAATGTCCCTGTATCATCATTATGCTGTTTATTTATGCTCATTCTGAATTTGAATGTGAAGTGTTCATAAATAAAGGCACATACAGAAGTGTTTTGAGGTAACTGTACTTTACTAAATGAAAATTGCATTGACAATTCTTATGACTGTGTTATAGGTAGAGCATTAAAAAGTATCTGGAGGCTCCAGGGATTTTTGTGGGTGATTGTTTTGTATGTTACAACATGTTTTTATAAATGGGTTATGTTTTAGCCTGCTGGTCCTTTATCCTGCTCCTGCCGTTTCCACAAATTCTAAGTTTTAAATGAAAATAGTGACCTGTATATGTGACCAACTTTTGTTACCTTCACAACTTGTGCAGAGAAGTTAGCCACAAAACATGACAAGTTTATTTGTTCATTTATTTATTTTTAAATTCTAATTAGAGAAAGGAAAAGGGTGTCAAGAGTCTTTAGTGATTCACATTTTAACAACCAGGTTATAATTTATTAATTCCCAACTTATAAAATTTTCACAACCTCTTTCCACAGGAGTCCAAGAGCAACTCAAATTTATTTATTGTTTCTACGTAGGGTGTCATTAAATATTTGTTATCTCCTAAAGTTTGTTGGGAAACGGGATTATTTTCCACATCAAATCACACCAATGCTAATGGGAAAAGCATTAGATGTTGACCCAGCAAATTAAACTGTAAAATATGAGGCTCATTGTTATTATTACATACAGACACATTTTCTGTGCTCCTTATTAAAACCATCTTAATCAAACTCATTGTATTTTAGTCATGTTTTAAAATAATTATGCCAGAATACAAAACACATGAATATATAAAGAGAACAAGTTTCACTTGAATATGTTCAATTTAACTTTTTAAAAGAATTTTCCAATTGATCTCCTTTGACATTTAAATTGATCACCTACCAAGAAAAAGAAAAACACACTGAGAGCTGTTTGTGCTTTTCTTAAAGCTTCCTAAGACACTCCTTCTATTTTATTTTCCAACAAAACCAAAAATAAATTCTGCATATGTGAAGCTTATCTAATGTATATTTCTGTAAACTCTCATTTCTAACCTTTTGTGTTTTATTGCAATTTTTGTGGAAAGCATGAATGTGTCCCATAATGGGGTTAAGTGTTCTCTCCATCTGGTGGCTACTCTTTCCTGGAGAATTACTGTGAAAACTCTCCTTCTCCTCCTTATGGATCTGCACTCCACAGTTTGCCACAATGGCCACTGCCCTAATTCCAGAAGTCTTACTGAGACAAGATAATTTTTAATATTTTAAAACTAGAAATAGGATTCCTGATATTGTATGCAAAGTTCACTTGCTAGGTGGACTTCCTGTACTCTTCCATTATGGTGGAGATGGAATCAACATAAAAACTGGTATTTAGTGGATGTTTCATCTGGCCAAGCATAGATATTTGCCTCAGAATGAGACAGATAATGACCTGGGTTCTGTTGATAGCTCTGAGCTGGGTTTCAAGAGAGTCTAATGTCTGGCTCAGATTGATTGCTTTTGCAGATGTCACAGGTCACCCGTGAAATCAGAACACACGTTCCACACTGCAACTGTTTTGTGTATTTGGTGAGGAGCTGAGGGCTTTATCTCCTCTGCCTTTCTGATTAAAAAAAAATAAGTACCTTTTTGAAGACCAAAATTTTTTTGAACCAAGCAAGATTCTTAGCAATTTTGTGTTGGGAATCACAGAGCCAATGACTACAGCAGATTCAGCTGGTTACTCATCGTACTCCCACTGGAAACATGGAGCTTTCTCCACATACCAATTCCTTATCAAAGGATATAAATAATTTACTCTTTATGTTAACTCACAGTTAAAGAACTCATAGCAAAGACATCTTTTTCCAGTGCCTTATGGTGCATCTCTGCATGGGAGGAAATGGACCATGACCACAATTCCTGATACACAGCACACACTGCAGCTGCTAAACTCACCAGTCACACCAATCACTCTTTTCACTGGAATAACTGCACACACACGGCAGGGAGCTCTGCCTTCACTGCTCTGGCCATGCCACCAGCCAGGACTGCTCTGCTCTCCCCGGTGTTGAGATGTCTCTTCACTTGTTCATTCACTCACAATTCTGCAGATACACAAATATCTCACTTGCAAATCAGCGCGTGGATCATTTGCACTCTAACACTGCTGGGCATTTATTTGCTGCATTAAAGTGGTGTTCCTATTCCTTTCTTACCAAACACTTCATAGATTTGCTAAATTCTGCTAAATTAATACTTTTTCTTAAAAATGTAACATAACTGTCAGTTTCCCCTGCTACTTGAAACCCACAGTTTTTCAAGACAGACCCTTAGCTGTGACAAGGTGGAGAATTTGTTATGAATATTGTGATAGGCTCCAAATTGAACTCTCAGGTCAAGGCTTGGTTCAATAGTTCCTGAGCAAGAGGCCTATGTGAGAGCCTTGTGGGACAATGGGAGGTTCCGCCTTGCTGATGTTTGAAGTTTCTGCCCTGCTCCCAAGGAAAGACAGCGATCACCATATTTCGTGAGCTTTTAAGTCAGAAAGAACTAAAAAGGTCTTCTATAATTTTGAGTTAAGTAATTGACTCCGTTAAGTTCAGAAACTCTACACAAAGGCTCTATGCACCTACCTGTATGTATTTCCCAAGAAAAGGTCCCTAATTCTTAAAGAATTAGGTGGAAATTGAATATTAACCTTAACATTGGAAATACTGATACAAGAAAAAAGAGTAAGCCCTGGACACAAGTTAAGGAGTCCAACCATGAAGTCTCTAGAGTAAGTAGAGGAAACAAACAGGGGCATTTGCCTGGGCTCTGTTCCTACCTCATAAAAATTCAAGTGGAAGATCCAGTGCTTGGATCCTCTCACGGCAGGCTGGTGAATATCCAAGAGGTACAGCCAGTCCAGGTTCTGTTATGTGGGCATATTTTCACACCGTCCTCATAACTGGTAGCTTTATAATCCTCTGGCCTTGGTAAAAGCTCCAGGAAAACCCTCTGGAATTTAGCCACATTCATTTGCTGTAGTCACAGGAGTGACTTCTGGCCTGAATACTTGCAGCTGAGGCACTGCATAGTTCTCCAAGCAGAGGAGCAAAGTATGTCCTACTCTTACCTGAAGACCTGAGATAAACGTAAAAATTGCACATTGATTTTAGGAAAATGCATCCAGTGAGGTTGGGAAATCTCTGTCTTTGGAGGTTTTCAGAACTCAGCTGGATGAAGCCCTGAGGAACCTGCTTTGGCCCTGATCCAGGAAGGAGATGGGACTAGAAACCTCCAAAGGTTCCTTTTAATGTAAATTTTTCTATGGTTTTGTGACCCTATGGCTCTTTGATTTTGGGGACTAAGGTTCTTTGTCATACTAGGTATTTTCCATAAAGGCCATTTCAGCTCATAAGCTCTGATGTAATGAGACATGCTACACGTGCCACACTGCTTGGGCCAGCAGTCACAGCCTCAGTCCTTGCACAGCAGAACCACCTATTGCCTTTTAACAAGACATTGTAAAACACGTGAATTCCTGCCCTCCAAATAGCGTTGGCTGTAGCGGCAGCAGCAATCTGATATGGTATCAAAGTGCAACATCCAGACAGCCTGGATCTTAAGAACCCTTTCCCAGAAAGGAATCTTTTACCAAGGAGTGGTTTGAGCCAGTGTGGGGTCAGTGACCAGGCAACCCTGCCAAGGCATGCTCCACTTGGTAACACAGACTCCACGTGGGTCACACGTCCCACTGGCTCATGCCACCACCCTGGCCACTGTCCCTCCTTCTGTCCGTCACTCAGCAGCTCTTGGGCAGCCAGCACAGAGTGTACAGGAGGGGCACGCAGAGGCTGTAAAAAAAAAATCCCTCATAAAAATAACTCAGGAGTCTCCTCACACCAAAGCTGGAAATAGCAGAGAAAACACCTCCCATGCTGGTTCAGGGGTGCCTGCACGGTGGGGAGGAACCTCTCCTTGAGCTACAGCTCCTGGTTGTCAGTTTGCATTTCGACCGCGCCACTGCAGGCTCCCCAAGCTGTGAGTGTTCCCTCAGAGGCACCACACGTTTCCTAACGATGTAACAAGGTGATCCCATCAGCCATTTAATGTTCGCAGCAAGCGGCGTGGGAAACAAGCCTCACCATGTGCTTCGTGCCAGACACGAGCTGTTGAGGTGGAGGGAGATGGTTAGACGTTGTGTCTCCCCGAGACTATATGGAAAGCCTGATGGAGAAGTCCTGGGAGCAAGGAAGAAAGGAGATGCAGAGTGTTGCCCAATTTGTTTGACTGCATTTATTGAGAAACAAGTTATCTGCTGAAATTCAGAATCTGCTCTAAATAGAAAACAGGTGTCATCTTTAAATATGCTTTCCAGTTCAACCTTGTAGTGCCCAGGAGAAACACTATAATTTTTTTATAACCTACATGAGAGAAGATAGAGTAGATGGGGGGGAGCATTGAGGAATCAGGGCAGGAGGCATACAAAAATTTGCATGTGGTTTACAAGGAAGGAGAATGTGTTAAGAGGGTTTTCTTTCTTTCTTTTTAACCCCTAACAGATTAGGGATAATGCAACTGGCTATGGATCCTACCAGAGGATGAAAGAATACATTCCTAAGTCCGGGGTTTTTTCTATAGTTTCAGAAAATCTATCAAAGTGCCAGGGTGTGTGATTATTCAGCCCCTGCCTTGGCGTCATACAACACAAATGAGTGGCACACAGCATGGATTGAAGATTCACAGAGAAAAAGCTGTTGGAGTTTGATAGTGTTCTGGATCTCAAAGAAATCTAAAAATACAAAATGCAGCCGACAAATACAGCCGACACATGTGCAGTGCTTTAGTGAGCCGAACATCTGGGACTATTTCAAATACTCCCCTTTTGTGTTGCTTATTATGCTACCAGAAAGCAGCAAAGTGCAAATAAAAACTTAGCAGATTTTTGTGCTGCTTCTAAGTTCGGCTACAAAGACATTAAAAACAATAATGGGGAAAATTAATATATGCCAGTTTACAGCCCCCATTTATTCTAGTCTTAGAGGATACTTATATGTGCTGTGCTGCATCTTGCTATAGTTTTCTGGATTAATTACTTTATTGTGGATGTGTATGCACATTTTAAATGTATGCATTGATATTTCCCTTATGGTGTGATTTAACTGAGACTTGCAGAACCCTTTACAAACTCTAAATGAACTTCACATGATGAGGTAGAAATAATAATCATGTCACCTACCATTCAAAGACATCACTTCTGTTGACGCAATACTTTTTATAATGTGATGTCAATGCAAAAAGTTTCTCTGTAGGTCAAAATTGGCAAAATGAAGATCCAGGTGCAAAGTAAATACAGCAGTTTTGCTCTTCCATGGAAGTAGTTTTGCTATAGACTTCAGTGAGATGAGGATTTCACTCAGTCATTTCATTTTTGCTCATTGATTTATACTACACAATCTTTTTTAAGACTACTTAAGGGAATAACTACAACTGCATGTCTCTGGGTGTCATGCGGCCTTAGCAGGGGCCAAAGGTGTACCATCTGCACAAGGCTGCTTGTAAGTCTTGACACAGCATCATTTGGAGTCTTCTGGATCAAACAAGAACTTTCCCAGATACATGCGTATTAGGAGCTTTTGTCAGAAAGGAAAAGGATTTTGCTAGGATGGAACAGCAACAGAGGACAAAGGGTGTAAAATGGCAGCAGCCAAGGCCAGAATCTGTTTTAGGGGGCATGGAGTTAATCCAAAATTAAGGGGGGAAAAACTTCTTTTTTTTTTTTAAATGTCTCTTTCAAACTGTTCAGCCACATGACTAAGATTTAAAAAAAGAATATATCAATATGGGGTCAATGGTAAACAAAGCAATTTAGGAAAGAAAAATAGGGATGTTATCAGCTAACTGAATGGATCTTTTCTCTGGACTGTGCTTTTCTGCAAATCCTCAGATGGGCAGTCAGCACTATCTCCTGGAAAATAAACTTGAAATAAAGGTATGGAAGTACTACTCAGAGTAGCACAAGATCAGCACAAGCTCACATTGTGTTGGGCTGTAAGAACACACAGAGCTATGAAGGCAAACCAAAGATCTTTTGCATGGTCTCTACTATCTATTTGTTTCAACCAAGAAATTACTTCAAACATCAGAGGGAGGAAGACAAAGTATAAGCATGGAAGAATATCCTATTTATCAAGAACTTTGACTTCCATATGGCGAAAAAGGTGTTGTAAGGAATGCCATCTGGTCAAGTGAAAATGAGCCACATTGGGCAAAACCATGCCAGCGAACACTGACCGTATAAACTCACTGGCTCATCTTTCGGCACATGGTGATGGCCAGCTCATACACCTCTAAGATTTCCTTCCAAAAGAATGTCCACCCTCCCTGTGTACCTTTGCCCTTCAGGACTGCTTTCCAAGGGACTCTGACAACTGGCCATGTAAACTCGCTGGCTCATCTTTCGGCACGTGGGAACGGTGTGCTTGTACACCTCTAGGATTTCCTTCTTGAAGAATGTCCAGTCTCCCTGGACACCATTACCCTTCAGGAATGCTTCCCAAGGTGCTCTGACAACTGGCCTCCTAAAAACAGTCTGCCTTGCAGAAGCACAAGGTGACAGTTCTGCTGGCACCCGTCCTTACTTCTCCAAGAAGTAAGATCACTATCATTTCATGATCACTTTGCCCAAGGTGGCACCGGACCACCAGAGCACCCGCCAGACCATCTTTGTTTACAAGCAACCGGTCCTCTAGGTGCCTGTGCTCCTTGGCTCGCTCGCCATCTGTGTCAGAAAGTTTTCTTCCACACACCTCAGGAGCCTCCTAGACTATTTCCTCTCTGCTGTATTGTATTTCCAGCAGACATCTGGCATGTTGAAGTCCCCCACAAGAACAAAGGCCAGTGATTGTGAGACCTCTCCCAGCTGCTTGCAGAATATTTCATGTGCTTCTTCATCCTAGCTGGATGGTCTGTAACAGACTCACACCAGGATATGTGTCCTGTTGGCCTTCCCTCTGAACTGTTACCCATAAAACACTCAACCATATTGTCACCATCACTGAGCTTCAGACAAGCAAAACACTTCCATCTGACTGGGATGGACTTCCCAACCGTATTTGCCACTGATTTATTTAAGAATTTTAATTGAGTAGTCATCAAACAGTAACTGGTTGGAAAAGTCACTAATAGTTTTTGCATGTTCATGCTTACCACAGTGCCTGTGGGGACCATTTGCAATAGTTATTTTGCACTACAGCCACCAGCACCTGTAACAACCACAGAATTCCTCCTGCCATCAAAAATGAGGAGGCTCTGCAAAACTGTTAGGATGAGCCATAAAGCATACATTAGCTATTGCATCCTCACACATTAAACAGTGGACAGGGAGTCACTGTTTTGCTTTCTCAGTCCCTTTCCCTAAAATGAAAATAGAAATAAACAACCTTTTACTTTCTTACCCCTCTGCCCCCAATAAAGACATCAAAGTGGGATCAGCACAAAACTAAGCAATACATGAAATGGAATATTTTGGGGAGAACAGGTGTTCCACTTCCAGATCACCATTAAAACCTCAGTAAGGAGAGTTACAGGCAGGCTGCATAACCTGAAGGATGGCCAGATCATAGGATATGTAATTAGAGTGAGCACACGGTGCTTCCTCACTGGGAAAAAAAAAAGAGATGAGCAGCTGTCTCAGCAATACTGGAGTCAGTGAGGACTCCCAATGAAATCAGATACTCATCCGCAGAGAGTGCAAGCACCGTACATCCATCAGGCAAGCATGTGTCACAGCTAGTTGAAGAAAAATGGCTTCTAGAAAGTTAAGCTTCCTCTGAAACCTCAGTACATCTATTAATAAGGGAGAATGAAAAGAGGGCTAGAAAATAAACTAGAAATACAAGCAGTAGTCACCTGAGGCTGCACATGATTAACTTCAGTAAAGCACATTACATCCCTCTTCAAGGAGAAAAATTCAAAGAAATACTTTATTGCATTAGCTAACGGTAAAAATAAACTAGTGTGGCTTACATAATGTGTAACAATTCCAAGACTTGAACAATTATTTGAAACCTGATTCTGACTTTACACCTATTCTACGTTGGATTAACTGCATTTATATTGAGATAAGTTTCAATGGAGTTGTGAACACATCCCTCAATTTAAACAGACAGAGATGCTCCCAAGCTTTTGTCTAAGCTCTGAAAAAATACTAGGCCTTGTCTAAAGAACTGCGTGTTCCTGTAACAACCACAAGTTCTATCCTGCACTGTGCAAATGTTATTTTACCGCTGCAAGGCAATGTCTTCAAGATGATTAGCAAAGAAGCCTGGGAGCCAGAATAATAAGCAACACTCTTTTCAATAGATGCTGACCCAAGAGTTCTCAGAGACAGGGAAATTCACACAACTGGGTCTTTCCCCTCTGTTCTGTTGCTAGCGCTATGCCTCATATCTATTCTGCACAGCAGCTCAGCTTTGCTCTCACTCCAGGACCCCATCTGCCAGACGTAACCGGTCACTGCCACATCAGCAGCTGTCCTGGGAGACAGCAGGGACAGCACGTACCTTTCCCCTGGCACATCCCAGGCGAGACCTGCTATTATCACTGCTCGGCGAGCGTGGCAGCAGCAAGAGGCACAGACCTCCCTTCTTGCCTCACACGCCCTTTCTCTTCATGTTTACAGAAGTCTCGTTGCGGTTTTGAGCTATGACTCTCGCAGGTCTCCTTTGCTGCCGCCTGAGTGGGTCCCGTAACGTGCCGACAGCTGCATCCACCTTGTGAAGTCACGGTGTGGTCACCGGGGGCAGAGGTGCTAAGAGGTACTCAGAGGAACTCGGGGCCACTCTTGCTGGGTTTCCTTTGAAGCCAAGCGAAGGGGCCATCATCGAGCAGCAAAGATGAAAACCTTAACCCTCTCCTTTTTTTTTTTAACCACAGAGAGCATTTATTGTGTCTGTGTTTCCATAATGTTTCTAAACAATATTATGACCTGAAAGTGAAGCAGAATTAAGTTGAATCTAATTTGAAGTGCTTTAAAAACAGGTAATTGGCAAAGCAGACTAGCAAAATTACATGCCTGCAGGATGAGGTGCCTTTATTTCTGCTCAGTGGGGGAACAGGCTTCCATGGCAGTACCATGCCTCTTTCTTCCTCTCGCAGGCAGGAGAACAAGAGAAGTAATAGCATTAGGCAAATGTTATTCTTCCTTTGGCTTGGAACAGGCAGCGCTTCCCAGGCAATTGAAATTGGTACCATTCTGTGACAGTCAGATAGCAATTAATCTGCACTCCCTACACAGCTAGATCCAATGGGGCTTCCATCTGTCCACCCTAAAACTCATGGTGGGCTGGGATCTGTGGGGAGATAAGCCTTTCTCACTGCTCCTGCTCACACAGACGGCATGGCTGCAAAGCTTGTGCAGCAAAGAGGGTGAATGGGCCATTGTAGCCCAGCCCTGCCCTTCCCTGACCTGGGAAAGGAGGACTTTTTCAGCAGGACTATGCCAAAGGGCTTGGCACACTCTCCCTTTTGATTGCATAATGCAACTGTTTAGAAACGGGTGCAGGGACATAAGCTAGGCCCAAAGGCAGAAAACTGCCAGCACAGCCAGCACATATCCTGGGCACAAACTCTTCCACCTGAAACAAAAGTGACAATAGACTGAAACATTGTACACATACAGAAAAAACCTCAGTGACCATTTATATCCTTCCTGTGAATGTCTAAATTAGATTTACAACCTAGTAAAACTACTACATCTCTGGAAGAGAGTCAGGAGGGCTAGCTCAGGTCCAAGGACAAAGGATTTTCCCTACGGGTTACCATGGGAAAGCTCGGTGTTTCACCAAAGCCAGCAGCCCTGTGGGGTGACCCATCTCATGGGAATTGCTTCTTCAGGGGTTGGGTGAGCCACACTTGTAAAAGTGACCCTTTCTCACTTGCCATGACTGTTTCAGTTCAGATACCTGATTTTCTACGGCTCAGACTAGGGAAGGTGGACCCTTTCCTTTCTTCTGCTTGAATCCAAGCTTCCACAGTAAACTTCCCTTTCCTTCACTGGTAATTTTTGACCAGATCAGTATTTTTGGTCTCAATTTGATAAGCTGATGTGGCTTGGTAGCAGAATTTTTGCAAGGCTTTTTATTAGTAGTACTTTCTAATGGTTCAAATTAATAATATGTTATGAATTTACACTGCATGTCACAGATTTTAGGCTTATGTGTTTCCAGCAGAACAAACATTCTGAATTTCCCAGGCAGACAGCTGTCATCTCACTCACAGGTCCACCCATGTAGTCCACCCAGCCCCAAGCAGCTGGCATAGTTACAACGCCCCAAAGCAGCAGAATTTTTCTTTTAGTACAATGCAACAACTTACTTCCAATGATCTTGTGATGCTGTGCTCTAATTGAATTTTTAATTTCTTTTATAGTATTCAATCCTGCAAACTGTTAAGTTATATGCTCAAAGAAGCTGCAAGATGAGCTTATAAAGTTTTCTACATTTGCCTGTTTGTTTTATAAAAAGAGTGTATAATGACATATGTTCTTTGAACCAGTGCTTAGCAATTGAAGTTGTTTGCTAATAAAAGTTTGTTGGTTTCATAATACACACTGAAATGTGTAACTGGGCTATTCAAGCAAACCTAAACTCCTACTTCAGGCTGATTCTTTGTGTTCCTTACTTCATCTGTAATTCACTGCAGAATATTTTACAAAATATACTTTACATATATGAAGCTGCAAATGAATGCTATTAATATTTAATTAATTAATATTTAATATTTATTTAATTAATAATTAAAAATATCATTTCACAGTTACAGATTTTGTAAAGTTACCTGTATGAAATATCATAAAGATACCACATAAACAAGCTATCATGCCTGTGGTGATAGACTTTCTTAGAGGAATTGACAATAAAAGCCCTTGCTGCAGCACTGGCTTTATCAGCATGGTACTCTTGTAAAATGAAAGGATGCAGAATCTTAACCTACAAGACAAAGCCAGGCTAAGACACTCTCAAGTGAGAAGTTTGTAGAGAAAATCCAGTTGAAGGAAAAGGCTTCTAGTGAGACATTGCAATGAAGGGGGACACCTGCATACATCAGCCAAGTGAGGATTTGTTCCTTTGTCCAACAGGAAGAGGGCATATCACAGAAGCACACTGCATAGTCAGCTGAAGGAAATGCACTAGTTTGTCTTCTTCTGGATGAATAATTAACATGCAGATAATTAAAAAGAAAAATGTATACTAATGCATTCAAGTGAAGTTTTTAGCTACTCCTATATATGTTTTAGAAATCAAACATGTGCAAAACAACTTATTTTGCAGGAAAAGTGTACTAGTTGAAAACATCAGCTGTGCTTAAATATAATGCCCATTATATGTTATCATTTTGTGACTAGAGAAAATTTGTAGTTTCAGAAAGCGTATTACAAAAATTCTGCATCCTCCTGCATTGAATTACATAAAAGTGAGCAGAATCCAATTGAAATTCAATTAAAAATGAGATAAAGCAGAAGCATAGACCTCACTTATATATGGGACTTCCTCCAGCTTCATCCTTTGCATTGTCAAAACTCAAACAGACGGAGCAGAAGGAGTGCATTCAGTTCTGAAACTGAAGCCAGAACAACAAGCAGAAGATCCAGGCAATCTGCTGTGTTCCTCACAAGGAGAATTTACAAATAGTGGGAATGTTTTTAATTGTCCGTCTCTCACTAAAAGAAAGGAAAATAGCCTAATGGCAACACAAAGTTTTAAAGTCAGACACATCTAGGAGTACTGTGTTAACACTCTGTGTAAAAACAACAGGTGTGAAGGTTCAAGCACCAAAAACTAACATACTGTAAACTCAGGAAGGGAAGTAAAAGGAGAATCAAACTGAGAGAAATACTGGGGCAGATCTACTTCTGTCAGTATTGAGTGATTTGGTATGAGTTGTATCAGGCCTTCTTGTTCACCCTTCTTCCCTACCCCCTCCAAGCAGACCCTACCACACATTTACCTGTGGCCTGGACTAATATTGTCCATTTGATATGTGTTGTTAATGGACACATTAACTGTAACCTACACCCACGCTTTCAGTGTGTGTGTTTTTCAGGCTGGTGTGAAGCTCTGTCTTCCTGCATAGGTGGTCCAGGCCTTCAAACTTTACAAAATAAAGTGGCTACCTGAAATCTGATTCAGTAGTCCATGGTGCCTATGAAATATCCTCTCTCCCTGCTGGCAGCCAGTGTAATTCCCCTTCTCCTCACCGGGTGTAGCCCAACTAACCCAATCTGTGGGGATAAGGTAAGCACTATCTGTGGGGATAAGGTAAATTTCTACCATTTGCGGATGTGTTGGGTTTTGCAGCTGTGCTCAGAACAAGCCTCCATGTTGCAAGCAGGCTCCAAGCCACTCCACAGCATCAGAAACGTGGGCACTGACTGAATTTTGATATGACTGTGGCACTTGTCAAGGAATGGGGAAACAAACTTCCCCCCCAAACCCTATTCTGGATATTTATTTTGTCACAGCTATGTTCAAGGACAAGGCACATGATTCCTGTCTACTGTGGCACGGGGCAAAGCATATGTGGCTCGCACACTTGTGACCTTTTGTGCCTAAGCAAATGCATGTTGAAGACAGAGCAACTATAAAACCTATATATTTAAATGGGAATATTATAATATCGTCTTCATAATTATCATTCCCCTTGCTAGTTTCCAAGATGCTCTGGGAGGATCAAAACACAGCTGCTTCCCTACTGAGAATTTTCACACTTATCCCAGCCCCAGGTTTGTTTCCGTCCCGGCCAACAGACGGCTCGGAGCTGCTGGTCCCCGGGCATGGCAGAGCTACGACTGTTGACTGTTACTTTCGAAAGAAGGCTAAAAACTGACAGGCTGTTTGAATACAACTAAGGAGGGAGAAGGAAAAGGACTTCACTCCATCCAAATGATGGTCTTGTGAATCTTGACTGTTTTCCTTTAAGCCAGCTCCAACTAGTGATTTTTTTTCCTCAAGTCTGCAGGAACATCAGCATTTGAAACACCAATGTGGGCTTAAGGAGAAAATGGATTTTCACCATATGAACTGTATGCATAATTTCCAGATAGGAAATGGCATGTTACTTTATTCACATACATTCACATTCATTTATTCACATGAAAAATAGTTCATATTCTCAGCTATGATTGACATAAGGTACGAAGAGGATTTCTTCTGTAAAAAAGCAAACAAATTATGAGGAGTAGGAAGCAATAAGGTTGTTTATTAACACTCTTCTATCTTCACCCTCCTGCCCACCCCATCACCCATGAGATGGCATTCCAAATCCTTGACACAAAATGATAATATATAATATCAACCATACGTTCTCTGCCATTCCCATCTGAACCTCCAGCACTGCAAATGTAGTCATCTTCTTTCCACAGCGGGAAATAGCAAACATTCATACTTGTGCATTACCTTTATTTGGCACTCAAACCCCTGTGAAGTAGAAATTTTACCATTTAGCACCATCCCAGCCTCACAAAATACAGCCTTTCAAAAGATAAAGATAAGCCTACAGTGTCTGAACAGATTCAAGACGCTTTACTAGCATTCTCACAAGGCTCCTGCTTGATTTGCATGATTATTCAGGTAATGGAGGTTAACTACCCTGAGCAATGGGAGGAAATCAAACCATGATCTCATATGCACAAATATGTATAGATTGAGGGGTTTTATTTAATTTCCTGCAAGATTACTGGCAATGCCTATAGTAACGCCTATTTTGTTAATTTTAGCTTTTATTACAGCCATCTCCAGGAAACGGCAACATTCCCAGAGACAGTCCTTGAGCAGAAAAGAAACTACGTTCATGGAATACATTTCTTGTTGCAAATTATTTACCTGAGGCAAAAATGTTTATCAGCCTTTCAAATTTGGTGGCATAGTACAGCTCCAGATGCATGGTGAGCTCAACAATTAGCCGGTTGTACCGATGTTTTAAAAAAAAAAAAATTATAGAAGCAGTGCTGAACCCAAAGGTAGTTTGCCGCCATTTAAATCAAGGGACAATATCGTGCCCATTTCACTTGTGCAAGTTCTGGCACTGAATGAAACAAGACTGGTTGTTTTTTCCCATGGTTTGGGTCAGAAATCAGGAAAATTAAATTTAATGAAAAATTTAATGAAAGCAAAACTTAGTTGTACATTACAAAGATCTGAAAGTTTATAAATAACAGCAGGTAACTTCAAAGAATATCAGATAACTGTGCTGGACTCAAATGGTGTGAATTCCCTATCACAGCAAGGCAAGAGGAGGAATGATATCTGATCTTTCAAGGTTCAGTAAACGTGGAGCAATTGCAATTAATCTTAAGTGACTCGTGATGCGGTATCACTGTGGCACAGGACTGATGACAGGGAAGTGTTCCCAGGAGAGAGAAGTGAGTAATTTGGTGCCTCGTGGATGGTGCTCAGAGACATGAGAGAAGTCTGACTTAGCAAATGTCAGGGTGCATCTAGAATGACTAGAGGTGAGCCAATGTCCTGGCGGTGACACTGAGGACAGGATTCCCTCCTGCCTGTTCAGTAGCAATAGACACAAAGCATTTTCCCTGGCCTGCCAGTTAGGGAAAGTTCCTCTCCTACCAGCACTATCATTTCCTCTTTGTTTTATAGATTTTAAATTAAACACATCAAATGAACAAAGAACTGTTCACATGTTTATAGGGCTTGCTAGAAAACTTGCAAAGGTCTGTGCCAGCTGGGTCATTTCTCTGTAGACGCTTATAGCACAGAGAACATGTGTGGTATGTCCTCAAGCATGAAGCTTCCCAAAGGGATAGAGAAAACAAATATGGGATAGAGGGAGTGGGCTCAGCACCATGTGGGAGCAGCCTGAGGTGGAAACAGTAGTTAAGGGATATTGTCCTGCAATGGGAGACGCTGGGATTACGTACTGACAGGGATTTGGTGGTTCATTTCCTCAGAAGATTTGTCTTTAATATGAACTGAAAATTTTTTTAGAGGTAAATGTATGATGCTTGGTAGAACTCAATTAATTAAAGTTGGCCAGAAGCCAGACCATCTAGCTCTGTGATTGTTTCTGCTTTTGTTGGTTGAATACTTACTAGTTGTTTTGTTGGTTCAATACTTCCAGTGGGAGCACTGACACACACGCCAGGTGCTTGGGGAGGTGCTCTTTGCAATAGGGCTCTTCCCAGTGAGTCTGAAATGGATCATGAAAAGATTGAGTAGCGTGGGGAATCACTGAGCCACTGGTCATATCCCCTTTCGGAATAAATGCTCTCTGTTACTACTTATGGTCTTCATCGACGTTCTGGCTATGTAACTGTGTGTGGATGAGAGAGACCTGATTCTGCCTTCAAACAGCTTTGAGAGTAAATTATGGTATGGTATGGTGTGGTAGCATGACAGAATGGGTTTAGGGAGAAAGGGCAGGGAGAAATCAACAAGACGCTCTATTACTCATTATAAATATGTATGTAATATATATATGTATGTGTATGTAAGAATATATGTGTATATAAATATGTCTGATCAATATATAATTTATAAAAAGAGTTACATTATTTAGGTGTTTAACTTTCACTTCCAATCCCAGAAACAATCTGTGTGTTTCTAAGTGTGGTTTTCCACTGTTTTCTGGGGGGCAGGGCCTCATTGCATGTGATGAAGTGTCTTTTCGAGCTCAGAGAGCAGCGCTCCTGCTCCTGCACTCAGTGTCCTTAAACTCAGGGCCTGCTCACGGTGATCTCTCACCCAGAAGTTTTAGGTTACCGATGTTGCCTCTCATGCACCCGTGGCAGCTGCCACAATCAGCCACAAAAGTACCTGTACTCCAGCTAGATCAGAAGTGATTTAAGTCACATCATCAAAACCAATTAAAACAAATAACTAAGCACACAGAAGAATGCACTCAGCAGACCAAAGATGCTCCAGCAGACCAAAGCATCTGTGCACCCAGCTGTTTGGTGTACAAAGCAGATGTGACAAGATGTTTGGTCCTGGTGTTGTTTACGTATTGGGAGACTTGGGCTGGATGGATTTACAGGCTATAAAAAATGTCCTCATTTATCCTTGCTTGTTCCTATGCTACAGCCTATTCCAGGGGGCAGACACGTGGCATGCAGAGAATCCAGTGTATCAGGCACACTGAAATCTTGTATGTTTGCTGACAGGTCTCTATAAAAGCCAGATCAGGGAAAAAATGCTCTTTTGGAACTTCTAATTCTTAATTTATTTTTTTTTTAACTCTTATCGAGAGTATGTTCAGAAATGTGGAATATAACAAAATGATTCTTGGTGTCCTTATACAATTGTTATTCAATAAAATTCCCACAGGCTTATGATTATGTGTTCTGACTCATAGGATTTTGTAGTGTGGATCTCCTAATATTTGGGATTTCAATTCAAGCACTGATTTTGGAATCAAATACTTTGTGAGAATCTCATTCTGTCCTCAGCTTCTTACCCCCAGAGTTTCAATCTTTTCTGCTTGCAGAGAAAAACCTGGAAACATAACCCATATTAAGTCTCAAACACCAGACGGCAAACAGAAATATACAACATTTATTTATTATTTTTTTAATTCTTCTGATTTTTAACACTTAGAGTTGGCAATATTGCAACTGGAATTTGGTTTGAATGAAGACTACGGGCTGAATGCCAGCTTACTCTCTCTGTCTCTCTCTGAAGAAAAGCAATGCTCGGAAATGCCTGGATATGAAGGACCTGATTCACTATTTTCTTCTATGGCAGCTCATCCTGCCTTACCCTGCTTGTAAGCCTAGATTCAAATATTCATGCATATTCCAAACTTGTCCAAATCCAAACAGTACAAATAGTCTTTTACTTTAGAACATGAAAACCTCAGGTAAAAAAATACTTTATTATCTGTGATATGTGAAATCTGGATCTATTTTAAATAAGGCCATCTCTACTTAAAACCCATCTCTGAAACTCCTGAGATAGGGTGTGTTGAATAATCTGAGAACAGTTTTTTTAGTATAATGCTTTTACTCTCTTGTTTCTTCTGCAAGTCTTTTCGACGAGTAATCTCGTGAAGCAACAACTAAAACACTAATTATACTCTCCGAGTGAAATGGCTTCTGAATTCACATGCCTGGACTGTAGTTCTTCCTCAAAGCCACTAAATACTGGAATTCAATAGAAAAAGGAAAGTTGGTTCAACTGCTTCTAAAAATTCCAGTAATTTTAGTGAATGTAGTCTTTTCTACCAAAAATTTTCAGTCTGTTGGTTTGCCTACCAATAATTTAATCTCCTCTTTTTGGATCAAAAGAGGTTGATTTGTTGATTTATTTTTAATTAATGAGAGATTATTGTGAGGAAAAAAAATCTTACATCTCCCCCATACCACCCCAAATCCTTTGTGTACCTAATCACACCAGAGCACCAAGGGTGAACTGTGTGTGTACATGTCCCCGTACTGCAGCAATGTTTCTTACACTGCTCAAACAGCACAGGCTCACAGCTCACAAAAGGTGGTTGGCACGGCTTTCAGTTTTATAGCTCAGTTTTGGGGCTCTGGACCTCAGTGTGCTCTGGAGAACCAAAATAAGCATTTTGAACAGTACACACGAAATGCTCTTCTTACAACAAAGAATGTTGTTGACAAGGTGACGAGTTTGATTGGCCACATGAAATGGAACCGGTGCTGCAGGTTTTGAGAGTTGTCTCCTGACAACTCGTGCATTAAGCCACAATACACTCGTATATAGATTGAATGTATCCAAGATTCAATGGGGAAGGCAGTAAAACATCTGCTCTGAAGGCTCAAGTTTGACTGAAATTATCCATAAGCATTGTCCTGGTGCTCCTCTCCATAGTGAATAACATAGGGGGCTGCTTGTCATGCCTCAGAAAGGCTCTTCATTGTAGCAACAGGTAAATAATCCAAACTTGTCCTGATCTGGTGCATTTCCCAGTGCAATCCACCCCACCAGTCCTGCAGCATGCACTCTCACATGAGAAATGCATGAGGGAGGCCAGAAGCCGGCCACTGCTGTTCTCAGAACTGTCTCACCCATTGACTTTCCCTGGCAAGCACAAGGTTCCTGCAGCAGCAGTGTATTACCTCAGCTGCCAGTGTCTTGTGTCACTGAAATATTTTCCATCAAAGGGAAACCTCTGTGAAGCAGCAGAGCACAAGGGCTGGCTGTCAGCTTAAACTCTTGTAATACTTAACCCATTGCCTCCCCTCCACAGCAGCTCTTCAGATGAAAAAGATTCTCTTTGCTTTTGATAAATCTCCTCCTGCCATAGTCTAGTGTAAATATTTGATACTGTAGGAAATCAGATATATTGGCAGTAGGCTGCTGAGGCCCTCTTATGAGTCTATTTTATTTTTTAGTAACCTGCCTGTTATTTGTGGCCACAGACTAAGTTCAGTACTACTATAAAATGCAAAGTTTGCTGCTGTTTGCTGGGGAGAGGCAGAAAATTGTATCACACAGAGCAGTCAGAGGATGTCACTGAAGCTTCCTGGTCTCTACAGACTCCATCACACCCACCCTTTCCCTTGTGGAGAACAGAGAGGAAAACAACCATTCATATATGCATAAACATACCATATCTTCACATGCACTACAAAAACTTGCCTGGGCACTGCAGCAAAAACATTGGAGAAAGCACCTTTGTAGCAGAAAGCTGAGCATTATGCCAGTGCAACTGGAGCAAAGTTACAGCTACTTGTAACTTCTGGCAGAAAATACTAATGGCTCTTTTAATTAGACATGGTTTAGTTGTCCTCGCTCCTTATCGGTGCAACATAAGTGATGGGTTTCCCTTGAAAACACAGATGAGCTCACCTCTGCTGCTGATAGGCACAGCCACTGGCCGTGTGTCACCGGTGAGCCACGTGCACATCACATGCTGGTGGCATGACAAAGGCAAAGATGGGTTCTGCCTCCAAAAGTGTGCTTACATGTGTTCTTTCTTGTACAATTTTAGCTGCCATGTGGCAGAGGGTATCAGAGACATTACACGTGGGACGGATTGTTTACAATTAGGCGTCCAGCAAAGGACCAGAAGTTATAATGAAAAAATTGAAATGTGATTTCTCGTCTCAGTAAGTCTGGTCAGCAGTTACCCTTGCTGCTGCGCCCCACCAGCATGAACCATGACAGAGCATGAGAGTCACACAGATGCCACACATTGCACTGGCCTGGGGTGACCCTTAGGTCCTGAATCCATTTTATTGTCTTAGGATAAATTTAAAGCCCAGAAGGAGCTGAAGGGGAATGAAAATGACAAGCTTTTTATAACACAGCATTTAATAAAAACTATACAGTTGTGTGGTGTTTTGTTGGGTTTTTTTACGGCCTTCCTTTTCCTGGCATTTAGTTTCGGGTTTTAGTCTCCAAATCATAAAAAAAAAATCATCAGCTAGCAGTCGAAAAATAATTTCCCATGGAAAGAACCCCCCATAGGGTAATATCATCTGGGTGACATGTTTTTAAATAAAAGCCTCTAAAGGCAGGTATGTAGATTCATTCATGTTTAGTCACCTAAGTAAATGGATTAACCTATAGAGCATTAAGCATGTGCAGTTCCCACTGAGTCTGAACACCTGTCCATGATTTAGTGGGGATTTCACTGCCCAGTTCTGGAAGCGCAGATGTGAAATTAGCAGTTTTGATTTTAAAACCCAGACCTCACTTTACAGACAATCAGAAGTTATAGGGATTTTTTTAGAAAATGAAAACATTCACTGTAGTGACTAAAGAAACAGCACTGGAAAAATTAATTGCAGGAAAATGTAAAATATTTGATTCTGTGATGATCAGCGTACAGAAATCTTGACTTGTATGAGACTTGGTAAGTCTCTTTCATGTTGAAATCAGTCTGAAAAGGGAATCCACGTTGAGAGTAGGAAGTACTGAGAGAGATTTTAAAAAAACTAAAAACCAAACAAAATTGTAAGCTTTCCAAAACATTTCAAACTTAAACAAAATCCACCTTAGGAGGTTCCATTTCAGCTTTCATCTGCAACTTAGTAACTTTCCAGTTAAGTATGCTGACAGCAGAACATTAAAGGATTTTTCCCTAATTTCACTGCTTTCTAAGAATTCATCATTTAGTGTGACAAAAAGATGCCACTTTGTATACAGAAAATAACCTATTCCCTACAAAAGCATGTGGATAGTGGGTATCTCAAAATCCTGGGCATATGATGATGGCAATATCAAGTGAATCAGGCGTCCTGAGTCAGCATGCTGAGCAAAGTGTTCCAAACCTCTGTAAAGGGCAATTCCCTTGGGTCAAGTTCAGGTCACTAGAGCAGTGCAGGGAAATCCGTACAGAAAACACTGTGTACAGGCCCCAATTTACAGGCTTGATTTATGGCTGCAGCACAGTACTTTCAGCATTTTCAGGGGACTCTTACATTGAAAAGCCAAGCTAATTATCTGAAAATAACATCTGTTGCATTCAAGTTCCAAAGCATGCACCTATTAACAAGGAGGATCAGAAAAGCACCGATTATTTACACATCATCTATTTTAACTACCTGGTAACAGTGTTGGAATCGTAATAATTTCCTGAACCCTGCATCCCTAATCAGAGAATAAGAGCTCATGGATCCTCCAGGAGACACCAGAATAATTAACATACATTTGAAACATCTTCACCTTTAACAAATGCAGTGGGACTAAAAGCACAGCTTTGCGACTAGACCAAGGGATAAAAAATGCCAGCCATTAAAAAGCAGGTTTGCCAAATCTACTACTGAGTTGCTTTTTCCTTGCATATCTGTGTATCTGCTGTTGTACAAAGGCGCTTTCAAGAACTGGCCTGAAGAAGCATTCTCATTCTTTCTTCCCATAAAAAAGCAGACCTGGCACAGGCACAGTAAATAAAAATAACAAGCATATGATGCCCAAGATGCATGTGAACATTAAGTGACGTTGGCAGCCCCCGCAAATAGAACTCTGGTTAAAAATAGACTTTGTCTAAATGTGGAAAGTGAGTAAATATAGTAGCAGTTTCAGCTTACTACAGAGGCTTACAGGCTCCAAGTAACAGAGCTTATTATAGAGCATGTGCGTCAGCAAAGGGGAGAAAAGGGAGAAAAGAAAGACTACGCATTCTGCAATTAGTATCTACAATGAGACACAAATTAACTTTTCCCCTCGTTATTTTTCTTGTTGTTTGAGAATTGTTACAGTGCTGAAGAGGAAAGAGCTGGGATTGAGGAGAATGCTGAAGCTAGCACCAAAGAGCTAGCTTCAGTTATCTTTCTGCACAAAGGCTGATTGCACAGAAAACGAGATGTAAACAGAGACAACAGGACAGATTGTGATCTCAGGTTCTCTTGAGACAAATAAGGAGTATTGTAACCTGGTTAGAGGGAGCTCTCTTGGATTTGCTTCTCTCATTTGACTGAACATAAGCCAGTGAACCAGCTTTTGAACTGACTGAACAGGAAACAACATCAATGCTTTCCCCTGCCTCTATTCACTCCCTACTTGCAAGGACCCCTTGCAAGTTTTTTCAGTGATTGCAAAACTTGCTTCAATGAATCAGTAAGTCTGCTCTACCTCATGTCTCACTTCATAAACAATTTGCCATGCAGCTGAGGCAGGGAAAGCCCACAAACAAAACCTGTGGGATATCTTACACCTGAGGAAGAGTACCTGCTGTGTAATTCATGTGTACATTTAAGTAACCTCCCCAGGGTGTTATCTCCAAGCATGACATTGCAGGCAGAGGATCCTTCAATATTTTTAACATTCTCGTTTGGTTGATTTCTCTAAAAGGAGAGAAACAGCCCCCCGTTTGTGTCTCTGGTCTCCTCAAATCAGAGGGTGGGTGGGAAAGATCCTTTGTATTTCTTTCAATGCTCAATTCAATTACAGCAGAACTCCCAAAAGTCAAAAATCTTCCCCTCATTCATGCAGAAAAGGACACTTTTCACAGGTTTAGTGGGTTTCTGCTTCTATACACAGTTTCTTATCTTCTCACTTTGCATCGAGAAGAATGGGGTGACAGTGCCTAACAGAAAAATAACTTTTTGGGAGCATTAGATGAAATGCAGATGATATAAAAGTTGTGGCCAGCTAAGAGTTGTCAGCAAAGTTGCCTTATTCAAATGGCATGGTAAATAAATGTTATAAATTCCTAAGTAGATCCTAAATTAGCTTTTGGCATAGCACATCACTATAACAAGTTAATTTTGCAGCTCCAAGGAATAGCCTTATATGGTTCACTTAAGTAATCATGCTAAATGAATGTTTAAGTGAGAACCATTTGCTAAATGCAAAGCAAGTGCCGTATATAACTTCTTACACAACTACATAACACAGCAATGCTGGCTAGTTTTCAAAATTCTGAGGCTTGTACAGATTATACCTGCTAACTCCAACCAACACCTGAACCAAAAAGGAGCTGCCTGGAAAATACTACCATGATTGTTTAGGATTAATAATTTAGCATTTATCCAGGCTTGTCTTCCTCCCCATGCAGAACGTTCCCTTCCCTTCCCTTCCCTTCCCTTCCCTTCCCTTCCCTTCCCTTCCCTTCCCTTCCCT
>VZRN01003296.1:2856066-2870236 GCA_013397935.1 Dasyornis broadbenti
CTCCCCTCCCCTCCCCTCCCCTTCCCAGAACGTTCCCGGAACCTTCCCTTATTCCAGTATGACAAACAATACTTTTGGCAAACTTCCTTACTTTCATTGTTTTGCTAAGAAAGAAGAAATAAGAAAGGAAGGGAAGGAGAGAAATTATGTGCCAAAACCTTCAATTGTTATCTCAAAAGAATTTGAGCCACGTTCTAATCTAGTGCATCCTTGTCCCAGTATTTTGCTGTTTCTCTGGCTTTCTTCTCTTACAGTCATAAGGGGCCAAAAAAAAAGGATTCAGGAAAGGCAATTACAACATAATCTGTGTAAGCTTAATACTGATTGCTTCTCCCTCCCTTTCCCACCCTTGCATCCTCCACCACCTATAAATATGGCAAGCTAAACTATTAAGGATAACTGAAAAAGTTCAGACAGACATGCCTGTGTCTATTAGTCATCATTCATGCATTGTACCAAAATAACCTGCAATAGATGTTGTCTTGTTTCTTGCTAGAGAGTGCTGTTGAGTTCTTGCATTCACAATAAATCTGTTTGGAAGACTGCCCTTAAAGAGTTGCCATGGTGATTATTTTGCTACCATAAAGTAGAAGAAGCTAAAGTACTTACTAGCCCTATCCAAAATCTTGTCTTTTGGGGAGAAAAAAAAAAAGAAATCAGCAGATGGCATTTGTCAGAAATTCAGCATTCTGATTATTACTGATGTTGTGTTTTTGGAGGAATTCTGGGGTTTGAGGTTTTCTAGCCAGAAAAAGGAGAATGAATGGGGTGAGGGGAAGGGATAAAAAAATGAAGTCAGTATATCTGAAATGCCTTTAGCTTGCACTATTAAAACAGTTTAGGAATAGTTGAAACAGTAGGTGTTAAGTAATGAAAATCTTCGAAAGAGTCTCCTTCCAGACTATTTACTAAATACTTAACATACTGCAAGCCGAAGAAGAGGAAATTGTTATCTCCTTGTGAAAACATCACAGACTTCCAAATGGTTAATTATAGCTCCCTTTTGCACCTTTCTTATGATGGAATCCCAACAGGAACGTGAGAAATGTCCCAAAGAAATCCATGCATCAGCCTTTCTACTTTGCATAGTAGAGGCACATGAATGCAGCTCTTCAAATTACACAGTGTTTTTGGTGTGACTGTAATGGAAAAGGTGAATGTAGGTTGATTTAGTGAAATTACTGAACCATTTCACTTCAGTAAAAAAAAAAAAAAAAAAAAGCCATCAGATTAGCTGCTCAAACACTTATATGCTGAATTCTCCAGTCAATCTAGGGCCTGTATATGGATTATGCACAGATTTAAATTCCAAAGTATGGCATCAAACTGGTACAAGTACGTGTGCAAGCGTGCACCAGGACATGATGCTGGGTGTCTGCAGAGCATTAAGGAGCAGTGGCTGGTCCCACCAGCACAGCACAGACACCAGCTCGTGTCGTGGAGGCAGCACAGCTACCTAAGGTACGAGAGATCTGTCCCAAGCAGGGCGCTGTGCTGACAGGGCTGTAAAGCTCCTCAGATTGAGAGTTAGCTCAGGTATTACTGCAGGAGGCTTCCTTGCAAGATTTAGGGAAGTTGCAATGTGTCATACGGCTTTCTTCATTCACAAGCTCTACTTTTGCTCCTTTTAGCTGTCAGTTTTGCTCTGAGGAAATAGCAGCCTCCACTTCTTCACATACAAAGAATCCAGAGTTTTGGTGAAAACCAGCTTTGTTTGCTTTAAACTTTATTTACTTAAAACTGTAAAATTGGCCCCTTCCTGGTGAAAGGTGCCAGCTGAATCGCTCCAGGAACTGAAACTCTTTATTCACCCTGGCGCTCCTTTGCAGCCCATTGGAGTCAATGACAAGCCTTTAATTGACCGGGTTTCTGGCTCCTGGGTCCGGCCTTCCCAGGGCAGCAGCTGTGCAAACTCCCTCGCACTCCATCCCGGAGCACCTCCGAGGGAGAGCTGGGTCCGAGCTCCGGGGAGCTGGCTCAGCCTGAAATCCCACCCCGAAACTGCAGCTGCCCAGCAGAGATGGGAATTCACCGAGCAGCTAGTTGGTGCTGCTTTTTTCCAAAGAAGCTGTGTTCAGGGCCAGGGGATAATGGGGTTTTTGCTGCCTCTGACACCTCTGGTGTGCGTTCCCCATCTCTGCCCTGTGCCAGGCGGCGGCACCATGCCAGCGGGATGAATGTGAGAACAGGCAGCACCTCATCTCGTCTTGGGATGAGCCGTGTTCAGCTGCCACTCAGGACAGCTGGTCACTACTGTCCTTTGAGATGATCCTTGTTTCCCACTTTTCCATCTCTGTACTTAAGAGTTTGGGGTTTTTTGCATTTTTGGTGCCAAAACCAGGAACCTGGCTTATGTGGGGAAATGCAAAAGGCAGAAAAAGAAAAAAAGAATTGACAAATTCTTACCCCTACCTCCAATTAAGGCACTTTTGGGGAGGGAAGGATTTGTTGAAAAAATTCCAGTAAAACTTTTACAGGACATGCTCTGTTGAGAAAGGAAAAAAACCCCACAAAACCAAAACACCACCAAATAAAACTCATAAGAGCATAACCAAAACCCACTTTACTAGCTTTGGTTTCCATTTCTGTATAGCTGCCAAGAAGATTTCAGAAATCACTTCTGGTCACTTTTGACCGAGTAAGTTTGGATTCAGGTTAGTGACTGGTCATAAGGACATTTCTGCACCATAAACTTAATTAACTACCCAGGCCCTCTTAGCATCTTCTCTCCCTGCAGATCGGAAGAGTGACCCAACACTCCAGCAAAACTAGTGATGACTCTTCACAGGTAAAGGATAGACAAGGTGGAGATCTGTGATAAGAGAGGACAGAGATTAAGAGTCTTGTGACACAACAGGAAGCTCAACAGGGCAGCTGAGGATTGTATTGTGAGACTGAATCTGAAAGTAATTCAAATATATTGCACAGTTAATAGGAGACTTAAGAAAGTAAAGAAAGAGAGGAAAATTAGTAGAATTTTATTCAGTTTGTTCCCTTAATGGGAAGAGAAATTGCAAAGACATAGCACAGGTTGGTAATTAATTGTTCAAAAGTTTTGAACAGCTCCATGTCACCTGTAAAGACAATCATTAAGCACTATCTGCGTGGTTCAAGTTTCCTGCTATAGCAAGAATGTCATGTCTGAAAGCTTAGTTTCACCATAACTCTCAAAATATATACTGACACAAGAGATGTGTCCCAAGCAGGAAAAAATACCTCTTTGCCTCAGGTTATTACCACCAAGGTTTCCCTGAGGAAAATGTTTGTTTAATAATTGTCTTATAACAGATGTTAGAATGAATAACAGGATATTAACCTGGCAAATTCTGGGGTGCAAAGTCTGAAATGGTACACTAGAAGTTCCAGAAAATAGTAATTGCAGAGCTCAAAAAAGGACGAGCAAAGAGTCAGTGGCACTGTAGAATTAGCAGACTCCATGGGCATTCTCATTTGAGGCAGGGTATAGGTATAAGCCACCTGAAGACCTGGTTCAAAGTTATCTGAAATTATCTGTGGTCATGGATGGGAGTCATGACAAGTCCAGTTCTAGAGGTCTTGTACATTTTACCCTTCATTTGAGGTACCATAGAACAACATTTGGCAAGAGGCTTTGGAAGATGGAGGCCTGGGGAGCAAGATGATGAGTGAAAGCCTAAGCTAGACAGCAGCAGTGTTTCTCATCTGACCTCTCTTTCTTTATTGTATCTATAGTTTGGATGGACTGGCAAAAGCAAGCCTGCACCTGCTGATTCTCTCCTAGGTGCTTTTCCTCTCATAAAGCCTTACTTTAAAGTTCTTACAGTCCTGCACTAAATTATCAGTGTGTTCATTTTTACCTGTGTAAGTCTTATTTCCTCATTTCTTGATGTAATGAGTTATCTAATTACTGTGCCATCAATTCCTTCAGCAACTTCAAATAATTACATCTGTGTATCTCAATGACATGCTGAAGAGTTTGGGGGAGGTTTGCTTCGGGCTCAAAAGCATCAGGTGCCTCCTGATACACACACTTTCTGCCAAGATCTCCTTTCTTCCCTACTTTCTGAAACATCTAGAAACAAATATATGTCAGTTCTAATTAAAACAATCACCCAAGTACTGGATCTGACTCAGGGATTATCACTGTAATTTTAAGAGCTGCTTTCTCTGCACAATTGTATGAAGTGTCTCATTTTGTTTGTAATCTTCATGTTTCAGTGATAACATATTTCAGTTTTTCCTTACCTTTATTCTCAAAAAAGTTATGCTGTTTCTGTTGCTGCATTTACATGTATTTAAAGGAGAAACAAAAATAGAGATGAGACAAAAAAGTTTGCTGTGTTCTGTTACCGCATTGGTATTGTCTGCTTTGTGTTTTCTCTTGCTTAATGCATAAGCAGAGCTGCAGTCCTGCCTGCCTCTCACTGAGCCAGGGAAGGGGCAGAGGGAGCTGTAGGAACAGCAGTGCAAGGAGGGGCACAACACTGGTCTCTTAAGACCAGCTTTTGAAACACAGTGCATTTGCCTAGCAGTGTCAGATGAGAACACAGGACGCTGTCCCCATATCTTCTACTATCACCTTGCATTAGTAGAGAAACAATGTGGTAGGCATGCAGGCTCCCACCCCCAAAAGGCGCAGCCACAAACCATCTGAGCAACACGTCAGAATTCACCCTTCCAAGCTTCACACATCGACTCCTGTGCCGGTCACCTGAACTTTGAAGCATAAGAGACAATTCTGGGGTGGATTCATCTCATCCTAATAAGGCCACATAAAATAATTCAGATAACGTATGTCACAGAAACGTCTTTTTCCCTCTTCTCAGAGATAAAAGCTTACATGTTGTAAGGTCCATTTTATCTCTGTTAAGGGTATCTGGGAAAAAAGCTCATGCTCTTGGTAGAGAGGGCACTTGAGGGAAGAAAGTCAGCGATGTAAATGTACCTAACTGCACAGTCAGAAGACTGTACTTACAATAACCTTGGGCCCTTCTTACTAGAACATTGTACAGAGATGTGGGTGGAGGCTTTTTTAAACATTAATGCTCTCTGGCATATGTTCTAAATAAATGAGCGGAATGAAAAAGCATGGAAAAATATTTTGTACCAGGATTATTAATCTCTGTGGTATTCGGCTACTTCGTAGCAACAAACATTCCCCTGAGGAATTATTTCAATCAGAACTCCCTTCTTGGTCTTCAAGTCCTTTTGGGCATATTTGAATTACATTTGGCGCATGAAATATATTTTGGGGCATAACCACAGGGCAGTTTGGAAAGGCTTTGGGGATAGTTTTGTACATTGGCTGTGAGCACATAAATTGCATTTAAAATCATCCACTTGGAATTCCAGTGTTCTTGAGGTAGTGGCTGCTTGAGATCAGCATGAAACATCTCCTGGCTGAACACATGCAAACTTGTTATAAGATGCAAGGTATCCATCCTTAATCACACTAAAATCCATGATTAGAAAAGTTATGGAGAAGATTAATGATTGTAAGATTAAGTTATTCCATTAATACCTCAGATATTGTAATGAACTTCTCTTTTGCATGGGAAGCAATAGTATATTTTTTCTTTTAGAGGGTGTCATCAGCTTGAGAAGCTTACTTCATCCTGCAGAGAGTTGCACAAAAGGCTGCACTGAAGATAAGGAGGAATTTTATAAATAGGTTTTAACTACACATTTGGATAACATCTTGGAAATTGCATATTCAGTGCTCACTCCAGAGGTCATTTATCAGAAAACTACCATGACCCTGTGGCAATTCAGCACATTATGGGGTACTCCTGCACAGAAAAGTCACAGTGGATGATGCAAGGAATACGTTTCAACAAGTCCCTCACACTTCTTTTCTGGCCTTTAAGAACAAAATCTGTGTAAACAATGACTACTGGGGTTGCTTGTCATCATCACTGCTTCTGTTCCTTTTCTGTGGAAGCGACCTTAAAGCCGTAATAATTTGATTAGCAACATAATACCTGCAATACCTATGTTCTATGTAGGTATACCGAAGGAGAGACATTTGTAAGGTCAAATGTAGCCAAGTGGAAGCATTGCTGTAAGGCCAAACTTCCTTTTGCTGCTGCCAGGCTTGGTTCTTGCACTGAGCTTTCCACAGCTGGATCAAAGAAACCAAGCATGAATATTTTTCCCCTTAGAGCAACGTCATGCCAAATCTTTGACACAAAGCCAGAATAGTGTGTATTCAGAAGTTCATAATGGTTACAATCCACAGAGACTGTAAATGGCCCCTAATCTCACCTAACCTGCAGGTATTTTCACATCGCAGACACACCTGAACCAGTCATCTCGGTGCTCATTCTAGCCAGGGGAAAAAAAAATGGGCATTGCTGTTTGCACCATTCCTTTGGAATGAAATGAATTATGAGCTTTTACTTCTCTCATGCTGGAAGACCCCAAAGGGAATTTCTTTATAGTTGTCTGAGGCCATGTGGGATTGGCTGGAGCCAGAGAGCCACATGTAAACCCAGTCTCATCACTTTGCCCCAGAATTATCCTGTCTAAGTCCAGGCATCTGACAAAAGAACCCGAGTTCAGACTCTACCATTCTTCAGAAGCCCTAAAAGACTGATACCTCCCAAGATCAAGACATCGTGCTGGACACAGGTATTCCCAGGAATTACTCCCAATCACCCCCTATCCTTCAGCTGCGATTTGTAGACCAGAGGCATACTGTGCCCCTCCCATCGTGAAAAAATATGCTGCTGTTACTGCTGCTGTACCTTCTACTGTGTACACCCTTACCAAGCCCTGAGCCACTGAGCTGCATGTGCTGTCACAAGCTGCCCAGCTTTCTGCACCTCCCACAGCTGCCTCCGGTTTCTGGGCATCTCACCAGGGGCTCACCCAACTCATCCAGCAGGAAGCAAAGGCAGCAGAGCACTCCATCTCAGCACACAACTAGAGAGCACGTTTCCTGGGTATTTGCTATTGTTTTATCCATTTGGTAACCAATTTTGATTGTGTATGCCAAGTTTCAGAGGCCAGTTAAACATTTGGCAACACTAAACAATTAGCAGATTTTCATTTACGTAGCAGTAGTCTTTTGGCAATCGCATTGACTTACAGAAGAACACTTCTTTGAGGTTTATTGATACTACATATATTTCAGACATTTCCTAAAATAAATACTAATCCATTGCTAGAGAGATCATTAACAAGAATATTCAGTCTTTGCTTCTCAGTGTCTATTTCCTGCACCCACAAAGTCTCCCTTAGTCTGCCAGCAGTACTAACACCTATTTTACTTCTCTGTGCCTGTCCTATAATTAAATAAAGAAATAAGAGGTAGAAATGCCAAATAAGGCCTTTGAAGACATTAATTTTTGTGTTATCTTTCCCCATACTGTGGGGAGATAGGGATTGTTGTGCAGTCACTCTTTCAGAATCAGCTCACATTTTGGTCTCCTCTAAGAATAATAGAGAAATCTATTTTGATTTCAACATCTGCTAGGCCAATGAATAGGAGATTTTCTATAGCTGAGATATTTAAAAAATGCAAAAGTTAATGCGTTAAATTCTGCTTGTCATTCAGCTTACAACTGTTAAACTTGACAGGTTAAAAATTCGGATTCCTCTGTGGAAAATTCTCATCAAATAAAGCATAAAAGTGAGGAAAGAATGAAATACTGTTTTGTGAACATCCTTCTCTGGTTCTCTTGCAATTTGCTACCTGGAATCTAATTTAAATTACGTAAATACAGTGAAATGTAACTTTAATCATAATTATCAGTCACCAGGTCTGGACTGCATAGCACACACAGCCTGACAAAGACCATTTTAAAGACAAAGTATCTAGCACTTCTCTAACAGGTCTAATCCTTCATATTAGAGAAGGTGGAGGGGACTTGTTATTTTGATTAGGAGCATTTTTTATCAAGAGAATTCACAATGGAAGGGAAGACAGGCTTTCTTGCTTTCCCTGCATTTTTCTTCATTCCCTTTGTTTTCTTTAAAATTAAACTCTAGTAAACTTAATTTTTAAATTAAAAAAAGCATTCATCTAAAGAAAAGTATAATTCTAAGTATAATTCAAAAGCTTTGAACTGAGCTGTCATTTCTTTTTGAAAGAAAACAATGTAATGAATTTTACACAGATGTTTCAATTAACTTGAATAGATATTTCTTAAAGGGGAAACATCCCCTCCACATTCTACAGTTAGAAACATGCTTTGCTTTCACTAAAAGGTGTTTGTTGTTCTTGGTGCAGAAAGGGACCTCTGTCCTGAACTTTGCTGCTGTCTGTGGCGAGAAGCTACAGAGGTGAGCCTTCTCCACTCCTAAATACAAGGTCATTGGTGAGGGTGTCTGTCAGATCACATCCTGTTCTTTTTTATCCGTTCAACCTGGGCACAAAATCATCTTTTCCCCTCTTGTACCTCTTGTACAAGAAGTGGACAGGAGGAGTGGAATGTTTCCAACTAAAGATATTGCTGCCCGCCAGGACTGAGTATTTTTTTTTCTCGAAGTGCAAGAATGGGAAGGTGACCATGGGGGAAAATTACCCAGTACTCTTAGCAGGTGGTAGGTTAAAGGCAGCAGCAGAAATGGCTGTTTCACACATCAGAGAATCATTATGGAATGTATTGCCATCAGATATCAGGGAAGCAGGAAGAGAAAAAATTATTCAAAGGGAGATTAAAACAAGTTCACTGGCAGCCTCTACAGTTATCATATGCTAAAGTGTAGAGACAGTATCTGGTTCAAGAAACCTCCCCGTTCCCAGTTTCCTGGCAAACCACTGAAAAGTATCTCTCTGTAACTGCCTTGCTCTGCTTCTCTTTCTCTGAACATCTGCTGCAGGCCACTGTCAGAAAAGGCAAGTTGGGCTGGCTGGACTTCGGCTGTGACCCGCTGCAGCAGTTCTTGTGGCATTCACTAAGGGGACGAGGTTATCGCATCCCGCACACCAGCCACGGAAGCTGACAAGATGCAGAAAGGAGCACAAATGGTGCCCTAATTAATAGTGATGCGAGAGCATCTCTGCAGGCACTGTGCCTCCCTGAGACATAGCAGCTTCCAGGGCTGGCACGGGACTGATAGGGGCTCTACACTGTCCCTAGAGCATAGCTTGTTGCTTGGTGCCATAGTTTAGTTCTAAGTATGAAGTGCATTTTCAACATAGCTGGTGGCAGAAATTGCACTTCTAAGCTGTCTGGTGGGTTTATATGCTTAAAGGATTATGAATTACTGCAAACCAGTACCATTTGCAGTGTTTTGCTTTCTATCCTACATATCCAATTACTCAAGGGCATATTTGATTGTATATGTAGTTAGAATAGGGGTTTGCTCTGGTTATTTTACATTTTCATTACAGCAAGTTAATACAGAGGCAAACCTCAATCTACAGACTCATGCTAAACTTCAGCATTATTACTGAAATGAGTAAAGCTAAGTATATGAGTAGGTGAAGAGGTAAAGAATTAAGGATAGACCTCAATAAATAGGCATCTCTAAGGATGGAACCACACCACAAACAAACAAATCTGGGAGGATAGAAACCACACCTAATCCTGCATGAATGGCAGCAATTGTTTTTGCCTGAGCACTCACACACAACCAGATTTGAACAAACAATTTCTGGGATAAGACGCAGAATCTATTGTACATATTATTGTCCAAGTAAATATGGAAAGACTGCCAACTTTGCTCGAATAGGCCACCTGATCTCATTGGGAGTTCAAAAGATGTGAAATGCATTTGCACAGAGCTGCTCATTGTGGTACTGGTCTAGGAGGTGCCCGTAGCACGTACCTTGTCATGAAGGAAAGAGAGGAATGGACACACACAGTGAGACCTCAGGGACTAAGACTGGAGATATGGGAGAATGCAGAGACCTTTGTTCTGCCTGCTTTCCAGAGAGACTGGAATCGCAGACCTTATCTCAGGGATCAGTTGTCCAGTGCCAATACCAGCCCTGTGTGAAATTTTATATTCCAAAATCTCAGAAGGAGGGACTTCTACTCTTCTCTAGTTTTCATATTAGAACTAGCACAGGATATGCCTGCCCAGGTGGAGTGAGCAGTGCAGTGAGCAGGATGTGCTCCAGTGTGTCCACCATGGGTTGAGAATAAATGCAATGGACAGGTATGGCTCACACACATTTTCAAATGTTTGAACAATTGCGTTAATTTTCACTGAGGAAAAACCCACCCAAAACCCCACAGAGGAGCAGGAGCCCTTTCAGTCTCCCAGTAAGACCTTCATTATGAAGGTTCATAATGAACCTTCAGGGTTCATTAAGGACCAAGTTTTTCCAAGCTACCATTTTACTACCTTTTGGAAAAGCTACTATGCGGCACAACTGGGACAATTCTCGCACAACAAGCACAAGGGGATATTTTCTCCAGCTGTGAGCAAGCAGAGCCATAAAGCAGAATTTTGGTGCCTGTATCACTCTTCTTTTTTATTTCCAGGTAAGATCATCAGCACTTCATCCAGCTACTCAGACCAGCTGTACCTCTTTCCTCACCTGCAGAATCCTCTGCCCAGCAGGTTCTGATTTTATTTACTTCACTTTGACACCTATTCAGAGTACCTGTCTCTCTTCACCAGCCATTTATGCAGCTCTGTAAACAACTGCAGCATAAATAAGTAATGGGTGGTTATAGAGAAGACACTTTTTGGAGATGCATAGGAATAAGATAAAAGGCAATGGACACCAGATGCAACAAGGGAAATTTCAACTAGATTTAAGAAAAAAAATCTGCATGATGAGAGGGGTCAAACATTGGAGGGGTAGCCCAGAAAGGATGTAGAACATCAATCTTTGGAGGTATTCAAATACTCACTGGACAAGGTCCTAAACAACCTGCTCCATCTTCGGAGACAGTCCTGCTTAAGTTGGGTGTTGGACTAGAGAATTCCAGAGGTTCCCCTTTTCCTGAGTGAGCCTGTCATGCTCCTTAATCTGCATCGAACAAATTCATTTTTGTAACTATTTACGGAAGGAGACATTTTGTTACTAAAAGGGGAAAAAAAAAAAAAAGTTAATGGAACATATTGACGTCCTTTAAAGAGTGCAGAAAAGGCCATACAATTAGAGTGAACACCATTTTTAATGAGGAGGAGGAATCGTATTAACGCACAGCTGCAATTACAAAGTATAATAGTGTTCTTCTGAGAGCCCAGGGTAAGACTGTGCTTGTAGTTATTTAGTTAATGTAGTTTATGAAGGTATGGGTGCATGGAAACTGGACTATACATGCAGCAAGGGTTTTGGTTACTTTTGTGAAAGTAGAAATTCTTTTGTACATGTTCCCACTCCCAACCTAATAACCATTTGCTGTAGACTTTAGCCTCTTGGTTTTCATCACTGAATTATCCAAAAGTTTGGCCATTAAGTAGAGAAAGCACTTCAAAAACAGTTTGTCCAGATTTGTACTTGAAGAAGGTAAAACCAGATAAAATAGTAAGGCACCAGATTATAAGTTCAGGTGTCATTTTTCTTCACTGGTTATATTTCAGATAGGGCTTGGTCACCGGCTCCATATCTATCGTGTCTGATCAAAAGTGGTTTAGATCACCTCAGAAAACTAAAGTGACTAACTTCCTTCTCATGATCCCACAGTGCTACTTACTACAGTTTTTACCTTCCATCCCTCCTCCCCTACCTGACACCTCTTTTTTTTATCTAGAAGGTTTCGGTGCAGAGTGAACCAGTTTCAGCACTGGTTCAAACCATTCCAGGCCAGGGAAGGAGCAGGGAAAGGCTGCAACCCCTGTGCACAGTGTCTGGTCCCCATAGAGAAATCATTTATGTGGAGGGTGAAAATTGAGAGATTTCCTATGACTTAAAAAGGAATTGCTAGTTTGCTAGGATCAGTTCCTGTTGATTAGATATGAAATGTAGATACTGAAAGACACTACTTCCTAGTTCCAAAAACTGTAGGAGTTCTCAAGATATAGAGAGAATGCCACAAAAAGCAAGAACAAAAATCAAGGATTTGTGCACAGCTTACTTGCTAAATCTACAGCAACTGGGAACACTGCCAGACCAAACTGCTCCAATGAAGAGAGGCATTTGCCACAACAAACATTCCACTCCACATCCTGGATCACACAGTTTTAAAAAGACATATTTGAGCAGCAAATAAAATGCAATGACGATATCAAATTTAACATCAGAGAGGAATCTTTTAGTATCTGCCAGTCCTTTGAGTGTCAAATAGAGGGGGGAAAAAATCAGAAAAGCTAAGACTCTGCTTTTTGCTTTCCACTGTTTATGATGAAATGACTTATTCAGAGGACAGATACTGTGAATATGTGAGCTGTGCTCTGACCAGCTGGCCTATTTTGGATTTCAGCCGCAATACACAGATGGAAAGTATGTTTCTAGATTGTATGATTTCTTTCTAAAATCTGCTTTTTTTTTTTTTTTTTTTCCAATCAGCAATTACTGAGGTTAAGGAGAAAGAGTGGCAGTTCCTTTAAAGCTTAAAGGGAGTTCAAAGATCATTCGAACACCATTGTCCAAACATTTTTCTGGAGACCTGCACATCTTTTGTAACCCTAGGGCTGAAATCTCAAGCAGGTGAAAGAAATTACATGTTGTTTCACAGCTTGCCCTACGGAAAAGGCATGTAAAAAGTCAAACAATTTGACAGAGAAATATGAGAGCTACCATGTGTATTTGCTGTCTCTGTCAACATGAGCTGCATTCAGTTTGGGCAGGAGTCTTTCATTATCAACACCTCAAGAAAATAAAAAGAACTAGAGAGAACAGAAAGTAGGATCATTCTAGGTGCCTTGGAGCACTGCTAGAGTCAAGTTGTCGAAAACAGTCTCTCTTCCTTTGCAAGATCAATTTGCATACAACTGCAGAGGCTGAATCAGTCCTCTCTTCTTACTTGGAATGCTGCAAGGCAACATTTCTGGATTAACTTCCATTAATCATTCCTGGATCTCAGCTTTTTCTTTCTTTTAAATCCATACACAAAACCTCACAAACTCACTCAGACTGATGTCTTGTTTCAGATTAAAATTGCTATATCAATGCCCTATTTAGGACCAGTATATTTTACTTTGGTTTCTACAGGGACATATTATCAAGTAGGTCTAGTCCTTTCAAAATGTAGTGCCCACACACAACTAAACCAGGATGTTATACGTGATGGGAAAAAGGAATCGTTCCAGGCATACCCACACAGCCAGCTGATTTCTACTCTCCCTCCATCAGCAGATGAAAACTGGGAAGCTTTTTAAAACCAGGAAGTACAGCTTCCTAAAACCACAGCAGTCCGTCATTGTATCTTTCTTAGGAGCCCTCTGCAAATCCCAAAGGTGACAATTGTCCCATAATCTGCATGTGATGGAATCCAAAGCACAAGATTTTATGATTTCCCTGCTTAGGGAAGTCAAAGAGCCAGCTCAGGCCTCAGTAAATGAAGACTATATCTGGTTATAAATAATTATTTCTGTAAATACTTATAAATAATTAGTTCTGGAACTGGCTTCCACTTACATTCAATCCAGGCTTTGTTACAGTGGTCAGGTAACAGTTGTTAAAGCAGGATTTTATTCCAAAACCTGAAGGTGCACTAAGTGCAGTCACTTGCTGGTGAAAAAAGCAAATAAATAACGATTTTATTTTAGAGGGAGAAAAAATCCCCAGCAACTCCTGGCCTTCCCCCGTTCTCCCCCTCCCCACACACAAAACACTCTACAGCCATAGTATTTTTATTCACCCATAAACAAATCAGTGGTTTAGCTCTCTTCTTGTACTGACGGGAAATGGTCTTCTGTGACCTGGAAAACTCAGCAAGTTTCTGAACAGATACATCCATATTTCTGAGTTGATTTCTTTACTTATTCTTTAAGAGAAGCTTATGAATGTATTTTCACCAAAGACCTTGACACTCTCATCAAGGAAAAAAACTCACATTGTAAAAGTTGTATTTTTGGGAAACGCAAAATCATCTCCATTTAGCTTCATAATAAGCCATTTTCTCTTTCTTTACAGATTGCCTGTAAGACAACAAAGAAACCTTGTGTGAGTAAACCTGTTCTGGAATGTTTTGCTATGCACCATGTTCATGTATTTTCACTGATCTATTACTGAGGAAGGTTTGCAAGTGACCTAGAGAAAACAACAACAACAACAACAAAAAAAAACCAAACCAAACCAAACCAAACCAAACCAAACCAAACCAAACCAAACCAAACCAAA
>VZRN01003296.1:2870317-2888391 GCA_013397935.1 Dasyornis broadbenti
AAAAAAACCCCAACAGAGTGCCATATGATAGAAAATATCTTCTTTATATGCTCCATAATAATGTGTTGCAATATTCCCAAAATGGCAGCTGCCCCTTTGGACAGCTCTCTAAAGAGGGGAACACAGTACAGCCATAACCACAAAAAACGAATATATTTGATTAAGTCATATACCAAAGAGTACCTTTCCTTTTCAATCAGATTCAACTCTGTTGAAATAATATGACAGAATTTTTGCCTCATGTTGATGCAAATAGGCAGTGTTCCAGATATCTCCACTGAGAACATCATTTTAAAACTAGGCAAATGAACCAAAAGAAAAGCCTCTTGAATAGTTTTAATTTTCCAGAATTTGCCAAGACTGCTTACTGCTAGGCTACTCTCCCTGCAGCAGTATTTTGTTGCACAGAGAGCCCAAGCCCCCTAGTTTCTTCAAGCCTTCTGCCTTGTAAGCATTATGCCCTTAGAACAGGCAACAATACACAATTATTTGAAACGTCAGAACAAAAAAAAAACAATGGACATCTAGAGTATCAGGTGACAACTTCTCATAGCAAGCCTTTTGTAACTAACCCTTACAAGAGAAAGGTCAGAGAAAAATTATTTTTTGAAGCATACAATGTGAGGAATTTTTCTTTAATTCGTTCAGCTTCGTAATTCAAATTTTCTTTAATTCATTTCAGAAGAGTTAAGAGAGCCCTACTATGAAAAGGAACAGTTTCTCAAAAGAGTGACTCTTCCATCAAATTCTTTTCCCCACACCTTCTTATAGACATATCTGTTCACTTTTATACTTACAATTATTCTCAAGCTTCTCAGCAAAACAGTTAGAAGTATCAGATGTATAATACTGTAATGCTTTTTCCTAAAGTTACTCCAGTATCTCTAATGTTTTGAGGAGTATTAGAGGTCAGTGTAGACTGAGATGGGTTATATTTGCCTTATGCATCTTCAGCATATTTGCCTTTATGTTTTGAGTCAACAATAAGCAAAACAGAAAATTAATGGGCAGGGACCTATTTCTGAGTCCCCTTTGGTCATGTACATACGGGAACACTCCAATATGCAAAAAAAAAATGAATCGATTCTCCCAGTTTCCAATACCTAGTATCGGTAGGTATCCATGGTATTTCCCTTCATAGGACTCAGGTACCAAGGGAGGATTTGAGTCAGCACGTAACATTCATCCCAGGTCTACAATCTCCTGCGGACTTGTACCTAAGGTTAAATAGATGGAAATAAAAGGAGAAAAGGGACAAAGAAATTAAGTCAAGAGTGCAAGACACACATTTCATGCTGATGGAAACTATATAAGGTGCTTGGGAGCTGTGGTAAGTCACTGGGAAAGTCTTCAATATCAACTCTACCATTCTCCATCCATGGAAAATATGACTATTAGTCATATTTCAGTCTATTAGTCCTGCTGTCCCCATATTGTAAATTAACCTGGAGGTGATATGAACAGAGGTGGGTTTTGTCCCTGTGAAATAAATTTTAAAATATTTTAAAATATTCACTTTCTAGGTAGTTCTTTCATTTAGGGTAATTCAAACACGACATAAACCTGACAACCAGTACTTGTATGGTGCTCAAGTCTCAGCACCCAGGAGTCCGGAAGGACCCCCAGACTCTTCTGTGTGCGTCACAGAACACAAGATAGACGCCGGAAGGTGGCCTCAAGGGCTCCCTTTTTTGACCCTCACATCCACATCTCTCCAGCCTCAGGCAGATGTGCTCTCAAGGGGCCAATCCCCTTTCCTTGCAGGAATACTCCAGCCCTGGAGCTGAAAAAAAAGTGTCCGCCGGCAGTCTGTCAGAAGGTGGCACCATGGAGATAGGGATGTCCCCGGGCGGCTGGGCTCCTCCCGCTCCTGTTTGGTACCAAAGCAAAACATCGGTTACACGTGAATTTTTCAGTAGGATCATAAAACACTAATCCCGGTTGCTGGTTGGATGCATTATCAGCATGACGGCGTCTCTCACCATGAAACAAAAGGAAGAAAAAATGCTGTTGCTGCCTTTCAGTACTGGGTGGCCAAGCTGAATGACTTTATACTCCATCATGTTGAGAACAAAATTGAAGAGATTCCTTCCTTTCCATGTAGAAAAAAAAAAAAAAAAAAAAAAAGGTAGAAACCAGGTCAGGTTAGTAAGAACAACCATAAAAAAATAGTTTAAGTACATACAGTTAAAATTAGAAATGCCTACGTGAGATATGAGTAATGTCTTGTTATATTTTCTGTAACTATATCAGTGCAAAGCAGATGATCAGAAAAGTTTCAGGCTGGTTGCTGAAGAATAATTAATGAAATGGGTAAATGAGACTGAGAACAGCAGCAAGTTTAAATTCTTTTTGTTTTTTTCATTACTCTTCACAGCTGCAAGCCAATGGCTAACAGATCAGAGACAAAGAGTAAAACAGGTTACTAGAGTAGGTTTGGCAGAATATATCTGGTAGTTTTCAGATCAGCTATGCCAAAAAACATGCACTGTGGGTTACTCTGGGTCAGACATCTGTCACAAGAAGATTTGCTATTATTTTTGAGAACCCACAGAAGAAAGGGAAATGCCACAAAGTGAAAAGTACAAATGCCTCATTTAATTTCTGAAGAGAGAAGGTGGTGGTGGAGTAGAAGTCACAGATTTACCTTTGCTTCTGTTTTCAGAATAAAAATCTCATTAAAAGAGAAAAAGAAGGAAATGTGGTATCTTAGCGGTTAAGTAGTTAATATTAATTTAGTAGGTAGAATGACTAGTTGTGCTAAGAAGAGATCTGCAGTAAATATCTCTTCAACCACTTAGTATTCAATATTTTTAGTAGAGACATGGAAGATGGACTGGAGAGCCTGCAAACTTAAAAACCACACAATATAAGCCGGAAATGACTGCAAAAATGTAGAAATGCAGGCTTGGAATACAAACGATCTTGACAAAATGGAGGAATGCCTAGAAAAAAATACTTGCTGCAGTTCACTCAGAACAACCACAAATATTTATATTGATTAGAAAGACAAAGCGCATAAAAATGGAGGGAGAATATCTGGCTAAGAAGAGGTTTTGCAGTAATGGATTTAGGTATTATAGGAAATCACAAGTTGAATTATGTGTCAAAAATGTAATGCTGTCCTGAAAATGGCAAATCATAAAAAGATAACTATGAAGAAAAATGAAAATAATCGAACCTTTTGAGAGATGGGGCATATTTGACAATGGTAGCAACTGGGTAGCAATGAGGGTCTTCCAACTGAGAATGTGTGAACATATTGCATTCTGAAAAGAAGAGTAAAATAACAAGGGAAATATGAAACAAACCAGACCAAAACAGGGTAAATGTATGATAGCAACTGTTTTCTTAGGGGACTTTAACCAATTGCAGTTTCATTCTTATGCTGTATATCACAGGTTAATATCTGAGTAAAGATAGTTAAATTGGCTTTTTATTATTGAATTATAATCACTTGAGCAATTATAAAAACAGGTGTTGCTGATTGAAATAAATTATTCCTTCACCTGATCACTATACAGCTGATAAGAACTCAAGATTGCTGCACAAGTACTCTCTCACTTGTGCTGAAGCCTTCTTCAAAGGCATTTATTAAGCCAAGATGCTCTGGAAAGAAACTCCACTGAAGGACAAGGACAAAGATTAAAATCTTCTAAGAAAGAGTATGCAGGCTGTGGTGTCTGCAGATCTTGATTTGATCATTAAGTAGCCTTGATACTTAGTTGACTGTTGAAGTGTTTTCAATGTGTCTACAAGAATTTTCTCAGGCTTCTAGACCTATCATTTAATCTTAAATCCTTTAGTCTATGAAGTTTGCAAGAGTACAGTGTAATAATATGCTTAATGGCTCAGCTAAACACAAGTTAAAGTAGTAGATAGCATGCATTTGGTTTAGCCTTAGCAATAAGATGCCTGGAAAAACACCAGGGAGTTCAGAAATATTTTCCGCAAGCAGCTGGAAAATAAGCTTTCCTGCAAACCCAGTGGATATAGCTGTTGCTCTAAAATGAAATACCAATACATTGTATGAAGCAGCAGGCATTATCTGAAATACTTTAATGGGTTCAACGTAATTCTGTATGGGTTATAGTAAGTAAAATGCCTACTCTGAGATGGTTTATCTGCCATGTAATGGGTGCTCATTCTGATTTTCTCTTTGACAGAACATTCCCTGAACTTTTTTCCAAACTGGGGTAATTTAAAATTTTAATGTGGGTTCTCAATCATTTTTTCTCATTGATCCTCCATCCATCCAACACTGAGTTTCACGTATTTGTCTCACCATTAAAAGCAATGTTATACCTCATGCTAGACATCACTGACTCAGCAGGCTGTGTATTCTGAGTAAACACATTTTTACACATTTTTGTGGAAGTCCAGTTTCCTCATTAATGTGGAAATCTTGTGCCTTTGGTGGCATAAGTATGCATGGAATTCAGCAGTTTGATTAATTGTATTGGGAAGCTGAGATAAGTACAGTATTTTGAGGTACTTAGATTTTTCAGCCTGTAAAATATAAGTCTAGTTTTCACTCTGGCAAAATCTCCTTCTTCTTATTCGATCCAATTAGTTTGCAGATGGAACAGCTGTCCCAGCTTTATTGAGTACAGAATTCATAACAGGGTTTGTACAAGTTTTTACAGGAAGTCAAATGCAGAGTTATAGTTTTGGTGCTTTTATTGTGTTGCTGCGTTCTGCCTTTGCTCACTGTTGTTTGAGTAGTATGACCCGAACGTTTGCTCCAACTAAGGCTGTCATGGAGACAGTGCTAAGTTAGAACTTAGCAAATGGTCTTAGCACAGTCTGTCTGTCCAGCTGCTTTGCCTTTTGTCACTGACAGAAAACTTTCTCAAGAGGCTACCGTAAATTCCTTTCTCAGTTGATGATCCGTGTTGCGCAAAGAAGATTAATGCTTTTGGCACAAGCCAAAATACTCACTGCCAGATGTAAAAGAATAAGCCAGCCTTTAAAGCAAAGTATTTATTTCCTCTGTTGAGAAGAATTGGTTTTGGGCCTATGTTTCATGAAGAGACCTTCCTGGTGGGTCTCTGAACTTCCTCTAAGCCCACCTATGCAAAGAGGCTCCCAGGAAGATGTAGGCAGCTGGACACAGGTCTCCTAGAGAATCTTTTTAAAGTCCTCAAACAGCAGTGGAATCATTAACGGTAAGTATTACTAGACTTACAAGAATAAACCTCCTAAAAGCAAATTTGGCTGATCTTGTGATGAGAAACACAAAATATGCAGGGAACAGAAGTGTAGAAATAATTGACTGATGCCAGCAAAACAATTGATGTTGTTTCATGACAACTTCATACCAAAACCTGCAACTGCAGCACTGTCATGCAGAATAAAAATTCTTTCTGAAAATCCAAGAAAGTACATTTAAAGGCTTTGAATTCAACCAGCAAAAACTGTGCTTTATATAGGTCTTCTTTAAAGCATCAGTAACTTTGAAAAGAATATAAACAAATCATTCATAGCATATACAATTTAGAATAGTTTCCGTAAGTGGTTAAGTAATGCAATTGAATCTCAGGTATCTCAGAAGGGTTAAGATTTTTTCAAAGGCACTGACTTCTACAGATATATGCTTCTGGAAATAACTTTTAGCACGTATACTGTGTGTACACTATTTTTGATAGTAAAAATTCGAGCTGCTCTGGATGCAGGGTTGAAATCGTATATGTTTTTCTGGGATACCTGATTTAACATACATCATCAAGTAAAAATTTCCAGTAAAATTACTTTATTGAGTTCCTATGATGCATTTCTGTAAGTGTTCTTTAATATTTCTGTAACATTTATGAAAATTTAATCCAGTGAATTGGCTAGTGAAAATAAAAAAAAAACCATGAACACCAATCTGAATCATGTATTTGTTGAAATATTTAAATTATCCAACAATTTCAATCATACACATCAAAGGTGAAAAAATGCAACTGTAATATTTGTGTGGAATTATGAAAACCTGTCTCAACTCTTCAGAAAGGAAGAACATGGCATTTCTAATTAGATTAAAAATGAGAGAAGCTGAGCAACAAAAGATGTCTTGAGCCTTCAGAAAAATGCAGTGGTTTCCAGGCCTCAGTCTTTGAACCACAAGCTGTCTATGAGGACAAAGGGGCGATGGACCTGCTCAGACAACCTTTGCTAGTTGGTGTTTATTGCTACAATTTGCTAAAACATACCGTTGATTTGGTAAGTCACGGTTTCAGGCAGATTCTATGACCACCAAGATTCTATGACCTGAGGATGTTCTAGCAGTGGGGTCCCAGCAGATGGCATATATCACCATCTTTCCAGAGGACCCATTCCATCCGGCCCGTTCCAGTGAAAGACTGACTCTTTTTCAGGTTCTGCTGCTTCATGTTAGTTCCCAAGAAGAATTGCCTGAGCATTACTGGCTGGAAAAGTCAGTAAGAGTTTTCCAGCTTAAGCTGGTATTTTATTTTATGATGATTATTTTTATGTCTTTATATACAAAAGTAGTCAGTGGTGAAGTATTAAACTATTAAAAAAATTGAAAAGTCAGTGTACATTCTTTGATTAAATGAATTTTTGATGGTTCAGACTTTAATAAACTACTGGTGAGTTCTAAATTCTCTATTCTGTAAACAGTATCACGTGGAAAAAAGACCCAACCTTCACCATATCAGAGACTTAGACGTCCAATTCCAAAGTGTGAAAGAACACCAAGAACACTGAATCAGATCACTGTGAAAACGGATACTAATGTTTCACCAGGGGGCTTCTCTTTAAAGAAGTTTTGTTCTTCCCCATTCTTAGTTTTGAGGAAATTAAAGACATCTCCCTTATACTTGGGCCTTCTAACAACAGCTGAACCATTGTACTACCTAAAGTACTATTGCAAGACCAACATCTGTGTTTTTATGAGCTAGTTAATGGGGGGTAAGGCAACTACTTTTTGAACTATACATTTCCTCGCATACCCCCTTTAATGCCACAACAAAACATCAAGAGTTCCCGTTTGCCATTGTATTTATAGAGGGTGACTCTCACCCCACAAAAAATGTGGATGTCATATTTGGTCAGGGATAGTCTGGAGTTCCTTTTGTGGTCATTGGGCCAGCTGTCCAAAGCTACAGCCTGAGTGAGGACGATCTGCATGGGTAAAATGCAAAAAAACCCAGCAGAAGCCTATTTGAATTCCAGGGGTGGCCTGTGATCACTGAGCTACCAGATTTTTCTCCAACAATGTAACAATGTAGTTCTGTGAAATTATACAAAAACTCCATAATTTTAAATATCCTGTATAGTGCTCCTACTCATTACATCCTATTCATCGTACTTGGGGCAGTCCATCCATGTGGGGCCTCTCAAAGTGTCTCAAAACAATATTTGGATGATTATTCTTTCTAGGTACAGGAAAAGCTTACCTTGCTCTGAAAAAGAAAGAAATTGTCAAATTACTCTTATAAAAGTGGAGACTTTCTGCTAAACTGTTTTATATCTTCTATTATTTCCATCAGTGACCCGAAATGACAGCCCAACTCTTTCAATTTCCTTATTTTCCTTCAGCGGAGAAGCACAAAGAGGAGAAAGAGTAAGGAAGGCAAAGCATTATTCCGGGACCAGATTGTATTCCTAGTTACCATTCCCACAAGACCATTAGTTTGTTGTGTCCTCTGCTGTTAATTGTCACAAAATGCCTTTGGCTCACAAAGAATTGCAGTGGTCTTGTGTGAAATTCCAACACAGATTTCATCCCTCTTTCTTGAAACAAAAGAAGCTTGAACCTTTCTTGCTTTTTACCTTGAATATATGATTTTAGAAAAAATCGCATCATACTAAAAGTCACACTTTGTTTGGTGCCCACTTAGGGAAATTACTCAGCTTTATAGGCACCATTTAAAACAATTTAGGAAAACAATTCCTCAAAAAAACCTGGTTTTATAACTTCTTGATACTTCAGTATTTAAATTTATAAAAGTGAAGATAAATGTAATACCATAATCATTACCAAACAGTAATCCAGCAGCAGCCCCAGACTAGCCCTGCTCACCCTAGTGTCCTGATTCCAGGCAGGACAAAGTTCATTTTTGCAGTAGCCAGGAAGCGGCACGGCTGGGACCTGGAGGTTATTCTGTACCACCTCACACCCTTGCTGGGTCAGGGGGAAGGAGTCTCTTCTGTTTGGGTATTGCTCTGTGGTGGGCATTTTGCATGTGAATCACTCTCACTTCTGTACAGTTTTGTTACTAATACTGTCACTGTTCATTTCCTTATCTCATTGCTGTTTCCAGTAAACTCTTCTTACCTCAACTGACCTGTTTTCCTCTCATCTTTACCTTTTGTGCCTCTATTACCTTCTCCAGCCCTCTGCAGATGGGAGAGGGAGGGAGAGCAAAAAGGCAGCACATGTTTTGGAGAGTCTCCATGGGAGAACTAAACTGGGGAGTACCATTCCTAAGCCATGACATCCTGCCTGAGCACAGTGGGACAGGAGCTCAGGCAGGGGCTGAAGGCCCCAGGCAGGTTCTGGGGTGCCAGGGCCCGGCGCAGGGGTGTGCTGGGGCCCCTCAAGGGACACCAATGGCCCTGCCAACATGTATCTCCATGACAAGTGTTTTTGTGCCTAGGCAGAACTTCAGCTGTCCAAAGTCTGCTGCCAATGGAAATGTGAGACAATAGGGCTTTTTTTTCTCATCTGTGAGCACCAGTAACAGCTCTTAATGGCCATACCTGTGTCCTGCCTCATAGGTTTCTGCAACAATTTCCCCAGTTTAGCCTAAAATGTTCTCAGTTAGCAGATAATAGCAGGATGGAGACCAAGGCACTGCAGGGGAAAAGTAACCAAACTGTTCACTTTTGATACCATTCTCTGCGGCTCCTGTTAATCAGACAGTGGAAAAAGAGCAGAGTAATTGGGACTGATGGACTGCAGATACAGGAAAAGGACATATTCAGGATACATACATTGTTTTTCCACTGTATTTTATCACCAGGCTGCTTCAATAGAAAGTCAAACATAGCGCTCACTATCAGAATTAATGATGGTGATGTAATTTGAAACATGAAAATATTTGAAATTTGATTGGTCAATACTAGTATGTCTGGTTAAGAGACACATTGTTAAAAAAACAACAGCCATGTGGATCTTTTGTTTCCCAAAACAATTTAAAATTCATTTAGTGGCTCTATATGCTCTAAAATAGAAAGTTTTCAGCTCCTTTTCTTAAGGAAAGTATTTGAATTACTAATATTTTTATTTTCAGTTTTATAATATATAACGTGTACACTTACAATAAATACAATTACAAATATTATGCAATTACAAATGCAAAGTTTAAGTCCTTTGCCATGATCCAGTTACACAAAAGCTCACCTTTTTCTCTGCCAGGGGACCCGCATCTCCATCGCTCTTGGAAAGTGTCAACATCCAGAAACTACACGGAACATGCTTCAATTCTGAACTCAGAGCTAGTTATTAGCTGCAGTCTTTTCCCTTCACAGCTTTATCAACACAGTGCCATACACATCATGATAACTTACGATTGCTGAGGGCTAATTAAAATACACTGATATTTCTAGTGACAGACTAGATTATGTTCTCTTTTTCCTATCAATAGATTATTTTTGTAACAGGCAGGAATATGGCCATGATAGGTAGATATCATACCCCTCCTTGTTAGAACACAGTTTACATCTTACTTATTTCTCAGCAAAGGATTTTCCAGTAAAATCCCCATCACTTGCAAAATAGCGAGCAATGCATTACATTTGCCTCACAGGGAGAAAAGGTGCAGAGCTATTTATTCTGCTGATTTGAGTCATGTTATAACTGAGTATGATAGGGCTGGGCTCTAATTTTTAATTTTTTTTTAACAATGAGCAATGGATTAGAGGCTTGCTTAGCTATTCTTCATTCATTAACACTATAACTGTTGAATAGTCTGTGCTTAACAAAATCCGATAATTGCAGATAGCATTAGTTCTGCATCTTTGGAGAACGGCCAGCACGGATTCTAATGAAATAAGCTGACCATGCAACAAGGAAGTGCTGCTATACTGCCTACAATGACATTTTATTACTGATTAAATAATCTCTGAATCTGACTGTTCTGCAGTATTTTGCAACCTTACAGTAGCTAGATTCAAATACTTTAGGAAAAAAGAATAATCTGATTCTCAGTGGGTCTAATCCTTCATAAATAGAGTCAAGTTGTTCAAAGCCAGAAGCTCATTACCTAGCTCACTGCAAATTCTATTAAGGCTGAAATCAAGCTGTATGTGCAGAGTGTCTTTGAGAGCTTATAAAGAAAATACATTTGGGCATACGCATTTTGAAAATTAGTACATTCATTCATTAACAATGTTTCATGCTCATGCTTCACAGTCTGCTGACTTTTTGGAAGGTTTCTGATTGGAGTTTTAGTCTGGAGTCCTGGTTGTATGAAAGACTAGTCATCCCTAGAAGCCTCACTTTCATTATAAATCTGAACCACTACAGCAACCACAGAGCTTCTGCTCTTTGTCCAAAATTTTACACTGTTTGCATGTTCATATCAGGCAGCTCGATCCTTACAAGAGAGGATGTCACAGTCAGAGACTTTTCTGTAAAAGAACACAGATTGTAGCACTGTTCTACAGAGCCTGTAGCAGGCCACCATCCATCCAGCTTGAGATCCTCTCTTGCAGATGGGATGGGCCCAGCATCACAGTGGATCATTGTGATGATCTTCTTTATCTATGCAACTCAGTTTAATTTATGCACAGACTTATTAGATGGGATTGATTATAGGGCAATTCACCGGGACTTAATTTCTCTTCTAACGCATGTGTCTTAGAAGATCTGAAACAAGCACCAAGAGATGCTGCAGGTGCCTCCATTCAAGAAATGCAGTCCTATAAATCAGTAGTAAGAAAAGAATTGCAGGAAAATGTAAGATCTCAGCATCACTAAATAAATTAACCATTCAAATATAATTTATTAAGTCAGTTCAAAAATCAATCTTGCTATCATACGGACTCATCCTTGACTGTGCTAAAGAAGTATCAGATATTTTCAACAACATAGATCTCAAGAACAACAACATATATTTTACTCCAGGGGAAATACAATCTATGGTATTTGTGTTACGTTTCAATTTACAAAAGATTCCTTTGACTTCCATGAAATCTGTAATTTCAAAAGTGTCTGCAAGACCAGGAACTGTATTGAAAGGCCTGGTGTGCACACAGGATAAAATGTTTGGAGATTCTTGCAAATAGACTGGCACAGGACTTAGAAAGACATATTCTTTGAATTTTTAAATAAATTTTTAAATATCCTTGAATATTACATTATTTTAGGGATGCAGTGATAAAATTTCAGTTTTGGTGACCCTGACTGATTTGTAAATCTTGATGCCGATGAAATGCAATCTATCATCACGAAAGACAGCATTATTTAAAACATTTGGGAGGAATTTTACTGTATTCATTGCATAGACTCCTTCTTAACCATAACTACAACTCTCTGAGACTTCTTGTCATATTTATGGTTCGTACCAAGAGTGAATATGGTTTGTATTTAACAGTTATGATGAATAGTTTTTATGCATCAGAGCAAAGCTTTATATTTTATGGTTGCTTTGAATTTGAACCATGAAATATTCATTACATTTTCACAACAAAAACTTCTAACAAATCACTCACTCAGTTCATTTTGTAGACTAATTTCGTGTAGGTCTAGAGTACAAATTCTGTGCAGAAGTAGGACCATTACCACAACAGGCAGCTGGTTACCAAACATTTGGAATCTGAGCATTTGAAGAAATAATGTGACTTCAATTATTTTTTCTTTGTGTGCTGGGGTGGAGTCATGAATTCTTTGTTTGGGAGACATTGCTCCTACTCCATAAGTTAGCGGTATTTTTGTAAGCAGAAAATCAACACTCCTTCCTGTGATATGTGTCACTCTCAGTATCTGTGAAAAGCTGATATAACCCCCATAACAAGTTTTAACTGACAATATTTGGCCAGCAGGTCAAAGTAGGTGATTCTGACCCTCTACTCTGCCCTCATGAGACCCTGCCTGGAGTCGTGCATCCAGCCCTGGGGTCCTCAGCCCAGGAAAGATGTGGAACAGACCGGCTGGAACAGGTGCAGAGGAGGGGCACAAAGAGGATCGCAGGGCTGGAGAACCTTTCCTGTTAAGACAGGCTGAGAGAGTTGGGGTTGTTCAGCCTGGAGAAGAGAAGGCTTCAGGGAGACCTCACTGCGGCCTGACAGTACTTAAAAGACACTTTCAAAAGGAGGGAGAGTGACTTTTTATGCAGGCAGATAGTGATAGGACAAGGGGAACTGTTTTAAAACTAAAAGAGGAGATATTTCAGCTAAATGTTAGAAAGAAATTCTTTGCTTATTGGGTGGTGAGGCACAGGAACAGCTTGTCCAAAGAAATTGTGGATGCCCCAACCCTGGAAGAGCTCAAGGCTAGGCTGGACAGGGCCCTGAGCATCCCTGCCCAGGGATTCTGATTTGGAACTAGATAATCTTTAAGGTCCCTTCCAACCCAAGCTATTCTATGATTGTGATATTTTGTCACAATAATCAGCTTCAGACCTATTTAAAATATGTATATGTTTTATCTCACCTGGACATCTCTGGTTTAACTTTTATGCTCTTATTTTTCATAGCAAGATGAATCATCACAGAACATAGTCTTATAGGATAATATTAAATAAATGGTTTACATGGTCTTATACCAGCCTCTGAAAATCCAGAACTGAACACTTTAGTGATTGACTTAGTCCTCAACAATTCATGGGAACCCGCTGACTTTTACCATATCCATCCAGCCCAGGTTAGCAATGCTGGAGTGAGAGGGAATATTACTCCTCCCTTCTTCAGACTTTGACCACAGGTGGTGGCCAGTCTAGACAAAGAAGCATCAGAGCCATCCACATTCCCAACAGCTGCCCACCACTTTAGTTTAACCCTGGACTTCAGCATCTGGAGAGGAAACACACAAAGCCAATACTAAGTTTGCCACAATTCATTCACCAGGCTTTTGTTTTGATTGAGCATGACAATAGTTAAAGTCACAGTGACTGACTGAATGTATTTTTATAGGTAGCATTGATTTAGGAATTTTGAAACTTTGGTCAAGGTTCCTCCCCAGAGACTTGCATGGATCATTGACTGATATACTAAAATTGCTACCATTCTGGAAGCTAGTTCAACGAGAAAATTTAAGATATGTATTCAACAACAGTCCGAGGTCCTAGATACCATTCTGTAAGAGGACTAGCATTTCATATGAATTAAAATTTCTAAATTTTATTTGAAAAAAACTTTCTATATTTTAAGTCAGATAGTGAAAGATAAAATCATGTGTTTAAATTCAAAATGAACCCAGTGTCTATTTCCCTTCCAAAGTAAACCAAAAAAAGGCTTAATTTTGTGGGGTTTCATTTAAATTTTAAAGAATTTTCTAAATTAAATTTAGGCAAATATTGTGATGAAAATTATTTTCATTAACAATTTGAACTTTCTAGAAAAGGATCAGAACCAAACCAACCTATTTCAACATTTTCTTAAAACTTTTGCCTGGTATAGTTTGGAAATTCTAAACGGGTAAGTTTTTTCAATCATCTTAAAATCAGTACAATTTTAAAAAATGTTATCATGACTTTTGAAAATATGCTTATGAAAAATTGCTTTGCCATGATGAATAAAATGTAGTTTGAAATGCATTTTTCTTCATTTTTAATTATGTGATCGTTCTTTTTAAAATGAATTCAAAGGAGGAGTCTGAAAACTTTTCAGCATAGGACTCCATCTTCTCTCCAAAGTCTTTATATCCAGACTATTCTGTAGGTACATAATGAATGCAAACAAAGTAAAAATAATAAAATTTTTAAAATTAAATGTAAACCAGAATACATTAATTTAATTTCTGTGATGCAAATGTTTTAAAATCTAAATTTTCAAGACATTAAAATAACTGTGCAAAAATCAGGCTATGTGTTTGATAGATATGCTGAAGACAGACCCTGACCAACATACCTGTAAGCAAATCCTTAAAAGATCAACATTAGTATCAGATCCAGACAAATAAGTGATTTGAGCCATAAGATGCCAGAAGAAAAGAGAATGGAAAATTGCCACTGTGGACTGAAAAGGCAAAGGAAGTGCTAAGAAAAATAAATACACGTTGGTTAATTTAGCCAATAAAATTAGTGGAAGAGGTTACATAAAAGAAATTAAACTAATTCTGAAGCATAAACACAGAGATAAAACTGGAAATTCCATCATTAGACAATAGAACATGCAAGAACACAAACCTTAATCTCTGCTGTTCCTTCAGTACAAACAAATCTGCTGGTTGCTAGCACTATTGCTGAAAACAGATCTCATCAAATTGTACACAGAGAATTAGTTTCATCTTTTGGAAATAAATCTATTATTTCACTATACCTCTTTGCCCAGGAAACCTAAATTTAAGTCTAGATTGAAAACAGTCAAAGACACAGTTTCTTATTAAGTAGTCAACAACCTGAAGGCACTGCTTTCTCTGAAGGCTTAAATAAAAAAAAAAAGTAAATAGGAAAAAGGGTCCAGAAGGCAGGATCTAATGTAATTTAAAACTGGAATTACATCAGCAGTTTCAAACAGATGGCAGAATGTAGAGATAAATGTGTTAGCTCTTTTAGCTTATTTGGTCTCACCATTGTTTGCATCATTAAAAGCTGGAATAGTTTACAATTTAAAAATATACTGTGTATTAGACACTGGAAAAATGGACATGCACCTTCTGAGTGGAAGAAGGTAGGATTGAATTAATTTGCCATACTTTCATGTGTAGTATCTGGGATGCTTTAGGCAAGTCTGCAAATAGGTTTCCTAGGAAATGAGATGAACAAAAATATAATGACCTTGAAATTATAACCCCAAATGTCCCAAGTATTTAGCAACCTAGCTCAGAAGTGGTAATTACATAAAAAATACAAAAGATCCTTAATTGCTTCAGTTATAGTGTATCTAGGCAGGTCAGTTACTGTACACAGCTGCAAAAAATGGTACGTGATTAATAGGGGGTTGCTTATGATAGCACTAACTAGCTAGTGTGTAGTGAAAAACACTCATTTCTTTTCCAATTAAAGGAAAAAAATCTGGTTTTGATTAGGCTCTTCAGAAAGTCTAAGTCTGCAGCAGCAAAATACTCCACTCTCACGTCGTTAAATGTTTTAGTCAAGGACTAAGCAGCATATATTCATGAAAAATAGAGAGGTTTATATAAAATATTGGGGTGAAAATGCTGCAAATATCAAAATAAGACACTTCAGACCATTCTGGTTATTCTAGTTCATGGGCTGTAAAACTACAGGGTAAACCAGTGCAAATAAATAAGACTGATACAGGTGCATCTCCAGAGCAGGAACCAGGCATCAACCTTTACTGTGATTTATTAAACTGCAATTAATCAGTCTTTCCATGAAGCTTTAAACTTGTTACAGCAAAATTTGAAGAAGGAAGCATTCAAAAAAAATCACACAAAAGAACTTGCAATACTTCCACATAGTGTTGAGGTTCCAAGAGGTCCGGTAGAAACACTGAACTGTATGGAAAGCTCTCCAGATTTGTGAACTTCTTGTGGTTCACCCATCAACATGTTGAGAAAAATGTGTTATCCTTATCTTTGGAGCATTGCCTCAAGAACCTGCCCTGCAGATGAGTCACTAAAATGGTCCCTGCTCAGATCTGAGTGTGCACATATTGAAAGTATGACTGGGTCAGCTGAGATTCCAGAGCCTGACTGTGCTCTGGTCATGCTCTCGGTACATCCATAGGCTCTGGTGAGCTCTAGGAATGGCTCCATCAACATTCTGAGAGTGGAAGGGACGAGGAATCAGGGGAGGGGGTACAAATGGCTATCATCAGTGGGGATGAAATTCAGATAATTTGTGGGTTTCCTCTTGTCTCTAAGGAGTGGTATGAAACTTAACACCAGTAAGTCAGCATTAATTCCTGGGAGGTTAACACTCAACTCTTCAAAGAGGTGGACAGAGGACCTTGCTAAGGCATTCATTAGAGATTGCAGATCTTGCAGATCTCTTCATATCTGGACGAACTTGATTCATGTGTCTGAAGTCACCACAGCTGCTAGACAGTGAAGATTCTTTTCAGGCAGCAAAGGCTTAAGGTCCAGGAAACAAAACAAGACAGTCAAACATGTACTGTTGTGGGAAATGGGCTTTCAAAACTGTTTTCCAAATCTTGTTCACCCCCATAGATTTGTCTTCACATGAGAAAAAAAAAGTTAACAGCTATTTTTCTGTTTTCTGCCATACATGTGTGTATTCAGTCAGTGAATTTAAATTCTGCCTAATCTATAGTCTTCAGAGAAAGTAACAGACCGTTTTAAAAGCCCGTAAAACAACTTCATTGTTCCCTGGCAGAGGAGTAGATTTAAAGACAGAACAGAATCCTTTTGTGCCATGATTTGACCACTAAATTATCCTGCATATTGAGTGTGATCAGAACTGTAACATTAGATCAAGCACTGTGAAAATAAATCTGTGAAGAAATTTTCAGAAATAAATACATACCTACTTTCTGCTTTGCTTTTCACTGGGGTCATAGAAAGTGATAAAGGGAGACTTGGGATGCAGAGAAGTAAGGTAGCTTTGGGGACTCTCTCCTGGGACAAATCTTGAATTATTTTACCAGGGAATCCCTCTTGAAGTCTTGCTGAAGCCATCTGTGGCAAGCGCCTTCCACTGCCCTTAGAAAGTCACAGCTTGCCAAGCTCTGTGGCCACTTGGCTCTGGTACAGGTTCACTTTGTGCCCTCATCTTTTTCCTGTGCAAGTCTTAGAGAAGAGAACAAACTAAACTCTGCAGCAGATTTTGAATTCAGTACTCTATAGTCTCATCTTTGGCATCTTGTGAATCAGACAAAGAGGTCATTCAGAGAAAGCAGAATTTCCTACAATCCAGGCAAAGTCACATTGAATAGTCTAGTTTATTTCAAAGGGTCTGATTTCACAGGTTCAGATTGTGTGTGGCTAATGATTTGCAATTGATGTCTTTCCTATATAATTCCTACTATAGATTGCCACTCACCAGATCAAAAATTAATTTTTCAGTTTTTAGAACTGAAATGCAGAGCAGAGCTGGTATCCCCCTAAGAGAAATTTGCACAAAAACAATATTAACTGCAAGGCAGGTCAAATGTTCACTGACACATCTTGACAATGCCCCTTTTCTTTACATTGACTCTGTTTGATTAAACTGATTGAAATGCATTTCATACTTGTGCTTTGTCAGTCTATATTTTGGGCTTCATGAACAAAATGATACTAGATTGACTTACCCAGATACTTCACAAAGCTTGTCATGTTGAATTAATTAATGTTGCTTGTATAGCGTGAGAATATGGAGATTCATCCTTTCAATTCTGTATTTGCTTTACAACCAAATAAGGGGATGATAAAACGTTACATTGGTAGTTAATAGACATTTTAAATGTCTTCATTTCTTTAGAAATCTACAATGGAAATATTACGATAATTGTCGCACACATTATGTAACATTAGTTACATAAACCCAGAAATAATAGAGTAGTAACCAAGAGTAGTAGTGAATAAAACAAACTATGCTTTCTCTTTTTTCCCTTCCTTTTGAGTAATGGGAGCAGAAACATATATATAATTACTCTTTAGAAACTTGAACATAAAAGATTTTGCTAAATCTCCAAAGTCTTGGGAGGATATTTTGTACTGCAGTCTCGCAACATTGATAGTGAAGTCAGTAGAGAGGTATTAACTTCATTTACAATACAGTAGAGCTTCTCCCATCTCACTCATAGTATCCATTTGGGAATTTGGAGGGTTTTTTATGCTATCTAGGCCCCTTGCTGTGAAACATTATGCCGTAATAATACTGCTGTCCACTTTGGTGTATTTTTTTTTGTACCGAAGAAAACAAGTAAGCAGTGTAAAACATGAAAGATGTCAATGAGGTTTATAAATGCAATTAGAGGCAATGATGTGAATATATTGTATTTTTAGGTGAGAAGAGGAAGGCGCAGAAGGCCCGGAAGGCGTGGAAGGAAGGCGC
>VZRN01003297.1:430-13921 GCA_013397935.1 Dasyornis broadbenti
GGGTGTGGGGGAGCCCCGGGTGCGTGTCCCCCTGAGGGGCCAGGGCAGCTCCCACTGCCGGTTCCTCTCTCCTTCCCAGGAGCTTCTCTTCCCCCTCAGCAGGAATGGCAGTCACTGGCTCAGGCTGTGCAGACGGGGCCAGGGGCTGCAGTGGGGGGACAGCAGCGACTTCAGCTCCTCCTGAGTGCTGGGGAGTCAGACAGGGATTGGGGGGAACAGGCGGGGCCTGGAGGGACAGGGTTGCTGGCACTGTCCCTCACGGGCAACATTCTCCTGCTGCTGGAAGAGACAGAGCCACAACGTCTTTCTCTGCTTCTCCTTGCAGGGTTCCTGTCCTGGGCAATTCAGAGTGTGTGTACCTGGCTGACAATAAATTCAGGAGAACAAGCTGTACAAATCAGTTGCCGTATCTATGCAGCAGACCCCAAATTCACCTGTAACATGGCATGGAGAAAGCACTTTCTCCATGCTGGGCAGTCATAGCTTTGCCTCTTCCCCCTGTTCTGCCAATTGATGAAGGCAATTTAAAGGACACAGACACCAATGGAAAGAATAGTCTTATTTTACTATGAATATTAAGGGAACACAAAAGTAAAATGATACATTCAATAAAACTATGCGCTTGTCTTTAGCAACAAGCAAAAATAAACATGGTAATGCACCCAATCATTACTATACGAGGGACAGGATAGTGATTGACAAAGATACATCACCAGTTGTCTAAATACTCCATTATCATTCAGAGTCTGCAGTCGCTGTGGGGCCTCATTTAGTAGCAAGGACCTGGAGAACTCTTCCTGGCAGTTGGGAAAATCCTACATGGTGCATCCACCCATGGGTGACGTCTCAGTTTGCCCAAAAAAGGAGTCCAGCTTTTATAGGCCTAAATCAACAAGTCAAAGTGACTTGATTATATTTTCAGCACAGAAACTCCTGGATGTGATGACACACTTCCCGACCAGCCAGCGCCAGGCCTTGGCCAGAGGCCAGGCCACAGCTGGGGGGGTTTTCTCCTAAAATACCCTACAAACAAGCCTCTATTCATGTCAGTTGGGAAATTTTCTTAAAATGATACATTTCTTGCAGATGACTACACCAGCTTATGTGAAAGTCTCTAAAGCAGCCAGTTCGGTGTTAAACAGCTGGCATAAGCATCTTGGTCATCTATGTTTAGCTAAATAATACTGATGGTATTAGTCACATGATGCCCAGGGTTCATCTTGTAAGTCCTCTGGCTCTGGCTGAGGCCTGCTGCTCAGGCCTAAGCACATCCCTGATCCCCTCTCTCACCTCTCCCCAGCATCTCCGGAGCCTTCTGCCAAGGCACCATCCCAGGACAAGGCTTGTGATCAGCAGCTCCAGGGCTAAGCATGCCGAAGAAACCAGCACCACATCCACCAAGGGGGTCGTCCCAGAGCCCGTGTCCTGTGGCTCCAGCTCCTCAGGAAGCAGGGCCGAGGTACCCATGTCCCACTCAGGACAGCTGGAAGAGTCGAGGGGATGGGCCAGCATCAGCAGCACATAGAACTGCAGGAGCCAGGAGAAGCCCTGGCTGGCCACAGTGCTCTGGTGACAAGTCGTCACCTCCACACTGGCTCTGGCCATGGCTCCGTGCCGAGTTCTCCCAGGGCTCTGGGCACAGTGACAGGCTGGGGACAGCTGGCAGCCACCACGCTGTCCCAGAGGCTGTGATGTCACAGGATCACAGAATGCATTGGCTTGGAAGAGCCTTGGGAGGTCATCGAGTTTAACCTGTGACCCATTCCCACCACAGCAACCAGAGCAGAACCCTGAGTGCCACGCCCAGCGTTTCCTTGAACACCTCCCCCAATGGTGACTCCACACCCACGTGGGCAGCCCATTCCAATATCTAGTGTCCCTTTCTGGGCAGAAGTTCTTCGTAAAGTCCAACCCAAATATTCCTTGGTGCAGCTCAAAACCCTTGTTGGCATCTGCTCTCTCTTGTCCTTGCCGATCTCTGAGAAGGCTGGCACTGCCTTGTCGGTCCCTTGCCTGTGGGTGGGAGAAGAGGCTGTGCCAATGAGTCCTGCTCAACTTTGAGGCCATTCCAAGGGGCTGCTTTACTTCTTCTTCGTAGATTTGCATTAAAGAAAGCATGGGTTCAGGAAAGAATGAATTACTGTTTGTACTACAATAAATGTCAATGAAATAGGTCAGGAAAAAGATGGAGAATGGAAAAGAGAAGAGGACTCATAACTGTCTGAAGTATCGGGTACTGGAAGAGCTTTTCAGTCAGCAGCACCTTGACTTTTAAGATGGAGTTGGAGCAGTGCACAAAGCTCTTCCCACACTCGGAGCACTTGCAAGGCTTCCCTCACCGGTGCCTCTGTTGCTGTTTGGTTAAGGATGAGCTCCAGGGGAAGCTCTTCCCACACTTGGGGCATCTGTAGGGCCTGTCCCCAGAGTGGATGCATTGGTGGGTGATGAGATAGGAGCTGCACTTGAAGCTCTTCCCGTAGTCGGTGCAGCAGAAGGGCCTCTCCCCTGTGTGTGTTTGCCAATGTACAGTGAGATCCGAGATCCACTGAAACATCTTCTCCCACTCGGGACACTCATAGGGTCCCCCCTGGCATGCATCTCCTGCTGGCAGGTCAGGCTGGAGCTCCAGCTGAAGCTCTTCCCACACTGCAAGCACTTGTATGGTTGTTCCCCAGTGTGGATCCTCTGGTGGCAGATCAGGCTGGAGTTCCAGCTGAAGCTCCTCCCACATTCTAAGTACACATACAGGCTCTCCCTAGTGTGCACTCAATGGTGGATGAAGAGGTTGGAGATGTGGCTGAAACTCGTCCCACACTCCAAGCACTTGTAGGGCTTCTCTCTGGTGTAAAGCTGCTGCTGGACCACCAGGCTGGAGCTCTGGATGAAGTTCCATCCACTTTCCTGGCATAGGGAGGGTCTTTCTTCCTCGCAGCTCCCTGGGCTGGGTTTGCAGCCCCTCCTCATAAGGGATCTCTGGGCCTTTTCCTCCCTGTTGGATTCCTGCTCCACGGAGCTGCTCAAAACAGCCTCTTCCAGGAGGTTCTGCTACGGGGATTTGTCCTGCCTGATTTCTGTCTGCACCTCAGTGCCTGGGGGAGGAACGACAAGGAGAAGATGGGATTTGTCTCCGTGACAGAGGGAAGGGGAAAGAGATCGCCCTCAATCCATCTTCGGCAGGACAGAGTCAGCAGTTGGGTTGTCCTGCAGCTGGGGGCAATGCTGAGCTGGAAGGTGGAGCAGAAGAGAAGGGGAAAGGGGCAGTGACTTCCTCCTCACCTGCCTGGGTGTCCTGGGACATCTTCCTCTTTCTTGCAGCCTCCTCCTCCATTCAGCCAAGGCTTGGGAATGACAAATCCTGTTTTGGGGTGAAAAACAAAGGGTGAGCACCTTGGGGTGCGGGTTCCTCCTTCCCCAAGTCCATCTCCAGAACTCTCTGGGCATCTTGTGTCCATGAAAACATCCAAGATATTAAGATCCAGGAAAAAAGAAAAAAACTCAAATACCAAGACACAGCCCCAAAAGTCCCCAAACTTCAATATTCAGGAAAAATTCCACCACAATATTAAGATTCAGCCCCCTGCAAAAAACAAACCACCAACATTTAGCTGAATAAACCTTAGAAACACTAAGATTCACATCTACCACCCCCCCAAAAAAATCAAGATTCAGCCCAATAGATCCAGATTCAAACCAAAAGCTCCAAAATTCACCCAAAAAAACCTCCCAGAAGTTCCCCCTCTCTGTTTTCTCCAGTTTGGGTTCCTGGTTGTTGCCCCTCTCTGGGCTTCTGTGAAACACAGAGTTTAAACTTTGCGATATTAGGATTTTAGTAAAAAAAACTAACTTGCTGAAATTAGTTAAAAATAAACACAGCAGGCTAGCAAGCCCAGCTGAAGATAATTAAGAAAGTTAATAGTTAGCTAAGGAATGGAGCTTAGAAATTACTTTGAGAAATTAAGTAATTAGTTATTTGCCATTTTTATTTGTATAGCTGGAGTAGAAGACAATTACTGATAATCCAATCAGAAAAACTCATTTAGGATGAAAGCAGGCAGGAACTGGAGGTCTTCCAGAGGCCATATAAATCATAATAAATCACTATGACCCAGAAAGGTTGACAGGTCAACGCTGAGGAAGAGGAAGAAAGAGGAAGGTTTTCAGACCCCAGCCTCTATTTAATGACCCACAACTCATTTTAAAAGGCTCATTGTGCATGCTTAATTGTTTTTTTGATTAATTACTATACAAAGCGGGGAGTGGGAGGTGGCAATGTTATGAATATGCATTTGTATTGTATTTTTGTGAATAAATAAACTTTGTAACGCTCTGTAAGGGTGCTCTGCGTATTAGGAGGCAACTCCACGTAGGTGCCCGGCCGTAACTGGAATAAACATACACTTTCTAACCTTGTTAGAGAGTCTTGTCTGTCTCAGTTGGATACCGGTATCAGATCGTTATCCATTTTTTTTTTAGTAAATCATCTGGAGGTCCCGCGTGTTTTGGAGTCCCCCCTATCTGAGGTTCCTGCCTTCTCTGGGCTGTTGGGGGTCCCGGAAATCCCAAGGGTCCCCCCCTTTCCGGCCTCCCCACTCCGGTGTCTAAGGAGTCCCTGGTTCCCCCGCTCTCCATCGTCCCCCTGTCTTCACGCTGCCGGGCGTCCCTAGCTCCGGGATCACTCCTCTCCGTTCTCCCCACACCGGGGCTGCCGGGCTTCCCCCAAACCCAGCTTTCCCAGGGGGTCCCCACAACTCCTGTTCCCCTCGCCCCCCGCCGGCATCGGGCAAAGGTCACGTGGCTCCTGAGCCTGACCCAGGGGTACCAACCCGCACGTGGGGGGAGACTTCGCATCCGCCCGCCCACGGCCGGGGCCCTGCCGGAAGCCATCAGCGGGAACCCTTCCACCCCAAAAAAATCCTCTCAGGGACTGTCCAAAATATTTGGGGCGAGCTCTCCATCCCCAGTCACCTGCGGCGATGCTCCCAGGGTGGAGGGGCTGCAGACACAGGCACCGATGGATGCACGTGGTGCCTCCTCTTTCTCCTCCTTTTCCGGCTTCTGCTCCTCTTCTATCCCTCCTCTTCCACCCGCTCCTCCTCCACTTCCTCCTTCTCCTACTTCCGCCCGTTCTTCTGGTCCTCTTTCCTCCCTCCTACTCCATGCCTGCTCCTCCTCTACCCAGGACCATCGCCCACCCCTGGACCCCCTTCCCCCCAAAAGCCAGAGGAGGAGCAGGGATGGAGCTGAGGTCGGTCGGGATGGGGCAGTGCTGGGCTCTTGGCTGCTTCCACCTGCTGTGGGGTAACCGGGAAGGGGAAAAGAGGAAAAATTGTTATTTGGAGGAAAAAAATTGGGGGTTATGGTCACACTAGTCAGGATTTGGACCCCTTTGGTTTCATATCATGAGCCTGGAGATCTTGCAGAACGCAGTGCATAGATGGGTGGGGGATCCCCAAAAATTTTGAGGGCAGGGTGAGCGGTTGTGTGAGCCACTTGCTGGGAGGGAGTCAGGCTGGAGACATCTGGGCTGGACTCCTAGTCTGGGCATTCCAGCTCCGATTTTCTGCTCTCTTCCTCCTTTTCCCCACCTCTCTCAATATTTTCCCATGGCTCCATCACACCCCTCAGATGTCCATGTTCGCCCAAGTGCCGCTGGCCCCCAAACCGGTGAGCTCCAATCACCACCAGTACCACCAGTACGGCCCCAGCTGTCCCCACACGCCCCATGGCCAGCGCTGGGCAGCTGTTGCCAGCTCCAAAGCAGCCATGCTGTGCCCTGGTGGTTCCTCAAAGAGGCCCTGCTCCCCACGGCACTGGGAGCACCAGTCCAGACCAGTGCGGAACGCGGGCAGGCAGCATCAGAACCCAGGAAAAGTAGGTTCACCACAAGCCATTTATAACCCCCTAAACTGGTGGAAAGCATCAGGATCGTCCCAAATATGGGGTCACCTCTGTCCCTAAAATGACTGGGAAATCTCCCAAAGTCATTTGTAATTCCTCACAGTTAGTGTAAAGCAGCAGGATCTTCCTCAATACAGGCTCCCCATGTCCTTCCCTGTGGGGCCTCACTCCAATGTCATAGCCAGATGTGTCCCCCTTCCCAGTACCTCATCCCTCAGGACTGGAGGGTGCCCCAAGACCCCCTCAGTAATAGGATCCCCCATCCTCTTCATCCCAACATGTGTCTGTCTCATTCCAGATCCCATCCCCACCATTTGACCTCTCCCAAACACAGCCCCGTTCTTGAGGAGGTAAAATCCGCTGCTGGGGGCATCGGTGAGTGCAGGGGATCCTTTATCCTCTTTGTGGAACCCCAAGCTCCCGAGAGCAAAGTCGTGGTTTCTATGGCTGTCCCCTGTCCCCAAATTTGTCGGGTTTAATACCCAAATGCGGCAACCCCGTGCCCTGTGGCAGCAGCCGGTGCCGGGCCACAGCCCCGGGAGCTGCGCTACTGCCCGGCGGTGCCCAGGAGGGACTGAGGGGAGGAGAGTTCACAAGGACCCTGCCGCGCCTCTCGCTGCGCACGAAAAAGTTTGTTAGTGCCTGGGAGCGATTTTCCGAGGTTTCTGGGCTCCGTGGGGCCGAGGCGGCAGCAGCGGGACCCGCGAGGCCCGGCCCGTGGGGGGTGGCCGGGGTTGAAAAGTGCGCGGCGGCCCCAGCACGGAGCCTGAGGGCTGAGCGGAGCTGCTTGGGAACAACCCCCGGAACATCCCCGGTGCCTGAGGGCTGAGAGAACCTGGTTGGGAACACCCCGCTCGTCTACGCCGCTCGAAGCCGCTTCCCCGGCTCCGGCTGCTGCCGCCGCTCGGCCCCGGCGCGGTCCCGCGGGGTCGCCGCTCGTCGCGCAGCTGGGGAGGGGTCGATCCGGGCCGTGTCCCGCCTGTCCCTCGCTGCAGCTCCTTCAGTGACACGGGACGGCCGAGAGCTCTCGGGGCGCCTCCAAAAGCCCCAGCTCGCCCTGGCTGTGGTTCTTCGGGTGACGCGGAGCGGCCGAGACTCGCCGGTGCTGCCCCGACGTTCCCTCGGTGCGGCTCTTTTGTGTCGAGCAGCGGCCAATCCAGATGCGGTTTTTTACTTTTTATTTTATTCTCTAGAGTTTATTCCATCCGCACGTCCCATCTCAAGCCCCTCCGGTGTGGCTCTTTCGCCGCCGCCGCTGCTCGCTACCCTCTCGCTGCAGCTCTTCAGTGACACGGGTGCGGGGGAGGCTCCTTTATTGTCTTTTATTCTATTCTCTACATTTTATTCCATTCACACTTTCCACGCGCCTCGGCGCTGCCCTTCTGGCCACACTCGACAGCGCCCGTGCGGCTCTTCAGTGACACCGTGCGCCGGGGACCCCCGGTGCAGTTTTTTATTCTGTTTTACTCTGTATTCTCTGTATTTTATTCTGTTCATCCCCCGCCCGTCCTTCGGTGCAGCTCCTGCAGACGCGGGCGGCGCAGACTCCCCGGGGAGGCTCTTTTAACACCGTCTCGCCTCCGGTGCCGCTTCTCTCGCCCCCGCACGCTCCCCGTCCCGCGGGGCCGCCCCGCCGGTCCTGCCGTGCAGCTCCTTCTGTGCCACGGGCCGCCGGAGATGCCCTGGGTAAGGATCTTTGTATTTTATTCTTCTCTCTGTATTTTCTGTCGTTCCCATCTCGCCCGTCCCGCGGAGCGACTTCTCCAGGGACCGGGAGCGGCACAAACCCCTCGGGGCGGCTCCAAAGGGCCCCGCCCGCCGCCGCTCCCCGAGGCCTCCCCGCTGCTCCCGGGGATCGGACACCGCAGGCGGCCCCGGCCCCTTCTTGTTCTTCTTCCTCCTGCCGGGATTCAGCCCCCGCCGCCGCCCGGCTCCTTCTGCTTCTGCCGCCCCTGCCCGGCACGAAGCGGCGCTGCCGCTGCCGGGGCCGGAGCGCGGCTGCGACGCGACTGCCCCGCGCCTCAGGGCCGGACCGAGGAGTGACCGCACGGGTGGGGAGGGACCCCCGCTGGACAGGGCAGGGACTGAGCCTGTGTGGAGCTGAGCTGTCATGTTGAAATGAGGGAATCCAACGAGTGAGCTGGGACTTCTGTAACCTCAAGGTGCTCCTTGATACTCGATACTTTAGTTTTGGCTCTTTGAAACCCTTCAGCAGCAATGTCTCCCACCCACTAGTTTCTGGCTCAGACCCAGCTCAGGACTTGGACAAGAAAGCCGAAGCCTCAGCAGAAAAAGCTCTGCTATCACATTTTTTCATAGCTATTTTATGTTATTATATATATATATAATTTTCCTTTCCCTCCCTCTTTTATTATCTCGTGTTTATTCTCTATTTCTGCCCCCAGCCTTTGTCCCCTCCCGGAGGTTTGTGGGGAGCTGCTGTCCCACAGCCCTTCCTGCCCCGGCACCCGCGGCCGCTCTGGTGCCGTCAGGCCCCGGCTGGAAGGGAAAGCACAAAACCCTCTGGAAATAAACCCGGTCTGAGGCAAAACCCTGCAGGGGGGATTGAATCCCACAGACAGCGATTGCTGAGGGTTGGAGATTCCAAATGCTCCAAGGGGCCAGAGGGAACCCCGCTGGAGCCTTGGGGCCTTCATGGGGGCACATCGGGGACCCCCCGAACAGAGTGACCCCTCCCACCCCCTAAAATGGGCAGGTTTGGGTCAGCTGAGGAAAAGAGCTGGAAAAAGGGGCTGGAAAATGGGGTGGAGCCTGAGGGGACCTCTCTCCCATCACCTGGAGCAGCCACAGGAAAATCCCCCAGAAACCAAGGGAATCAGTGGAAATAATGATGAATTTTTGAACTCTTCCCGCTGCTGTTTCCAGAAGGTCCCGGCCGGGTCCTGCTGAGAGGAGCCGCGGGTGGGGAGGTGGCTCAGGGCTTAATTGAGGAGAAAAGTTTAATTGGGGTGAGGAAACTTTAATTGTGGGGAGAAACTGTGAATAGAGAGGATTTGAATGGGAGGGGATTATTTGAACTGGGGAGAGAAAATGAGCCGGGGGGAGGAGCCCCCCAGCCCTTGGCTGTGCCCCGAAGGTGCTGCCAGAGGTTCCTCTGCTCCAGCCCCTTGGGCTGGGAGCGTGGAGCTGCTGCCGCTCCCTGGGAATGTCATGGGAAAAAATCTCCATTCAAGCTTTTATGTTCCCAGTCACTCCCAATAAGATCCCAGTTGCCCCCAAAATGGTCTCAGTTGCTCCCAGTTGTGCCCTGTATGGTTTCTTTCACTCTCAGTCACTCCCAGTAGGAGTCCAGTACAGCTCCAGTTACTACCAGGAGCTTCCTCTATGATGACATTTTCCCCCGTCGTGGCCCCAGTTGCACCCAGCATGATCCCAGTCACGCCAAGTATGATCCCAGTAACTTCCAAACACTCCCAATATGAGTCTAGTTCAATGCCTGCCACCCCCAGTATGGTTGCTGGCATTCTGCGATACTGCCAGTATTATTCCAATCACTCCAAGTATCACCCTGTCAGTCCCAGTATGACCCCAGTATGATCCCAGGACGGGCCAGCTGCCCCCGTAGGATCCCAGTTGCCCCTTGCATTTTTCTAATTGAACCCATTCAATGCTACTATGGTTCCAGTCACTTCTTTGAAACCCTTCAGCAGCAATGTCTCTCCCATCCACTGCTTTCCAAGACCCAGCTCGGAGCTTGGACAAAGCCTGGGCTTTGTCCTGTTGAGCTTCGGGAACCTCCCGGGGTGTGGCAGCACCAACCCCTTCCCAACTCTCCCTTGTTAGGACTTTTCCTTTTCTCTCTACTGCCAAATTTAATCCTAAAACTGCTTTGGAAACGTTGTATCCAGGCACATCCTCCAGCACTGAACTTTCCTCCTGTGAATTCCCTATGCAGGCAATGTGCGGTTTTCCCTGCTCTGTTTACTGACAAACAAACCGGCCCCCGTGTGACTTTCAGAGCTCATTCATGCAATGAAATACTGTTGTTTTTATCAGGGCATGTTCTTGGTGAGTTTTGATTCGTGTGTTTCATGCTGCTAAATGACACAAGACTCAGGAGGGAACAGAAGGTGCTGCTGCCTGTTGGCTCAGGGACAGGGAACCAAGTTTTGCTCCTGTGCCATTGGGCCCTGGTGGAACCAGACCCAGGTTTCCCTTGAGCAGCGCAAGCTTGACAGTAGCTATAAACAGGAAGCCTCAACAGAAAACTGTTACTCTAAACTCGGGTGCTTTCTCTCCTGCAGGTGTTTGGAAAAGAGCCTCAAACCACAGACTGATCCATCAGTGCATTTCCTCCCTCCCGGTAGCAGCAGCTCCTGACCCCTTAACAGGCTCCTGTCCCCTTGCAAGCCCTTCAGCTCCCTTTGAACTGTGAAAAGTCATTTACTTTGATGGATTTATTTAATATTTAAACTGCCTTTAAACGTGTCTTTTTCTCCTCTCTCTCTCTTTTTTCCTCTTTGTCTTCTTTAATCCCCTCACCATCAGTGGGATAGGGATGGAGCCTTTGGGTGGGTGTGGGATGAACTGGGGATCCAGCAAGGGCAAGGCAGAGGGGAAAGGACTCAGCCCACCCTTCTCCTGCTCTCTCCTTCCCCAGGGTCCAACTGAAACAAGTCAGACTGGAAAGGTCCCGCAAATGGTGTGTTCTGCTCCCTCTGAGCTTGGATGGGGATCCTCAGTTTCAGCCTGGTCACAGCACTGACTGGTAAGTCCTACCCAGGCAACCCTGGAGGAGGATCCCAGGTCAGGTGCCTCTGTTTCAGGGAGATGGAGGATCCCAGGATTTTCACAGCATCAAGGGATGTTCCCAAGCAAAGCCCACTTCGGGAGTTACTCCCTTTTTTCCCTACACCGTGGTCCAGGCACCTGCTCCTCACTCATACCATTCCCATTTCAAAGAACACCATCCCCAATTTCCCCCTTTCAGCTTCTAGGAAAAAGCAACAAATAAACCCTATTTTCCTGCATTTTTAGGCCTCTGCTTTTTCTTTTCCAGTTGTTTTTGTGAGATCCCTTTTCCCTCAGCTGGAATTCTCCCGTGTGTGTCCAGACACCTGGCCTGGTATCCAAGGAAAATGTGGTTATTTTTCTAAGGCTGAGGGCAACTGGCCCATGAGTCAGGAAATGTGCAAGGCCTGTGAGCTTCACTGGCTGACAAAAGCACCAGTGGATGAACTGGTGAGACCTGGGGCTGAGCCTCTGCAGCAACACCAGGGTGGGAAACGTGGGGAATAAAGGGTATAAAAGCAGCCCCAAACCTGCCTGGCCTCAAGCTGCTCCCAGTGCTGGAGCCAGGAGCTGACACCTTGGGAAAAGCCCCATCTCTGGGTGGAGGATGGACAGGGGTAGGGAAGAGCAGGTGGGGAAGGCAGGACTGGCCAAACCCCAATGTTTCTTTGCTTTACAGAAGTTCACCACATGCTCAAAAGGTGAAGTGAGCCCCTAGTTTGGGGTGGAAAAGAGGGATAATGGCTGGTGGTGATCAATGGCACAGCCTTCAACTGCTGGTGGATCCCTGTGTCTGCACTGGAGCCTGGGGTCAGCACCGGGGCAGGGCTTGCTCTCGGAGCAGCTGGAAAGGACCCTGGGGCTGCTGCGCTGCGGCTCCGCTGCTGATCCACCCCGGAAGGATTTCAGGGAGTGTGGGATGACCCATCCTGGGATCGGCACCTTCTCCTGCCCCTGTGTCCAGGCAGCTCCTGGCTCTCCATGGGAGCTTGGGAAGAGCCGAGGTTGCTGCCCACCAACTCCCAGTTAGACACCCTCAGCCAAATGCTGCCCCCCCCATCCTCTGAACGCTGTGCCAAACCCTCCCACTGCCAGGTGCATTTTGCTCCCCTGGCCACCTAAAATCTCAGGACTTTTGGGTCATTTTCAAGCTTTCTCCTCCCTATTGACCATTTCTTTCTCATTCCAGAGCACCACCAGCTCAGGGTCCTGATCCGTGCAGCTTTTCTTTCCCTGGTTCATTTTCCCCATGCCTTGGAGAGCTGCCAGTACTGGAGACACAACTCGGAGCCAGCAGGAGCTGGAGAGGAGAAAAAGCCATGAGACACCCAAAAGAGTGGCCAAGGTCTTCCCCATCCCCAGCTGAAGGACACCAAGGACTCAATCCTGGAGCTATTCACACCATTTTGGTTCTTCCTGCTCCATCACCACAAAGGAGGAGGGGGAGGATGAGGAGGCAGATGATGATGCAGTTGAGTGACAAGGGCACAGCAGGTGGTTGGGGTGGAGGAAAGGTGGCAAGGGACATCCTCTCTTGGGTTGACTCTGCTCCTCCAGGGAGGTGGAATCACCAAAAACTGCATTGAAAAGAGAATTCTTCCTTAAAAAGCTCCTTTTTGTCAAGTAACTCTTGGTTCCTCCAGCCCTCGGTTCCTCCAGGTCCAGATGGGGCTCAGTCATTTCCTCCCCTTCCCAGTGTGTTGGCTCCTCTGGGGCTTCTTGGGGCCCGTTTTGGCCACCAAGTGAAGGGTCTTGGAGGCAAAACTGTCCCAATTCCAGATATTTTCTAGCCTCCCCTGTCCCTTCTCTGCTCTTTTCCTTCTTGGTGCAAGTCCAGATCCCACCTTAGAGGCCATCAAATCCACCCAATGCTCTCCAGGAGCTTGGAAACTTCAACATGGGGATGGAGAAGCAAAGAGATCCCAAAGATAACAGCCCCAAAAGTCTGGACTGCTGGGATGGCCCCGCTCTAGCTGGGAAGGGCCAGGAGCCTCCTTTTCCTGCAGCCTGCTAAGGAATTGAACTGAATTGAATTTACGTTTATTTTACTTGATCTGGATTTTTCTCCTCCTCCCTTCCTCCCTGTCCTTTTCCACTCCCCAAACCCATATTTCCCACAGACTTGGGACACTTTGACCATTTCATGGGTCAACCACCAATTCCAAAACTTTTAATCTCCTTTTTCTCCNAGGGAATCCAACGAGTGAGCTGGGACTTCTGTAACCTCAAGGTGCTCCTTGATACTCGATACTTTAGTTTTGGCTCTTTGAAACCCTTCAGCAGCAATGTCTCCCACCCACTAGTTTCTGGCTCAGACCCAGCTCAGGACTTGGACAAGAAAGCCGAAGCCTCAGCAGAAAAAGCTCTGCTATCACATTTTTTCATAGCTATTTTATGTTATTATATATATATATAATTTTCCTTTCCCTCCCTCTTTTATTATCTCGTGTTTATTCTCTATTTCTGCCCCCAGCCTTTGTCCCCTCCCGGAGGTTTGTGGGGAGCTGCTGTCCCACAGCCCTTCCTGCCCCGGCACCCGCGGCCGCTCTGGTGCCGTCAGGCCCCGGCTGGAAGGGAAAGCACAAAACCCTCTGGAAATAAACCCGGTCTGAGGCAAAACCCTGCAGGGGGGATTGAATCCCACAGATAGCGATTGCTGAGGGTTGGAGATTCCAAATGCTCCAAGGGGCCAGAGGGAACCCCGCTGGAGCCTTGGGGCCTTCATGGGGGCACATCGGGGACCCCCCGAACAGAGTGACCCCTCCCACCCCCTAAAATGGGCAGGTTTGGGTCAGCTGAGGAAAAGAGCTGGAAAAAGGGGCTGGAAAATGGGGTGGAGCC
>VZRN01003297.1:16673-34859 GCA_013397935.1 Dasyornis broadbenti
CCCCACTTTCCCCCCACTTTCCTCAACACCGGGAACCCCTGAACCCCGCTTTCCTGGGCACAGGGACCAGGAACCCCTGGATCCCCCATCCTGCCTCTCCCAGTCCCTTCACCCCCTGTCCTTGAACCTTGGACCCTTCCTGGCTTTCCCAGTTCCTCTTCCTTGACCCTTGGATGCCACCAGACCCCGCCAATCTCTGCATCCCCTCAGTTCTCCACTCCCTGTGCTTCCTGCATGGGGGTCCCAGGAGGGTCCCTGGGGGGGTCACAGAGCATCCCAGGGGCATCCAGGCCCAACCCCTCCCTGACACCCTTCCACAGTCACTTTGGCGTCTCCTGACCTGTGCCAGCCACCAGGATCTGACTGGTGACTGATAACTGCCCCTGGCACCGGGACCCCCCTAAACTGCAATTCCTGGGCACCGGCACCCCCTGAAATTCTGTCTCTGGGCACCGGGATTCCCCTGAACCCCCCATTCCCCAGCCCCAGGACACTCTGCATCCCTGTATTCTCCACTAATACCACCTGCAATCACTTTTCCGGCCATCCCACCTCTGCCAGTCCCCACATTTCCCCTTTTCCTTGAGCCTGGGAATGCCTGGATCCCTATTTCTGCCTTTGCCACCCCCTACCACCCACTTTCCTCAACACCAAGGATGCCCATGACCCCCATTCCTGGCCATCCTGGACCTCCCCACCTCATGATCTCCTTTCTCCAAAACTGGAACCCCCTGAATCCCCCCTTTCCTGGGCACAGAGACCCCCTAAACCCCCCATCCCACCTCTCCCAGTCCCTGCACACCTCTTTCTTTGATCCTGGTACTCCCGAACCCCTTTCTGTCTTTCCCAGCTCTCCCATTTTCCACTTTCTCTCACCCATGACCCCCTCCCAGGCCCCTAGTCTCACACCTTGGGTACCCCCACACCCCCCCAAATCTCCGTGTCCCCCCAGTTCTCCACTCCCTGCGTTACCAGCGAGTGACAGTGTCGGAACCCAGCCCGGAGCTCCCGCCATTCATGGCTGTGGCATTTGTGGATGAGATCCCCTTCATGCGCTACGACAGCGAGCGGGGCCAGGTGGAGCCCCGGATGCTGTGGATGAAGGACAGAGCTGAGCCAGGATATTGGGATACCGAGACCCGGGTCAACAGGAAATACCAACAGAAGGACCTCAGTGACCTGAAGAGTCTGCAGGTCCTGTACAACCAGAGTGGGGGTGCGTGGAGTGAGCCGGGGTTAGCGGGGGAACTGAGGGGCTGGAGTGGGGATCTGTGAGGCTGGGAATGGGATGTGTGGGGCTCCATAGGGCTGGAATGAGGCTCTGTGGGTCTCCATCTGACTCTGGGGCTCCATAGGGCTGGAATGAGGCTCTGTGGGGCTGGGACACAATTCCCTGTGCCTCCACAGTCCAATCCCACCCCACCCAGGTCTCCACACGATGCAGAGGGAGTGCAGCTGTGACCTCCTGTCCGACGAGAGTGTCCGTGGATCCTTCCGGCAAGGCTGCAACGGCCAGGATTTCCTCTCCTTTGATCTGGGGTCCGGGAGTTTTGTGGCAGCCGACAGCACTGCCCAGATCATCAAGAGGCTCTGGGAATCTAATGGGATCACAGTGGAGTTCAAGAATGACTTGGAGCACACCTGTGTGGAAGTGCTCAAGAAACATGTCAGAGACAGGCAGGAGGTGCTGGAGCGCAAAGGTGGGGGTGGAATTCCCATGGGAATGGGGAACTTGGGAATCTGTAATTTGTGAGGGTGTAATTTGGGAATGCAGAAATTCCCATGGGAATTCTGTTTATGGATCTCACCCTCATCACATTCTTGTTGAAATTCTGTGTCTGGATCTCACCATCTTTCCATGCCAATGGCAATTTTGGGGTAGATCTCACTGCCATCCCATTCCATTGGGAATTCCATGGGCAGATCTCACCCCCCATCCCGTTCCCATGGAATACTATGAATGCATCTCACCATTATCACATTCCCAGAGGTCCCCAATGTCCGTGTGTCCGGAAAAGATGAACATGGAATCCTGACATTGTCCTGCTGTGCATATGGATTCTATCCCTGCAAAACTGGGATTAACTGGATGAAGGGGGATGAAATCTGGGATCAGGAGACAGAGCAGGGTGGGATCGTTCCCAACAGTGACGGCACCTTCCACACCTGGGCCAGGATCGAGGTGCGGCAGGAGCAGTACCGGTGCCAGGTGGAGCATCCCAGAATGCCAGAGCCTGGGATCTTCGCTTGGGGTGAGGCTGGAAATGTGGGAATTGGGATTTTGGAAACAGGGAATGTGGGAATGTGGAGCAGCAGGATAGAGGTTCCACTTCCCCTCCTCACTATCCCGCATTTCGCAGAGCCAGAATCCAACGGGAATCTCACCCTGGTTATCCGTGCGTCCATCATCGCTGTCATCGTCATTCTCCTCATTGGATTTGGCATCTGGAAGTGCCAGTCTGGTAACACACAGGGTGGGGGTTGGGAAAGAGTACAGATCCACCCGGCAGCATTCTGTGAATCCTGTGCCACGGGTGTTGATCTCACTGTTTTTCCTTAGGGAAGAGAGAGAGGAATGGATACAATGTAGCAGTGAGTACCAGTGGTGGATCCGGCTCTGGATCCCGTTCATGTGGATCCCAGGATGGATCCTGGGGTTAATCCCAGTGTGTGATCCATGCTGGAATCTCATGGATCTTCTCTTTCTGCAGGAACAGATGCAGGAACTGTCAGCATGACAGCAGGTGTGGAGCAGGATCAGGGTGGGATTCCAGAGGGGGATCAGGGCAGGATTGACAGAGTGGGATCAGGGAAGGATTCCGGATCAAGGCATGATTCCAGAGCCGGTTCAGGTGGAATTGTGGAGTAGGATTGCGACTGGATTCCAGAGCTGTATCAAGTGGGACGAATGAAGCAGAACTGGTGTGGAATGGACAGAGCAGGATCAGATGGGATGAATGGAGCAGGATTGGTTAGGGATGGATGGAGTGGGTTCAGGTGAGATTCTGGAGCAGGATCAGGTGGGATGGATGGAGTGGGATTGATGTGGGATGGATGGAGTGGGATCAGGTGGGATACATGGAGCAGGATTGGTTAGGGATGGATGGAGTGGGTTCAGGTGAGATTCTGGAGCAGAATCAGTTGGGATGGATAGAGCAGGATTGGTGTGGGATGGATGGAGTGGGATCAGGTGGGATTCCAGAGCAGCTCCACAGCCAGATCCATCCTGAAGGATGAGGACAGGAGCAGGGTGACACCGTGACTCACTTTCATCCCAGAAGGAATCACTGCCTGAGCAATCCACGCAGCTGGCTTTGGCCCCTTCTCTCTTCCTGGGAAAGCCGAGAGCTGCTGGCAGAGCTCATCCTGCTGCTTCCACCCATCCTGTGGCTCTTCCCAACCAATCAACTTCCCATTTTCACATGTTGGAAAGCCCAGAACCACAATTATTTCCAATGCTTTCATTTTGGTGTGAAATTATCTTGCTTGAGGCAATCAATTCTACTTGGGGCAATAAAGCCTGGTTCCCTCCTCTGGTGTCCAGCAGTTCCTCTCTGGGAGCCAGGAATGGGAATGGGGACTTGGGGGACTGGGATGGGGACACTGGGAGCAGGTTGCAGACATCAGGAATGGGAATGGGGACGCCAGGAGCAGGGTGGGAACACCAGGAACAGGTTGGGGCCCTGCCGCTCACACCCAGCTCTATCCCCCGTGATTTATTTCCCGCTCTGTGTCCCATGTCCAAGGTGTCCCCAGGAGTGGTTTGGCCACATCAGGCTCCTGGAGGGGCAGTGGGATGGGGGGAGGGGTCAGACCAGGCCTCATCATCCCCAACAGTCCTTGAGTGTCTCAAAATCGGGGGTTCAGGATCTCACAGAGGAGTTCCCTGACCATGACCATGGCCATGACAGGAGCACGTCAGGGAGATGGACATCAGATGAGTGTGACCATGAGATGATCATGAGATGATCATGAGATGACCATGGCCAAGCAATGACCATGACTGAACCATGACCATAACACATCATGGCCGCATTGTGATCCAGGCCATGAGATGACCATGAGACGACCATGACACAACTACGGCTGTGAGATGACCATGAGATGATTGTGGCCATGAGTTGACCCTGAAATGAGAATGAGATAACCATTACCATAAGATGACCAGGAGATATGAATGACCCAGCTGTGGTCTGGGGTTCACCATACCTTGTCACTCCCTTCAACCTCCAGGTGAGTGTGTTATTAAAATGGTTCACTTTCTATAGATAATAAGGAAATCTGATAATGGGGATAGATGTGTGTTACGAATGAGTATTTGAGATCGCTGAAAAAATCCCCACTGAGGGTATCAGCAGAAACCAGATTTAATATTAAATGACAGCATGACAAAGGTCTTTGGCAAGAGTCACTCTACTAGTTACAGGACAGTTAAGGCACGCTGCGGAGAAAAAGCAACAACAAAACAAAATCCAGTCAATCAAAACAGAAATGAAGGGAGAACTATCCATGTGTATGTGTGGATGTTTAGGTGTGTGTGACAAAAGGACAGCGAGGGCAAGGATAAAAAGGGATTCAGCCTAAAAAGTTCACAGCTCTCAACAGTACTTAAACTAAACTTAGCAATGGAATAATACTTAGCTTGTGACTTGAATTAAACTTCCTTACAGGCCTAGCTTACTGAGACATCTCAGGTACTTGAACATCTCCGAGAGCAGCATTTCTCCTGCATTTGCCAGAGCACAGGCACACGAGTGTGCACACAGACAGAAAGAATCAGTGCAAGGTACCTGTGAAAAATTCTCCTCAAAGGTACTGCAATACTTCAGATACCTTTGCATCTTCCCACTGGGTGCAGGGCGGAGCCTCAAGGAGTAGGGGGATCGGTCCAGGATCCATCATCGTTCAGGGATCCCCGAAATGCAGCAAACAGAAGAGTTTCCTGCTGGGAGATGCCCCAGCACAGGGAGGTCGCTGTCACAGCTGCTGTGGCCCAGCAGAGCTCCAAGGGCCTCAGTCAGGGCTGCTGTTTATAGGGCCTGTCTGCACACGGTACAGAATCTCCCCCGTCGCTGCAGGCACAACCAAGGGGTTGTGTCCGAAAGTCGCTTTTTGGCACCGCAGCCCTGGAATGTCCTGGCCTGGGCAGGAGCCCAAGGAACCGCCACTTCCCTGAACTGGAGTGATGTGGAGCTGAAGGCGCTGTGAGCTGGGGCTGAGGCCGCGATGAAGCAGGACATCTCCTGCAGTCCTGGCACAATCCCAGGCCGGAGTAGGGGATGCCTGAGGGAGGCCCTGAGCCCGTGGGTAGCCCCTGCAGATCCATGGAAGTGGCTTCTGTGGGTCCGTGGGGGATCCCTGCTGATACAGACCTGAGGGACTGGTTCCCAGGCTGGAACAGGACAAGGTTTCCTCTCCCTGAGTGGGATACCAATATCAGCCAGGAAATGACCTTTCTAACACCATTTGAAGCTTTAGAAAGCAGGCATTCTTTGTTAGTGCTGGACATACGCATCCCGAGGATCCTGCCTTTAATCTGAGGTGTGGGGTGAAACTTTACAACAGGGTATTTATTCCATCCTGGTCAGACATTTTCATTACAAGGAATATCCTGGCTAATCCATAAACATAACCTTTCCTGGGACTCATTTCTGTCCATCCATCTCCTACTGGAAGTCCTTTTATGGTTGTAGAGGTCGTCTAAAGGGGTCTCTGGTGGTCATAGTCACTGAGTGCCCGGATGTTACCAGTGACCTTTCCGCAAACTGTTTCTTTGCCCATGTGCTGTTGCCTCTTGTTCCAGAACTTGCCAAAAAAACACTGTAGTTCTCTTTCTCAGTTTCTGCACTTGATCCAGCTGTGTTCATCCTGCATGCACACCTTTACATCCTTTTATCTTTTTTTTCCAGTCTTTAAGCTATATCCAGCACCTTCAGGAGAACTTCGTATTTCTATTCTCTGTTATTTATCAAGTCCTTCCTCTTCTTGAGATTGTCTCTTTCTAGACAAGTCTCAATACTCCATTTTCCATCACAAAGTGCTACAACAACTCTAACATTGAATAATAACACAGGCGATGACAACTGCCTGTCATAAATCCTGCACTGTTTTACCCAACATATGAGGGAGTTGTTGAGCTCTGCCCCTCCTCTAACCTGCACATCCCCTGGCATTGTGCGGGGTTTGATAGGGCCGACCATAAAACCGCTCGCAGAGGCTCAGTGTTGCTGTGCCCCTGGGTTGGATCCTAATTCTCAACACAGCAATTTGGAGCACTTGTACCCAAGCCAATGAGGTTTCTTGAGAGATTTTACAGAGTTGCAGCTGAATTGTGTAGTTCATCCTTTCTGCCTTTCCGCTGGCTTGTGGCCGGTGTGCAGTGTGTGGCCACTGAATTCCCAAGGCCTTGCTAACCTGTCCCACTGTTCTTGCTATAAAATGGGACCCTCTGCCTGATGACATTCCTCAAGGAACTCCAAAGTGTGGAATTATTTACTTTAGCAATATTTTCACTACTTCTTGTGCCATGTTGGTGCGGCAGGGAAGCACTTCAGGCCACCTGGAAAACGAGCCCACTAAAAGATATTTATGGCTCTCTTTACATGGAAGTTCTGTGAAGTCAATTTGCCAATAACCTCCCAGGCAGTTACCAGATTTGATAGCCTGTATCACCACTTCATTTCCAGTATTGGGGTAATTTCTTCTACATATGCCACACTTTTGAGTCTTTGAATATACAGTTTGGGTCATAGTGGAGCTCATTACTGTCTTTCTGAAGTGGTTCAACAATTTTCCTGCTCTCCAATGCGTAGACTGATGCTCTGTTTGTTATTTCTCTGATAACCACCTCGGGAACTGTCACTTGTCCAGTAGGGGTGACTGTCCATCCACTGGGGTGAAATCTAGAATTTAATGCTTCCCTTAACGGGCAATCTTTTGCTCCATATTCAGGTTTAATACCTGGTAGACTGAGCTCTTGTTGTGGAACCAAAACGTGGGTGTATTTTCCTGCAGCCTCTTCAGCTGCCCTGTCAGCCAAGTAATTTCTTTATTTTGGCCCTATTTTACTTGTCTGGTGTGTCCTACAGTGCAGGATTGCAACTTTATCTGGTTTGTGCTGCTTCCAGCAACTGTAATGTTTGTGTCCCATGTTTGATGGATGCACCCTGTGCTGGTAACAAACCTCTCTCTCCAGATTGCCCTGTGGATGTGCACTACACCAAAAGCGCGCTTAGAATCGCTCCAGATGTCCATTTTCTTTGTTTGCCCAGTTCCAATACTGCACTGGCTCATCCCTGATCCCCTGGGAATTGTGCTGGAATTCCGCAGGAGATGTTTTGTCTCTCATAATTGAATCAGTCAAGAGATTTTATGGGACCTGGCAAGCTCAAAGCCAGAACCCTTATCAGTGTTTGCTTAAGTTGTTGGAACACACCCCAGGGATCATCAGTCCATATCATAAAATATTTATCTGTACAAAGGTTGCACTGGATGATCCATAATTACTGATCCACCCCCCAGCCGTGCCAAGGAAGGTGTGGAATTCTCTTCCAATTTGTGGCTCGTGCTCAGTTTCTTTGACCTCAGAGAATTTCAAAGCGTAGAGAAGTCACAGTCTTTTCCCTTACTTGGACCTTCTCCCTCGCTTCCCTGTGACCATTTAATGCTTAAAGGTTTAACAACTCAACAGATGGGTCTCTGCACTGTTCTTTTAGTGTCTATGGCTAGCAGGATATCAACAACATTTTATAACAGAACCCCTTGGGGATTAAAGGTCTTCCATTCCTCTAATTCCCATGCCAGCAAATTCCCAAAAATTGTGGAACTACTTTTAAATCCTTGTGGTAACACAGTCCTGTCTGTGGATTTTCCCAGTCAAACGTGAAGAGTTCCTGGCTGTTATGGCTTAGAGGTGTGCAGAGAAAGGCATCCTTTACATCTATTTCAGTGAACCATCCCAAATTCTCTTTCAGCGTGGTTAAGGGTGTGCATGGCTTGGCTACCACGGGCTGTGCATCTTCTACCCTTTTATTAATTGCTATAAGTCTTGTACTAACTGATAATCTTTACCATTAGCCTTTGTGACTGGCAAAATTGATGTATTTATCCAGATTCACATTTCACCAATAACCCGTACCGTAAAAATTTGTTAATGACAGGTAATAAACCTTTCCAGCTTTCCAATTTTAAGGGATGTTGTTTTGGTCTTGCCCAGCCTGTGTCTGGTTTTAGTTTCATTCTTACAGGTTCTGCTCTGTTTGATTTTCCAGGAATCTCACTGGCCCACATAACGGGCATTACTGCATCCTCAATTTCCTTGGGAATAGGTTCAGATCGGAAAGTCAGCTCCTGTAAGATAAGAATTGAAACTTGCACATATTTAGACTCAGGAATTTTAACTTGAATGTCCCCTTCCCAAGACTCGATCTCTACATTCTGTTTTTCCAGTAGATTTCCTCCTAATAATGGTTTTGGAGAGTTAGGAAGGTACAGAAATTGAAGGGTTATCCATAGTTTTTCCAGTTTGAATTTAAGTAGATTGAAAAAGAGGCACATTTATTGAGTCCTGGTGGTACCAACAACTGTGACAAAGTCATCACTTCCCTTGCAGAGCATTGAATGCTGAATAACCCGCTCCGGTGTCTAACATAAATTCCAGTTTTTCATTTCCCAGAGGCTCTGCTGGGGAAGAAACTTGTGGTTCTCTTCACAAGTGCTCTACTATTGCCAGGAGAGGGCTCGGAGGAGTCCTGGGTTTTACCTGAGATGGTGCCGCTTCCAATGTCCGTGCGTTTTACAAAATGTCCATAGATTTGTTCCCAGTTTTCCTAATGAAGGTCGAGGAACAGAACTCCTTCCCCTGCCCTGAGAACCCCCCATCCCTGGGGGCAGAGTCCTCTGCTGATTTCATCTGTAACTGCTGTTATTTCTGTTTATTCACTTCCTGCTGGTTTGGGGTTTTTATTCAATTCGTATCCACTGCCCATGCAATGCTAAAGACTTTACCAGTATCAAAAGTGTCTGTCCCCTGGATTTTCTATAGTTTTAATTTAATATCATCACAGGATTGTCCTATAAAATAGGAGCCAGGTGATTTTTACCTTCCTCATGAACTTTTATTCATAAACTTTTATTTCATGGCTTCCTTATCTAGATCTGCAGCTGGCCTATTTATTCCTGTATGCACTGGACTTTACGACTAAATTTAAACCTTTCTCTTGACAATCTAAATGCTTAGAGCACCCTTGTCCTATGCTATGCATAGAACAATAATGAAAATAATTGAATTAATTATCAAACAGATCGCAGAAGGAGAATGAAAAGTAAAACAAATCCTAAAAAAAACCCCACCTTCCCCTGACCTCTCTCTTTCACAGGCTTCACTGTATCCCTGATTCCCTCCCTCCTCCCCACCCAGTGGCACAGAGGATGGAGGTCACAGTCAGGTCACGTCACTGCCTCCCCCTCAGGGAGAAGAATTCTTGTCCTGTTCCAGCCTGGGGGCTCTCCCGCGGGATACAGTGCCTCAGGAACAGGCTGCTCCAGCGGGGATCCCCCGTGGACCCACAAGTCCCGCTAGGAGCCACTTCCATGGATCTGCAAGGGCTTCCCACAGGCTCAGGGCCTCCCTCAGGCATCCCCTGCTCCGGCCTGGGGTCGTGCCGGGGCTGCAGTCGGGGTACCTGCTCCATCCCGGCCTCAGCCCCAGCTCACAGCGCCTTCAGCTCCAGGTCACACCAAGCTCCTGCCTGTCCCAGGAACCACGAAATCCTCTGAAACCAGGAAATCGGCTGCTACAAACAGGTGTTTGAGGTCACTTAAAAATTGAACAGCAAGGGGATCAGCAGAAACCAGATTTAATATTAAGTGAGAACACGACAAACTTCATTGGCAAGATTCACTCTACTGCTTACAGGACAGTTAAGGCAGACCAGTGAAAACCACGCAACAACAAAACCAAACAAAATCCAGGCAATCAAAACAAAAATGAACCGAAAACTATCTAGGGGTGTGTGTGGGTGTGTTTAGGTGCAAGTGACAAAATGACAGTGAGGGCAAGGATTAACAGGAACATGGCCTGAAAGCTCAGCAGCATTCAAACTTAACAGTACTTTAACTTAACTTATACCTTAAACCTACAATGGAACAACACTTAACTTATACCTGACTTAAATTTATAACTTAACTGTGACAATTTAACAGAGGAATAACACTTGACAGCATTTAACCTAACTTAACGACTTCGAAGTGGAACATAGCAACTTAGTAAAAGAACAACACTTAGCAGCATTTAACTTAGCTTATAACTTATATTAACCTTACTTCCAGGCCTAACTTAGACATCTCAGGTACTTAAACACCTCACAGAGCAGCACTTCTTCTGCATTTGCCCAGGCACACGAGTGAGCACACAGACAGAAAGTCATTGCAGGTTACCTGTGAGAAACTCCCCTGGAATCCAGTAGAATTCTCACTCCAGATGTTTTTGCATTTTCCCACTGGGTGCAGGGCGGAGCCTCAAGGAGTGTGAGGGTTCAGCCCAGGACCCATCGTTGTTTGGGGATCCCCCAAGTGCAGCAAACAGAAGAGTTTCCTGCTGGGAGAGGCCCCAGCACAGGGAGGTCACTGCCACAGCTGCTGCAGCCCAGCATAACTCCAAGGATCCCACTCAGGGTCACTGTTTACAAGGCCCCAAAAGATGGGCATGACTCATAAAAATGTTTCATCCTGGCCAAACTTCGTATCAGCACTTCCTTTGAAAGTGTAAGAACAGGGATTTTGTACCATTCAGGCAAGAAAAGGAGTTCCTAAGGCTGTTCGTAAGGAAAACAGGAGCTCGTGGGCAAGCAGCAGTTCCTGGGAGCAGACAGTGTTTCCGATAAGCTCAGGAAGGGCTGAGCCCAGGTGCTGTTCATCAAGGCCAAGGCCTAACGAGCATTTCTCAGATCACAGGGTGGCCTGGAAACAGGAGGGTGTGGGGAGGGAATACACCACCACACCTGCCTGAGGTGATTAAATCTAAGGTTCTGACCTCAGATGTTCCAGCGCAGAAGGACAAACCGGTTGCTCTAACATGGGTAGTAGAACTGAGCAAATAGAGAAAGCAAATATCTGGATGGTTCCAAGTGTATTTTTGGCATAGTACCTGCCCATGGGGCAATCTGGAGAGAGAGGTTTGTTACCAGCACAGGGTGCATCCATCAAACATGGGACACAAACATTACAGTTGCTGGAAGCAGCACAAACCAGATAAAGTTGCAATCCTGCACTGTAGGACACACCAGACAAGTAAAATAGGGCCAAAATAAAGAAATTACTTGGCTGACAGGGCAGCTGAAGAGGCTGCAGGAAAATACACCCACGTTTTGGTTCCACAACAAGAGCTCAGTCTACCAGGTATTAAACCTGAATATGGAGCAAAAGATTGCCCGTTAAGGGAAGCATTAAATTCTAGATTTCACCCCAGTGGATGGACAGTCACCCCTACTGGACAAGTGACAGTTCCCGAGGTGGTTATCAGAGAAATAACAAACAGAGCATCAGTCTACGCATTGGAGAGCAGGAAAATTGTTGAACCACTTCAGAAAGACAGTAATGAGCTCCACTATGACCCAAACTGTATATTCAAAGACTCAAAAGTGTGGCATATGTAGAAGAAATTACCCCAATACTGGAAATGAAGTGGTGATACAGGCTATCAAATCTGGTAACTGCCTGGGAGGTTATTGGCAAATTGACTTCACAGAACTTCCATGTAAAGAGAGCCATAAATATCTTTTAGTGGGCTCGTTTTCCATGTGGCCTGAAGTGCTTCCCTGCCGCACCAACATGGCACAAGAAGTAGTGAAAATATTGCTAAAGTAAATAATTCCACACTTTGGAGTTCCTTGAGGAATGTCATCAGGCAGAGGGTCCCATTTTATAGCAAGAACAGTGGGACAGGTTAGCAAGGCCTTGGGAATTCAGTGGCCACACACTGCACACCGGCCACAAGCCAGCGGAAAGGCAGAAAGGATGAACTACACAATTCAGCTGCAACTCTGTAAAATCTCTCAAGAAACCTCATTGGCTTGGGTACAAGTGCTCCAAATTGCTGTGTTGAGAATTAGGATCCAACCCAGGGGCACAGCAACACTGAGCCTCTGCGAGCGGTTTTATGGTCGGCCCTATCAAACCCCGCACAATGCCAGGGGATGTGCAGGTTAGAGGAGGGGCAGAGCTCAACAACTCCCCCATATCTTTGCCAGATTGCAACGATTGCAGGATTGCAGGATTGCAGTCCATTGCAGGATTCACAACGGGCCATTGTCATCGCCAGACCGATGGGAGTGGACAGAGCAGTGCAGGAATTCCAACCAGGAGACCGAGGGTATCTCAAGGGCTGGGGCCTGACCCCCTCTCCAGCTGAAGGGAAAAGGACCCTACCGAGTGTTGTTAACCAAAGACACCCACTGAAGCTCACCAGCAAAGCGCCTTGGGTACGTTAGTCTAGAACCAAAAAGGCGTCAGCTCCATGGACAACAGAATTATTCTCTCCAACCTGAATAAGATTGAGGAAAAAGAATGAATAACCTTGTAACTAAAGTGTTACTTCTCTCTGTAAGTTGTATCTTAATAGTCAACCAAAATCTTGTTTGCCAAAAACACCTTTAGAGTTTCACCAAGGGATTAGTCATGGAAATTCTTATGAAAGTTAGCCTTTCTTTTCAGAAATGTCACTCTGAAAAGGCACCAGACCCTGCTGAGAACAGAGGGATCCAACCCAAACTCAGTGTCTCACCCATCCTAAAGAGCTCAGGACCCCACTTGTAGCCAGGGACCAGAAGGCTCCTTTCACAAACACAGCAGCATTTTTTCAGCCACGAAGGTTTTGCCTTCTCCACAGGGCTTGAAGGAAAAACAGAGGTTCTGTGATGCAGGTTTGCATCCTTAAGGGCAGCCACAGCTTCAAAGGACACCTCAGGGGAACACCAAGTGTCCTGGCAATGGCATCTCAGTGGGATTGGGGTCATTGCCCAGCCCTACACACTGCACTGAGCAGATCTGTACAGGTCAGGTGACGTTGGGACACTCATTCCCATGGACACATCTGGATGCAGAAGGTCAGTGTGGGACTCTGCAGCTGAAACTTCCATCCCCAGAGAACCTGGCAGCTAGATCGAAAGAACAGCATCAAGCAGAGCAGAGGAGAAACAGGCAAAACCCAGCCAGGGTGCAGCTGGGAGAGGCTGGGGCAGAGCCCGCTGGGCACTGGGGACAGCGGCACCCAGAGCCATCTGTGCCCCCTCCCAGAGCCCCCCAGTACCGGGCAGCTGCTCCCAGCCCTGTGCTCTGCAGGCGAAACTGGGCCCGGGGCTGCAGAGCTGCCCCACGGCTCTGCTGCAGCTCTGCCTGCATAGGAGGAGCTTCACGCCTTGGACCCCCGGCCCCGAGGGCAGAGGCTCGGCTGGGGCGGAGAGGAAGCGCGGGGGCTTCTTCAGAGGGAGGGGTCTGCACTGGTGGTGATTCTGGGGAGATTTCTGAATTCTACCTCCCTCGCCTGGGGTTTGCTTTCTCTCATTCCGTGATCACATCCCTGCTGCCTGGGCCTTTTTCTTCCGAGAGATGTTGCCTGTGCCATGACTTTCCCCTGCCAGCACTCTCAGACCCCATCCCAAGCTCTGTGCCCTACAGACATGCGCCTGTTTGCAGGACACTACCTGAGGGCATTTTCTGCGTGCAGGTGGAAAAGTGCTGGGGTTGGGGTTGAAATCCCAGCTGGAAATTCCACCCTACTCAGCTGCTCCCTTCTCTCCCAACCCCTCCCAGTGAGAGGGACACGAAAATCAGATTCCAAGTTAAGATAAGAACCATTTACTTGAAAACCAGCAATGAGGTAAGAAATTATCAGTAAGAGCAGCAATATTAACAACGAAAGTGTACAAAAGCAAAAGTGCTTTACAGGCAAAAAGGTGTTCACTGACCGAGGCTCCGCAGAGACAAAGACGAGGCCCAGCCTTTCCACGAGAGTTGGGGTTTCATCCACCCCAATCCATGGCCCCTTTCCTTGCAGCTTTAAAACACGGGAAAACGGGAAGCTGATCCGTCAGGAGAAGCTCGGCGGGGCCGGAGAGGGTGGGAGCAGCCGGATGAGCTCTGCCGGCAGCTCTCAGCTTTCCTGGGAGGAGGAAAGGGGCTGGATCCAGCCCTGTGGATCGCTCAGGAGGTGATTCCTGCTGGGATGAGAGCGGGTTGTGGTGTCACCCTGTCTCTGTCCCCACCCGACAGGATGGACCTGGCTGTAGAGCCCAGGGAGGGCAGGAGCTGCTCCAGAATCCCACCTGGTCCCTCTCCATCCACCCCACACCAATCCTGCTCCATCCATCCCAGCTGATCCTGCTCCAGAATCCAGCCCTGATCTCCCTCCACAATCCCACCTGATACCACTCTAGAATCCTGACCAAATCTGGAATCCCTCCCTGATCCCACTCCATCCATCCTGCCCTGATCCCCCTCTGGAATCCCACCCTGATCCTGCTCTGCACCTGCTGTCATGCTGACTGTTCCTGCAGAAAGAGAAGATCCATGAGATTCCAGCATGGATCACACACTGGGATTAACTCCAGGATCCATCCTGGGTTCCACATGAACAGGATCCAGAGTCGGATCCACCACTGGTACTCACTGCCTCCATGTTGTATCCATTCCTCTCCCTCTTCCTTATGGAGAAACAGCAGGATCAGCACCCATGGTGTGGGATTCCTGGAACACTGCCAGGCGAATCCATGTTCCTTCCCAACCCCCACCCCGTGTGTTACCAGGTTGGAGTTTCCAGATGCTGAATCCAATGAGGAGAATGACAATGATGGCAACGATGACGGACACAGCAACCACCAGGATGAGATTCCTTCTGGATTCTGACTCTGGAAAGTGCAGTAGAGTAAGGACATGGAGAGGAGCCCCCATCCCACTGCTTCACATTCCCACATTCCCTGTTTCCAAAATCCCAATTCCCACATTCCCAGCCTCACCCCAAGCGAAGATCCCAGGCTCTGGCATTCTGGGATGCTCCACTCGGCACCGGTACTGCTCCTGCTCCTCCAGCCGTGCCTCGATCCTGGCCCAGGTGTGGAAGGTGCCGTCACTGTTGGGAATGATCCCACCCCACTCTGTCTCCTGATCCCAGATTTCACCCCCCTTCATCCAGTTGATCCCAGTGGTATTGGGATGGAATCTGTACATGTGACAGGATAACGTCAGGATCTCGTGTTCCACTTTTCCGGACACATGGATATCAGGGGCCTCTGGGGATGGGATAATGCTGAGGTGCATCCACAGAATTCTCATTGCAATGGAAAGATGGTGAGATCTGAGCCACAGAATTCCCACGGAAATTGGATAAGGATGCATAAACAGAATTCCTATGGGAATTAGTGCGTTCCCAAATTCTACCCTCCCAAATCCCATATTCCCAAGTTCCCCATTCCCAGGGCAATTCTGCCTGCACCTTTGCTCTCCAGTGCCTCCTGCCCATATCTGAAGTGCTCTTGGAGCACTCCCATGCACATGCTCCAGGGCATTCTTCAGCTCCACCACTGCGATCCCATCAGATTCCCAGAGCTTCTTGATGATCTGGGCAGTGCTATCAGCTGCCACGAAGCTCTCGGATCCCAGAACAAAGGAGAGGAAATCCTGCCTGTCATAGCCTTGCCGGAAGGATCCGCGGATGATCCCATCAGACAGGAGGTTACAGCCAAAATCCCACTGCATTGTGTGGAGACCTGAGGGGGATGGGATTGTACCCACAGAGATCCATGGAATTGTGTCCCAGCCCCACAGAGCCTCATCCCAGCCCCACAAATCCCCACCAGCACCTGGCTTTCCCCACTCACCTCCACTCTGGTTGTACCGGAGCTGCAGCTTCTCCAGATGGATGGGGTTCACTCGTTGGTACCTCTCATTGATCTGGGTCTCAATATCCCAGTATCCCGGCTCAGTTCCAGCCGCCATCCACAGCATCTGGGGCTCCAGCCGGCCCCACTCGCTGTTGTAGCTCACAAAGGGGATCCCATGGCCAGGTATTGGGGGACCCCCAGGCCAGGCTCCGACAATGTCACTTGCAGATAACGCAGGGAGTGGAAAACTGGGGGGACATGTTGATTTGGGGGGTCTGGAGGGGGCCCAAGGTGAAGGATTGGGGCCCAGAAAGGGTGCATGGGCAAAGGAAAGGGGGAACTGGAAGACCTGGAAGAGACAGGAAGGAGTTTGGGGGTCCCAGGGTCAAGGATAGCGGGGTGCGGAGACTGGGAGAGGTGGGATGGGAGGTCCAGGGGATCCCTTTGCCCAGGCAAGGAGGGTCCAGGGAGCCCCAGTGTTGGGAAAAGGGGGTCATGTGGTGGGGAGACCCAGGATGGCTGGGAATGGGGATCTTGGGGGTCCTCGGTGTTGAGGAAAGGGGGATATGGAGGCTGGGAAGAGCAGGAAGGGAGCTCCAGGAGGTCCTAGGGTAAAGGAAAAGGGGGGTCTTGGGTCTAGGAGAGGCAGGATGGCTGGGAGAGGAGGGGCAGGGGTGTAATGGTGCAGGAAAAGGGGGTGCAGGGGTGTACCGGAGCCGGGGATTGAGGGGCAGGGGGTCCGCATACATGGAAATGGGGGGTTCAGACCTGCATATGGGTTGCAAGTGGGTCCTATTGCCAGGAATAGGGGGTCAGGTGGTCCCGCTGTTGGAGAACAGGGCAGACAGGGTTATCCCCAATACGGAAATGGAGTTTCAAGGGAGTCCTGAGGCCCAGGAATGGTGGATCAAGGGGTTTCCCATGCCGGAGAATGGGGGATTCAGGGAAGTTTCTGGGAATCGGAGTTCAAGGGAATCTCGGTCCCTAAAAACAGAGGTTCAGGGGAGTCCCGATGCCCAGGAATGAGGGTTCAGGAGGGTCCCGTTGTCAGATAAAGGGGAAGAGTGTGGCCCCGGTGCCGGGGAAGGGGGTGCAGGGGGGAGTCACAATACCCACGAATGCGGATTCAGGGAGGTTCCCGTGCTCGGGAAGAAGGGTGCAAAAATGGAAGTTCAGGGAGGTTCCGGTGCCCGGGAATTGCGATTCAGGGGGTCCCGGTGCCGGGGGTCCCCCTCACCTCTTATCGCCACCCCGAGGGCTCCCAGGAGCCCCAAGAGCACCCCCAGCCCCAGCGCTGGAGCCATCGCGCTGCTCCGCTGCGGCCCCGCCCGACCCCGCTCACAGTCCTGGCCCCTCCCCAACACCGCCTCTGGTCCCGCGATTGGCGCCGCTGTTTCCTGTGCGCCAATGGCAGCCTGATATTCTTATGACATCATCAGTCTCCGGGCAGATTCCGGTCTGGGAGACGGGGAAGCGAAAGTGACCGAGACGCGCTGGAGGGAGGAAGCGACTGGGGAATTCCAGGGAATTCGCCTGGATGCCCTGGGACCCCTCTGGAACCCTCCACTGGCACGCGTTGCGGGGCCCCGGGCCGCGCTGTGCTGAACTCCCGGGGCCCTGGGGTCAAGCTCTGCCTGGATCTCTCTGGGTTCGGCCCAAAGCAGAGGAAGCACCGGGAGCAGCCGATCCCGGGGGACCCGGGAACGATCTCCCGGTGCCAGTCCCCTCCCTGGGCAGCCAACCCTGCCCACCGCAGACCCTCAGCCTCTCAGCAAGGGATCCCTCAGGAAAAGTACCTGTGGCACTGCCTCCGAGCACCTCGTGCGGGAAGCGCTGGGAGGAGAGAACTGGGGACACGGGACCTGGAGGGGTCTGGGGGAGTTTATGGATCAAGGAAAAGGGGATCTGGGAGAGCTGGGAAGGGTTCAGAGGGTTCTGGTGTCAAGGAAAGGGAGGTCTGGGGTTGAGGGGACACGGAATGGCTGGGAATGGGCGTCGGAAGGTCCCCGGGGTCAAGGAAACAGGGGATCCAGGGGCTGGGAGAGGTGGATACCCGGGAAAGGAGGTGCAGGGGGGTATTGGTACAGGGGGATCCCGGAGCTGGGGAAGGAGATGCAGGGGGGTTCCAGTGCTCAGGAATGGGGATTCAAGGGGGTCCCAGGGTCAAAGACAAAGGGAGACATCCCCAAAGCGCCTTCCCAGGGGGAAGCAGGAGCTGGATCAGGAGGTCTGGGAGTGAGAAAAGGGGGTGACTCCAGGCTCCGGGGGGTATACGACCCCCGGGGACCCCCCCCCCCCTTACCTTCTCCCG
>VZRN01003298.1:269-21919 GCA_013397935.1 Dasyornis broadbenti
AGTATTTGTGGGGCAATATAAAATCATTAGGAATTATGCATTTTTATTCTTAATATTATAAAACTGTATTATGTAGTGGTATATTTAATATATATTTTAGGTATGATATAGAATATTGTACTAAAATACAAATAATACAAATGTATATTTTAATCTCTATATTAGAAATTGTAAATGTCATATTTCAATATATTTATTAGAATGTATAATAGCTATAAATATAGGATTTGATAGAAACTCCTGATATTATTATCGTATATGTATACACGTGATATTTTGATTTTTATCATGTATTTGAATAAAGGTTTCATTTACATATTACTTACTCTGTGACGTTTCACGTGTCTGCGCTACCCCTGGAACTCTGGGGCGGCCATGGTCCCGCCCCGTCCCTGGCAGGCTGAGGGCAGCGGCTTCAGTCGGTGCCGCCGTGGTCCCGCCCCGTCCCTGGCAGGCTGAGGGCAGCGGCTTCAGTCGGTGCCGCCGTGGTCCCGCCCCGTCCCTGGCAGGCTGAGGGCAGCGGCTTCAGTCGCGGGCTGAGGGCGGCGCGGCCGGCCCGATGGCTGCTGTGTTCCTGGTGACGTTGTACGAGTATTCGCCGCTGTTTTACATCGCCCTGGTGTCCGTCTGCTTCCTCGTTACCAGCGCGCTCGTCCTCGGCTGGTCAGTGCTCTGGGGCCGGTGGGGCTCGGCCGAGGGGGCCTGGGCTGTGATGCGGGGGGGCAAGACCAGGCCCATGGCAGGGGGTTGGAACGGTCCCTTCCAACCCAAACCCTCCTCGACTTCTAAATGAGAAATCAAAATAAATTTTAAAAAAATTCATATGTATTTCTGTTAAGCTCTTTCCTTTTTTTTAGCAATACCGAAGTGTTTTTTCAGTATTTTTTAAAATATCATTCATAATATTGGCAAACAATGCGTTTGTGTGTACTGAACAATGTGTGTGTGTCCAGGGAAGGGAGCGGGGAGGGGAACTTGGGAAGGGTCTGGGGCACCAGAAGCGGCTGAGGGAGCTGGGGGAGCTCAGCTTGGAGAAAAGGAGGCTCGGGGGACACCTTCTGGCTCTGCACAACTCCCTGGGTGCAGCCAGTATCTTTTCTAACCTAAACGATTCTGTGAATCTGTGAACTGATCTCCTGAAATGTCTCGAGGTGTGTTGAGTGAAAGCGCTTCTGGTTGTGTTTGAGGGGATGCAGCATAGATGCCACTGTTGTCTTTTTCAGCAACAGATCCTTGAATCTTCCTGACTCTCAGGAGTGTCTGTCAATGTAAATACTGGTACTTGCCAAGTGGAGAGAGAGCATTGATTAGCAATCAAAATCTTTCATGTAGGAACTGTGGCTACACGAGACTTGTGTGGCTTCTGGTGAAAATAAAACTGGAATTGTTGAACTTCCTCTCATTGGTTTCACATTAATATCAGCAGTGCTGTGCTTTGTGTTTTCCACCCTGTGAACTGCAGGTGTTTGAGCTGTGGGTGTTTCTTCTCAGCAGCATCTAAATGCTCTGCTTGGCTTTTCCTTTTATGCAAAGGCTTTTGCAAGTTTATGGTGCTTTGTTGGCTGCCACTGGCTCACACATGTACCCTGTGTTGGTGTTGATCTTTCAGAGGTGCTTTGTGAGAAGTTTGTGTTGTTGTTTTGTTTGATCCCTAGTGCTGGGTGTCAGTGGAGGCAACTGGGCTTTATTTTGTGTCGGGATGAAGCTCTACCTCATTATTTACTGGGAGACAGAAGTAGTAGAATTCCCTTTTATTAGTCTCTCTGGCCCACTGCACTGATGGTATTAAATTACTATCCACATCTCTTCACTTCATCAGTTCTTTTTAAAAAAAAAAAAAAAACTTAAAAAGTTGATGGTGCTGGTGATAAAGTTATCTTTAAAAAAAGGATGATTTAGATAAATCTTCATCGTGTCTTCGCCTAACCACTGATCCTTTTGCCAATTTAATCATTATTTATCCACTTGTAATAAATGCTGGCAATCCCCTGCATGAAAAGATCTGAAATAGATGTGTGCCACAAGATCCTTACATCTGTGCACCTGTCCACTCTTGTCTTTTGGGTATAGCATGTGCAGAGGACTGTCCAGAGATATTTTTTTTAGGATCAGAGATTCCAGTTGCGCCTGCACTATTACTGCTGTCATTGCAGTTTATAGAAACATATGCATTTTTTTCTTCAAACTGGTGTGTTCACAGGGCCTGTTATTCAAGGAGGTTCTGTAGCCAGGAGCTCAGCTCATACAAGCAGGTGAATGTGTGGGCAGCTGCTCAGAGGTATTTGCTGCTCACTTGGAATTCTCCTGTACCATAGCCATGACCAGGAGCCTCCAAGAGATTTCCCTGTGCCTGCAGCTGCAGTTACAGCTCAAGTGCTCCTAACTTGCTCAGGAAAACAACTCAAATCTATCATTTGCCTCACAGAGTACGTAAATGCAAATGGTGTCACAGGAGCACGGAATACCTGATCTGTTGCTGCAGTGGCATTTAGGTTCACCCATCATTTTCAGCATTAATTTGTTTAATGATGTGTTAGTGATGGTGTCAGTCAGCTTGAAAAACACCAACTGCTCAAGAATGTTTGTATTCTCCTTCATCAAGCCTTGCAGTGATGGGAGGAGCGTCTGTTCCTATGGCCAGCCCTGGATACCTGTGGCTCTGCTCACAGTCCAAGTAGGTTAATGCACAGGCAGCTTCCAGAGCCAGCCCTACAGGTGCCCTGGGCACAGGGCTAAAGTGGAATTTAGATCACCTGATTACCTGGGCATTGTATTTTTAGCTGGAGGGGAATGCTTCTGTTAGGAGGAGCTGAAGGCTCAGCATGTGTTGGAAGTCTGGCTCTGCAGAGACATTAATTCATTAACAAAACCCTTGGAAATTCTTGCCTTTTCTAAGCTAGCACTGCTCTGAAGAAATTAATGTTCTCCTCTACCAGCTAACGATCTGGACTGTTAGATCATAAAATAAAAACTATATCTGTATTCACCCTTCCTACACTGAATACTACCTTAAAATTTACAGAAAACCACTTTCTGTGGAACAGAAAGGCCTCCTGCCTTCAGCTGCTGCTAAAACTGTACCAGAGGCTCTTTTATCTTGTCACTTTTCAGGATTGTCCTGTTGCTTTCACCCAGCAAAGAAAGTTTCCAAGGAAAGAGTTTTTCCTCTGCAATCAGGCAGATTCTGGTATAAAACAGAAGGCACCTTTATGTGTGGCTACAGAGATTGGCTCCGTTGAGCTTTGGATATTGAAGAAGGGAAACAGCTGCTGCATCTGGTTTGTTTGCTAGATGTTTAACATATTCCCCTACAGCCCCAGGGAGGTCACTGCGTGTGTTTTCACTTGTAGCAGAGAGATTTGACCCTCTGTGTGCACAAATCAAGGATGGCCACTGATCAAATGCAAATGTTTCTGTGAAAGGAATGGCTTTAAACAGACAGGGAACAGGTTGAGGTTGGCTATTAGGAAGAAATTCTTGACTGTGATGGAGATGAGGCCATGACAAAGGCTGCCCAGAGAAGCTGTGGTTGCCCCATTCCTGGAAGAATTCCAGGCCACGTTGGATGCACCTTGGAGCAACCCAGTGTAGCGTAAAGTGTCCCTGCTCACGGGAGGAGGGTGCAATGGGACTCAAGTGTTCAGGATTCAGATGGAAGTTCTGGCCTAACCCTTTACCACTAGAGGGCTGACTACTCTCATTAATTTTATTCCCTTTCTGGAAACCAAGTATTCCTCCTTTAAAGATTCCCTGCGTCAATGTGAAAACTCCTGCCTTCTGCCACAAAAAGCTGAAGTCGGATTGGCAGGATACATTATCCGTGCATCCTAGCGGATACTCTGGAAAGCCAAGTTACCTCTGTTGTTTGCTATTTAGAACTGTCAAAAAAATCAAATGTGTCAACACTAACACTTAACCCGCTTGTTCTTCTCGTTTTGTGCGTCCTAGGTTTGGTTTGGGTGTTCCTGTTATTTTGAGGAACTCGGAAGAGACAGAATCCAGCACAAGGGTATTGAAAAAGCGGATGAGACAAGTGAAGAATCCTTTTGGGTTGGAGATCCCTAATCCTGCTGCAGCTTCAGTAACAAGTCAGTGGATTTCTGATGTGATTTTTGTCAGTTTGGGTAACTGAACTTGGTGCTTTCCATTTTCTGCCTAGAATCATAGGATGATTTGGGTTGGAAGGGACTTTAAGGATCGTCATTCTTGCTCTCATCCTTTTCCTTTATCATAATTCCTCAGAAATACACTTCCATTCCAACAGAAATAAGTTTTCACACAGTTCATAAACGTGGTGTTTTTAAAAGTGAAATGTTTGAATATGTAGGTATAGTTTAATTCTTATTAATGAAACAGTTCCTGCTATTACAGATCTTTAAGGAACTAAAACATTTGCAAATTACCAACCACTGTGGGCGTTTCTATAAATTTCATGGAATTGTCGAATCCTACAGAATTCATTATGGAATATGTGCCACCCACTTAAATCTAAGCCCAGATCTTCAGCAGTGTTTGGAAGTGCACTATTTTTAATAAATAGATAAATAAATCATCACCCTCTTTTTCTATCTGTGCTTCAGTGGAAACTGAATTTAAATATCTGTTTGGATCAGAGTTCAAGTCATTCCTAACACCCCTGGAATCAGCCACACAAGAAGTGGAATTCATGGCTTTCTGCATCCCTGGGGAGCAGCGAGCAAGGCTGAGCATCTTCCACCCCCACGGATGTGGGGCTTTCCAATGTATGAGAAGGGGCTGCAGCAGATTTCCCCTCCACCCCAACATAAAAAACCCTCAACACAACAAATCCAGCAATTCAGTCTTCATGTAACTTGGATTTTTCAGGAGCTTTGAGCACTTCTGCTCCTGTTTGTGCAGGAAGTGTTTAGAAGTTGACAGGTTTTTGGTAGAAGAACGTAGAGCATAGATTCTCTTTTTCTCCTCCCTTTGCATGACCAAGAGCCTTATTCTTTGAGACCACACAGAGTTTTGTAGATGAGTGATCCAATTAATACCATTATCTCAGGAGGGAATGGACTTTGGGCTAAGGCTTGTGCTCTTGGATCTGCCAGTGAGTGTGTAAAGTGTTACCAGAAGTTAAAATTTACCTTTCATAAAATGCATGTGGTATTTTTGTGAGCTTAATCATCCATTTTATCTCCTCACACCCACTTCCTCATCCCCACTGACTTCCATAAAAGCTGAACTGACTCTAAATTTTTAGAAGGTTTGTTTATAATGATAAATATTTTTTTTTATTTTATGATGTTTATCATTTTAGGGGTGGCCTAATTACAACCTTTCAGTACCTGAAGGAAGGCTGAAAGAAAGATGGAGAGGAACTTTTACAAGGACCTGGAGAGACAGGATAGGGGCAATGGCTCCTACTGACAGAAGACAGGATTAGATGGGATATTGGGATGGAATTCTTGGCTATGAGGGTGGGGAGGCCCTGGCACAGAGCGCCCAGAGAAGCTGTGGCTGCCCCTGGATCCCTGCAAGTGTCCAAGGCCAGGCTGGATGGGGCTTGGAGCAACCTGGTCTTGTGCAAAGTGTCCCTGCCCATGGCAGGGGAGTGGAACTGGATGGTCTTTCAGGTCCCTTCCAGCCCAAACCATTCTACGATTTTATGGTTCTGTGATAAAAATCTGTGACACTGAAGTTATTTTCTGCTTGTTGTTCTTTAAGCAGCTATACTTAGCAATTCCAGGATTCCTGCACATGGGTGAGCTAATGAAATCCTCCTCTTTCTCCAAGGGGGTGTAACACTGACACCTGACTGCCTGGAGGATTGTGTCCTTACCTGCTACTGGGGCTGCAACGTCCAGAAACTCCACGAAGCACTGCAGAAACACGTCTACTGCTTCAGAATAAAGACTCCTCAGGCATTAGAGGATGCTCTCTACAACGAATACCTCTACAAACAACAGCACTTGTATCCTTTTTTTGAATTGTTTTGACAAAATACATTGATTTTTTTTGGCATGGGGAGCATTGAGGCTGGTGAACACAGCGCGGGTTTTGGCACAAGGTGTTTATGAACAAACACGGTGACAAATATTCTTTATGCAAACGTCACATTTGTCTGCAATTGCAGCCTCTGATTGTTTTCCCTGACACAGACAAAGCATTAAAAAAAATGACAAGGCAGAGAAATATTGTCAGTTACCAGAAGATGCGCAAGTTGTGGATTTTGGCCCCGTGCCTAGAGCTCGCTATCCCTTGGTAGCTTTGCTGACGTTAGCAGATGAAGAAGACAGAGAAATATATGATATTGTAAGTAATATGAGAGTATATTTCAGGGTCACTGTATTTAAGGTCTGAATGTTTCAGGAGAGAGGCTTGAATAAGGCAGCTTCGCCTCCCTGTTCCCTAGAATTTGGTCCTTCACTTTCTTATTTTGTAAAATAAAGCAGTTCAAAGCTTTAACTTTCAAATGCAAATCTTCAAAGAGTCAATGGAGAAACACTGCTTACTCTTTCACTCATTCACTACAGCATTTAAAAGATGCTTACGATTTTCACAAAGCTCCTGTCTGCCAAGGTCTCTGTGGTCAGAGGAAGGAGGGCTGGGGCAGTTTAGCAACCTGTTACTTTGATTTCTGGGATCACATGGACCTGTGGTGGAGCTCTTGTGCTGATACAGACTCTTGGATTCTGTTGGTAAGGCAGGAGGATTTTTTATAAGTGTCTGGCACAGATATGGAGCTGATTGCTGACTTGGCTGTTAGAAACACAGAAATTACCTTTCTGCCTCAGGTCTGTGTCATGGTTGTGTCTCACAGGAGCCAACTCCAGGGCACTTACAGGAAGGGTTGAAGGTCTGGTTTGAGGCCGATATGAGATCCTCAGCTCCCCAAAAAGGTCTCTTCCTAATCTCTTGTTGTTAAAGCAGCTTCAGCTTTGCCACATGCTCTTCAATTTATAAACTCTAATTTGATGATCTCTGAATGGTTTGAGACACACTTTTAATCTCCCATCTTTTCATTGGATTGATAATCTGCTTGCACCAACTGCTGGAACAGAAACACTACTGAACTCGGAAGCAAATTCCCTAAATCCCCTGAACACTTTTCCATGCATTCATCTGGAAATTGTAATCACACCAGTGCCTAAGAAATCTGCCCCTTTTCCAGGTGATGCCTGTTCTTGTCACCTGGCCTTAGGACTGCCCTCCTCCATCCTGTCCCCACTCAAGATGTTTTAATACATTTTTATATGTTCAGATGTCAGATTAGTTTAATATAAAGCGACTGTAAATTTAGTATTTGAATGTATTTGACATTAGCATGGACATGGATTTGTAACATCTCGCTTTTGAGCCTTAACATAGAAGAAAGGCTGGAAGGAGGGGAGCATGGGCATATTTTTCCTTCTGCTTTGGAGGAAAGGAATACATCAAGAATCTGTAAATCCAGTCAAGGAGTAACTCCATCTGAACTCCTTGCCAGACAAATGTCAAAATTGCATCTGGTTTGTTGAAACAAACTTGTAAAACAGAAATGGAGTGTGGAAATGGATCTTTGCCAGTGTGATATTACCATTTTGAGTTATTTGGGGGGGGCGGTCTGTGTGTCTGTGTGTATCCATCACTATGGATGGTATTTCATTGTCTCTTTTCTGAGGGAGTCTGATTTTCATCCTAACTGTTTTTGTGGCAAGATCATCCCTATTTGATTTTGTACCATAATTTTCCTCTAGATCTAGAAAATTAGCATGACCATATATACGAGTTACAGAAATTATTGGAAGACTAGCAGGGCTAAGGTGAAACCTTAGATCTCAGGCACTGTGATTTAGAAAAAAAGACACTTTTGCCGAGGAACAGTGAATTCACTTCTTAAAAATACATATGTGTAGGTACATAGACCCTTGAACTCTGTATTTAATTAGCCATGTGTGGATTTTGAAGTGCAAGTCTAATTTGCTTTTAAATTTCTTTTTAAAGCAAAACAGCTTCTATATTTCATTTCTTTTTTGACAGCTTCTGGGAACTACAATAATATTGAATTTCACTTTCTTTTTTCCCAGCTTTTTAGAGGCTATTACATAATTTGGGCAGGGTGGGGGTTGTTAGGCACAGCATGCAAGCTTAGAGTGCTTATATTTCCAGAGGAATTATCTAAAGTCAGCCCGTGGGGGTTCAGAATCCTTTCCAGTGATATTTGTCTTTTGCCTGCTCAGATTACAAGCCAATCAGTGACACTTCTCAGTGATTTTTGGAGTCCAAAAACTGCAGGCTGTGTGTTTGTGAAGGAAGGGAGAGGAAGTGGAGAAGACTGCTCAGGTGCCTTTCCAGTTTGGGATCTAATTCCATGAGGTGGGAGCAGGCAGAGCAGGTCTCTGCTATAAACTGGCCACAGAAGTGCTCCATGGGGAAGCAGAGTGGGAAGTTGCAGGATCACCAAGTGCTCTCTCATGCCACATCCTGTTTATACCTTGCACACTGTTTGTTTTTTTTTTTTATTAGTGCTTGAAGTCAACATTGTTGAATTCCTGATTGTCTAAGGAATTAAACAGGTCAGAAGCTGTATCAAAGAGTGATTTGGGTTGGACGGGACCTTAAAGATCATATTTCACTCCCTACCATGGGCAGGGACACTTTGCACAAGACCAGGTTGCTCCAAGCTGCATCTAATGTGGCCTGGAACACTTCCAGGAATGGGGCAGCCGCAGCTTCTCTGGGCACCCTGTGCCAGGGCCTCCCCACCCTCACAGCCAAAAATTCCTTTGCAGTATTCCATCTAACCCTGCCCGCTGGCAGTGGGAAGCCATTCCCCCTTGTCCTGTCCCTCCAGGCTCTTGTCCCAAATCCCTTTCCAGCTCTCTTGGACCTCTTTAAGTCCTGGAAGGGGCTCTGAGGTCTTCCTAGAGCCTTCTCTGGTGTGAATGCCCCCAGTTCTCTCAGCCTGAGTGATAAGTCATTAAACACAAGACTTTTTCTATTTGTAGATTGCAATGGTGGCTGTAATTCACATTCCTGATCAAAGCTACAGACTCTCCTGCCGAATACTGTACCAGTATCTCCTCCTAGCTCAAGGTCAATACCATGATCTCAAGGTAAGCCACGCACGGAGTCTGGTTTCATTTGTGTGATAGTGTTAACTTCAGCTTGTGTAGGCTTTCAGGAGCCTAAATTAGTACAAGACTTCTATTGTCATGCAAAGAACTGGATGGTAGTTAAAATTACTTTATCAGTTAAGTAGTTCCACAGGAACTTACTGTACAGAAATATTTTCCATGAAGATATTCAAGATTTCCTGGAGAAATTACCTGCTTCAAATCTAGAAGTCCTAGTGTCCACTTAGTAAAGCAGTAGTAAGAAAAGCACTGCTGAATGCTTCTCCTTTCCAGAATATTTGTTATTTTCTTGCAATTCATTCAAACCAGCTCTTTCTTCAAAATTCCCCCTCAATCAGGAAAGCCTCAGAAGAAACTTACTTTTTAAAAATTCCTTTTTCCTGCACTACTGCTAGGAATCATGCCCAGAAGAATTTTCGCTTCACGTAAAATAAGACAAAATAAAAGGAGAAGGGGATTGGAATATGAGTGAGAGCAGAAAGGGTTGAGTGAAGCAGATTTGACAGCGTGGTGGATATAATTTTGGTAGGAATGGGTAGAAGATCCCTCTAGGCACAGAGATTGATGGACCAGAAACAAACCAGAGCTGCTCAAAACCTGGGCACTTCTGTTAAAGTTCATGCATGACGTTGATTTGATGCAGCCAAGATCTGATGATTTATCCTTAATATTTTCCCACTGTTTTATGTAATTTCATGTTTCTGAAATGCCTTTAACTGAAGGCCAGGCAGCTGCCAGGACCCACACAGAGTCTGGCACTGTTTGACCCAGTGGACACCAGTGAACGGATCCAGTGGAACTTCCATTGCGTGTGTGTGTGTGTGCAGGGATTGGGGGGAGTTTGTTGACTTCTAAATAAATATTTGTGCTTATGTGTATTTTAGCAACTCTTCATGTCTGCAAATAGTCCTGCACCCTCCTCCAGTAACACCTTCCCTGGTGAGGGCAGCACTGACAGAGGGTCGCTGGAAAAGGCCGGGCTGGCTGGAGATGAACTGGAATTGCAGGAAGAAAACAGCAAAGACTGTGTTGTTTGCCAGAACGGCCCCGTGAACTGGGTCCTCCTGCCCTGCAGACACACGTGCCTGTGTGATGGCTGCATCAAGTATTTCCTGCAGTGCCCAATGTGCAGGCAGTTTGTGCAAGAGTCTTTTCCACTTTGCAGCAAAAAGGAGCAAGATGAGGATGAATCGACCCATGTCTTGCAAGATGTTCTTCCTGGAAGAGTTTTTTAACAGGAGTTAAAAATAAAAGACCTGGGTTGTGTGCACTAAGATTAAATGTGGAAGCCAGACTATTTATGGGAGGATATGTGGCATTAACTTGTAGGATTTTGCTTTTTATTGTTGGGTAATTTTCAGCTTCCTTATTTTCCCTCGCTCCATATGCTCGCAGGAGCGCTGCTTACCCGTGCAATGTGGACAGGAGAAGTGCGTAGGATATCTCTGAAGGATGTGATTTTATTTATAACTGCTTCCTAGTTTTTCTTGGAGCACTATTGGAGGCTATTTTGACTACTAAATTTAGGCTGTCTACTAAAAAAAGAGTAAAACTTGCAAGTGCAGTTGCACAAGGCTCATTCTATATTTATTGTGTTTAAAATACTAGAGCTGTATATCGTTTTAACTCAGTATAATTTAGGAACTTAGCACTTTACAGAATGTACCATATGAAGGAAAGTAAATATTCTCCATTGTTAACCCTATGTGTGTTTATTTTGTAGTTGAAGGTTGGACTATGGCAGGAGCTGGGGGTTGAAGGTGTGGCTCAGGATGCTGTTTATGGCTGGTTTGAAGGATTTGTGTGTGAGGGACTTCAGCCAAAGCCCTTTGGAAAGATTTTTGTTGATTATTCTTGAACTACATGTTGCTGACACTTTGAAGCTTGAGCCCCTGCGATGACATCTTGAGACACAGACTTTCAGTCTTGTTGGCAGTGACTGTAAGAACTTATTCTCCATGCAAGTGTTGGTTAATCACTCCTCAAAGTGGTGGCAGTTTTGCGGTGCTTTGGGGGATTTCCGACTCTTTTCACTTGCTTGGGCAGCTTGGATGCAAAGTTAACCGGTTACTTTTATCAATAGTCCCAGGAAATATACTTGTTCTAACAAAGGAAAAAGATGAAGAATAGCAGAATGTTATGTCCTTTCACTCCAATGGTGTGTTGTCAAAAGCAATAAAAATGTCTGTTCAGACAAGAAAGTGGTTTGTTTCTTTAAAGACAGACAAATTCTCTGAAGACAAGTGGCCTGAGTCTCACATCTGCTCATTGTAAGGGGAAATGCTCCTTAGAACCTGTAGAGATGGGGAGTAGCTGCTTTCTGTCCTCTCTCTTGTTCCCTTGCAGCTTTTCTCCACATCCAATTCCAGGACCACTGCTCAGACTGAGGCAGGGAAAGCCATGCTCCACAATCTTCAGCTCCGCTGTCCTGCAGCTCCAGGGTGCACACAAGGTGCTGCACATCTCCAAACCAGGGAAGGAAGCTTCCCCTACTCAAAGGTATTCCATCTTCACCTTTCCATCCTTCTGGATTTTTATTGTTTGCTTTGTCCCTGCGTCCAAACTGCTGGCAATTACCTCTGAGGAGAAGATTTAGGAGCTGGCATTGGGAAGAGTAATGGTTAGTTGTAAGGACAGATGGAAGTGGAGAATTGATGCCTGTAGCCACAGATTTCCAGCCAGTGATCGGCAGGCTGTTTGTAGGATAATTATCTGCTCTGCCTGAAGTGACCATCCTGGCCAGGGACAACTTGGGAATAAACTGCTGGACAAACCAGGCTGTTTGCACTGTGTATCAACCAGGAATGACACCCTGAGGTGCCTGTGGGGACACAGTGCCTGATCCGTGGCGGCAGCTGCTTCCACATGAACAACTCACACAGCATGTGCGACAATGGCTGAGCAGCTTGTTATTCCAGAGGAGCAGGTTAGTGCTGTGCTGATTCCAGCCTGGAGCTGGGCACTGATAATTAGCAGGGACTTGTTTGCCCATGGAGATGATGAAGGAAGTGTTGTTTATTGCTTGACCACAGTAGTCACCAATATTTAATCAATTAATTAAAATCTCCCATCAAACAGTGTGATCCAAACCTGTGGGCTTGTTTAATCTCACAGTGAAATGGTATTCAAGTAACCCCACAGAGAGTTGCCTGGTCTGTCTCATCCTTCAATCGATGCCAGTATTAAATAATAATGGCAAGCAGGATATAGCTGTGCTGAACTGCCAGGCCACGTATTTACCATTAAGCCTGTCCCAGCTTTTCATTTGTTACTTGCTCTTTTAATAGCATTTTCCAGAGATGCTTAGTTGCTTTCTCTGCTCTAACAAGCTTCCTTGCTGGCCCAAATGAAAGACCTGATGGAGAGTTATAAAAAGTACAGTAGCTGGCTCATTACGTTTGTTGTTCTTCTAAGAAGCCATCCCAAAATATAGATCAGGTGAGAAGGAAAAGGAGCAGCTCTAAAGCTGCCCTGTGTGTCCCTTGGTTGTCTTAAAGCAGGGATTCAAGGCTCTAAGAGAGAAATAAAACCTTCCTGTGATCGACAAAAACACAGTGTATTGGCAGAAGCTGTTCTGCTCTGTCACCCTGCTGTAATAGAGGTAATACAACATTCCTTTTCTGTTCATTATAGATGCTGCTTATGGATTTGGTGATATCAAGGAATGTGGGAAGACTTCTGGCAACAAGACTTGGTTCTTTTAAGCAGCGCTGGGGTATTTCAGATTTGTAATGTTTTTTTGATGCAGGAGAGGTTGGTTTGGTTTGATTCATCAACTCCAGTCAGAGCTGAGGCTTCCAAATGGGTTGATCAGATTAAGTGGTGCTATTTAGGGATGTCCCAATGTGTCTTTCCAAGTGCCAATGGACTGTGACATGGGCATCTTCCTTCTGTAGGGAAATCTGCTGTGCTAGGATCTTCCCTCCTCCTTTTCTGCCTCCTGCCAAGTAGAGGGGAAGATGGTTGGAGGGCAAATCCAGGTCAGTTCAGGTGGCTGCTGTACAACTCCCTGACAGGAGGGTGCAGCCAGGTGAGGGTTGGTCTCTACTCCCAAGAAACAAGCAATAGGAAACAGCCTCAAGTTGCACCAGGGGAGGTCTAGCTTGGTTATCAGGGAAAATTTCTTCACTGAAAGCATGGCCAGGCTGTCCACAGGCTGCCCACATACATGTTTTGTTCAGCTTTAAGATGGATTTCTGTGTGAATTTTATTTAAATGCCTCATTTACGTGCTGACATCAAACTTCAGGTATGGTAAAAGCAGACAGGAATCAGGGGCTGAGTTTCTTCTGCTGATTTGCACGTTGCTGCGTCTCCCTGTGCCCCGAGGAAGCTCTGCCAGGTCTGCAGGTGATGTCTGCCAGGTGAGGGAGGTCTGGGGCTGACGTCTGTAACTGCAAGTCTCTGCAGCAACTGGCCACCAGTCACTTGCTCAGCTGTCCTCATATCCAGAGTAAACAAGGACTGGCCTCTGTCACTGCAGTGGACGTGCAGCCCCTGCAAAGGCTGTCCCTGGTGTCCTGTGTGTGTGTAGCTGATGTAATTAATGCCAGGGATAGCTGAATTTCATCTGCTACAGCAGAAGTCCTCTGAACTGAGCTGTTAGAAAGGCTTGGTGTTGCCTTGCTGGAATATGCTGGGCAGGGAAAAATGAAAACCAGGATTAGGGGTTTATTTGTGGATAACTTTGGTATTACTACCATTTTTGATGCAGGTGCAAACCTGAGTGCAGCTATGAGGCCACAAGTGAGCACTGGAGGGTCCTGTGCTTTGCAGGATCTGCCAAAACAGCCCCCAAAACCACAGAGGGGCCCAGAAAGTGTCTGCTGAATGCTGCAGAGTCACTTGGGCAGATCTGCAATTGTCTCTGTGTTGCTTTTACTCCCTCGTGTCTGTGAGCGATGTGGGTAGAGAGACACGGGTTTGTAGTGCAGCATGGATATACCTGTAAAAAGGGGTTGCTACTGGTTGGGTTCCATAAATTTGTGGGAATGTGCAACACCTATATAAAGGCACCTTTGTGTGGAGGCTGCTGCAGCTGAGCTAGGAGAGGTCCTGCCTTAATTACCTCATCTTACAATGGGAGTGATTTAAAAATACTGTATGTAGACACAGTCTTAAGACTCAATTAATCCTTCAGGAGAATCTGATGTCCAAAGTGAGGAGTCTTTGCATTTTTCACAGAGTATTTTGGAAACCAACAACATAAATTCATGCTGAGATTACTGAGCCTTCATCAGGTTTCAGGGAAACTCTCAAACCTCCTTTTGTTCCCTCTTCCTGCACGTGCACTCCTCAGGGAGTGCGTAGAAGGGGCAACACTGGGAAGTTTGCCACAGTTGTGACATGAGGAGTTATTGCATTTCTGTCACAACTCTGCAAGTGTTAAAGGCCTGGGTGGGTGGAACTCGGAGCAACCTGGGACAGTGGAAGGTGTCCCTTCCCATGGCAGGGGGTTGGAAGAGATGATCTTTAGGGTCCCTTCCAACCCAAACCATTCTGTAATTCTCGATTTCCATTCTTTAGAAAACACCTGTGCTACCTGTGCAGTTCCTGGATCCTCCTGAGATTTGAGTGAATCCCAGAGCCGCTTCTGTGGGACCAGCAATAAGTTGTCTGGACAATTAGTTGCTACTTGTATTTTCCATATTCAGTCTGCAGCGACCTTTTATCAGCAGAAGATTTATACTTAAAAAGCTTTCCTCGCTCTTAAATGCCTCCTCCAGCTTTTTGTCTTCATCAGCTTCGGGGTTTTGGCAGCTCCTAATAATTTTTCCTCTCCCATTGCAAAGCCACTTCACATCTAATATTTCCTGGCAGATTTCTCAGTAGTAGCTGCAGTCAGGGGACTAGTGAGAGGTCTAATGCATCACTTCTCTTCCTCCACGTGCTATTTATTCCAGTGTCTATCAGCTCCTCATGAGCAATACTTTACCAAACAGGCTGGAGAGGAGGATTGCTAACTTGTGAATTATTTTGATAGTTATTGTCATCTTTTTTCCTTGTGACACTGCAGATGCTGTAGAGTTTGGAGGCAGAACAGAGCTCTACCAGGGATCATCAGGCATCAGTCTCCTGCCAGCAGAACTGTGAGATACAGATGTTGTGTCTTCCCTGGTCATGTACAGCACAGACACCTGTTTGGTTTTTCACTCCAGGTCCTGAGGGTCCTTGATTTCAAGAATTTTCCCTGTAGGGAAAGAGCATGGCCTGCAAGCTCAAAAGACACCAGCTTGGAGGGAGCCTGGGCTGCGATATTGCTGGCACCAAGGCTGAGGATGGTTATGGCAAGCAAGGAGCCCTGAGCACGGTGTGGTCTCACCATGCCAGGGTGAGCAGAGCCCTGTGGGGCAGCACATTCCATTGATCAAAGTCAGAGCAGGGCAGTGATTTATGGCACAGCACAGCTTGAAAAACAATGATTTTCCTTCACCAGATGCTGCTATACACATGACAAGGTTGGTGACCCAGCTGCTGCCTTTCCTGTGAAAGCCAGTTTCCTCTCAGGTGGTCAGTACCAATCCCTGGCTGGAGTGGCTGCAGCATCATCCAAACCATCCTCTGCTGGGACAGCTGGAGTGACACAAGAACTTACCTTTACATTTTGCTACAGGATAAAAAAGGGTGTTTGCCAAGAGCTGGTGGATTCCCATTGAAGAATGGCTACAACTTTGCCAGTCCTTCAATTTTCGTGTCTTCCCAGAGACATGAAAATGTGTGAATGAGTTTGCCAGCTCAAGTTTTTCCTTTTGGCACCAACTTCTTAATGAAAAAGTCTCCATCAAATTTCACAGCATTTAATGCTCTGTTATTAGGAGGGCTTGGGCAAGATGCAGAGCGGCCCTTACAGTCTCAGTGGATCATCTCCATTTACATCTATTCCAGCTGTGCCCACACGTGCTTGTCAGTCCATGCAGCCCTAAATGTCACTTCCCTGAGTTTTGCTGAAGTTGTTTGGAGCCAGGAGCAGGAGGATCACAGAGAGCTGTTTTCCTCCATGTTTATCTTCCACATTTGGATCCCCTTCCATTTCATCAAATGGGAGCATTGAGGTTTTCCTCCACCCCAGCTACATCTGAACCCTCACCCAGCCTGGAAACTCCTCCTCTCTCCTTTAATGATATTCTTAAATTACCCTAATTTTGTCAGCTGCTCCATTATTAATAACTAACTAGGAAAACTGCTGTAGTGTCAGTGCTGCTGACACTTGTCTTGAACTGCAACTAGGCTTCCAAAGAGAATTGCTTGAGAGGGGTGGTTAGGGAAGCAATTTCCTCGATGGTGCGTGCTAATGCACATATCCAAGCCTGTCTTGGAGCTGCTGGAGCCGGGGAGTCGAGCAGCTCTGTTGCACGGTGTCTCCTTGGGGATCAGTGTCTTGTTTCATCAGGGCCATCTGCTTGCAGCACAGCCTCAGTCAGCTCCAAGTCCTACAACAAGCTGCTCTCAGTGCCGGCTGGAAATGGTTGGAAAAATCAGAGTGTTGTAGGTAAACATGAGGCAGGCTATGGGATACAGCCATCCAGGGCATTATCTGGCTGGCAGGCGTTTATGGGGTGTTGGTGTGCATGAAGAAGGACTCTGAGCTACTCAGGGGTGCAGACCCATCCCAGGTGTGAGTGGGACTGTGCTCCGTGCCCATGCCAATGGCTGGAAAGGATGGAATGAGACATGTCTCGTGTGCCCTACAAACCAGTCCTGTTAACCAGGCTGCCCTGAAGGCCAACACACACAGAGATCTCAGTCCTGCAAAACCACATTCTGCAAATACTCACTTGCTGTCAGTGGGACAATCAGGTTTTGCAATATTTATGTTCAAGGGGTTGTTTGAAACTGGAAGAGCCCAGTGAAACTGGAAATCCTTCACATCCCTTTTTGCATCCCCTTCTTCCTCTGCTCCCTCCTCATCACTGATTCTGTCAGCATTGTCAGGCATGAGAGCAGCCTGTGATACATTTGCCAGGGGTGGTTTTTTGAGGACCATTAGTTAAGCTGATTTATTTTGTTGGTTCTCTGTCCCCGGGGTCCCTATGAGCCAACTCATCAAGCGTGCAGGGCAGAGCTGACACTGCTGGAGAGGCGATGTCCGTGCACTCCCAGCGTTTCAGAGAGGACACAGGATCTCCTCACAGCAACTCCTTGACAATAGCTAAACAAATACAGGGTGAGCAGCCCTTACATACTAACCAGTATTTCCCCAGTGCTCCTTTCACCAGGTGTTAGCACCCAGATGCTGCCACTTCTCCTCTTTCCCTTTCAGATCTGTGGTCGCAGCTCAAGCCAGAGGGCTAAATGTGCTTTTCCTACCAGCCCTCAGCCCCCATCACGCAGTGATCACTGCCTCTGGCATCAGAGGAGTCAGCCCGTGCTGCTTTCGCAAGGATTTGGGCTGCAACACTTAATTTTCTACTAACAGGACTTAAGAAGCGGTGGTTGTCCATCCAGACTGAGAGCTGATCCATGTGGAGGGTCATGTTAAGGCTGGAAGATGGTCTTGAAGGTCCCTTCCAACCCAAAATATTAAGGATTCTGTGATTTTTAATGTCTGCTTCATCCAGTTTGGAAATACAGACCCACACAGGTTTTATTGTTTACTTTTTATTTTTAATTTTATCATATTTCTTTTTTGTGTGCATTTGCTCTTGGCAGGGCTTTTTGTGTGAATTTTACAGCTCCACTTCACCACCCAAGGTAAGGGAAATGCTGCTATCCCAGTGGCCAATTCCCACGCTGTGTTTAGGAACAAATGGAAGAGATGTTGTGTTTAATTATCTCAGCCTGCTTACCACGGTATTTTCACTAATATTTGGGTTTAATGAGCTAGGAAATCTGGGCCATTGTGTGCTGGTGGATACACTCATCCTTTCTTCAGCTAAATATGTTATCAGATAGCTTCCACGGAGATGAGCAACTGTTTCCTTTGAACTTCAGAACCGTCAGGATTCACTAATTTGCTTAGACCACCTGCTTGGCTAATATTACCACAGGCCTCTTATTTTCCCTCAGAAATGGTAAACAGAAATCTAAATGTTGCTGTACTGACCCTGGAGAAGAGGAAGCTGAGGGGAGACCTCAAGGAGGGTGCAGCTTCCTCATGAGGGGCATTGGATGGGCAGCTCCGATCTCTGCTCTCTGTGACAATGACAGGACCTGAGGGAACAGCAGGAAGGTGTGTGTGAGAGGAGATTTAGGTTGGATATCAGGAAAAGGTTTTTCCCCCAGAGCATGGTTGGACACTGAACAGGCTCCCCAGGGAATTGTCAGGTTACAGCCCCAAACCTGCCAGAGCTCCAGGAGCATTTGGACAGTGCTCTCAGGGATGCACAGGGTGGGATTGTTGGGGTGTCCTGTACAGAGTCAAGAATTGGACTCGATGATCGCTGTGGGTCCCTTCCAGCTCAGGATATTCTATGATACTATGACCCGCCCTAGCCCAACATCTGCTGTGCCCCAGCCCACAATAAACACAGACAATGCACAGGCCCACTAACAGCCTCTGCTTCCCACCCAGGGATTTGCAGCCCTGCAGAAATGCTCCAGCTGGAGCTGCAAAGATCCCAAGGTCCCACAGGAATTACCATATGAAATGGAATTATCTGCTTCTCCATTCACTCTGCCTTGTCTTTTGCATGGGCTTGTCTTTGCTCCCAGGACACATGGTCCGCACTTTGCATTCTCCATCCTCAGGGAAGAGAGTTGGCCAGGGGGGTGTTGGTGAGTCCCCGCCACTGCAATCATGGAAGGAGATTTGCTTCCAGCCAGCTTGAGGATCCTTCCATTGCACTGATCTGCATGGGCACCCACCCTGCAGAGCATGGAATGCAGGGAGCAAGGAATTTCTTCCACAGGTCACAGATCTATTTTTTAATTACCATAGAAACCTCCAAACATCAGGCGTGGGCTGTTACGTCAGGGTCTCACTCCTCCACAGCTGCCTCCTGGGGACACTCTGGGGAACAGGAACTGTGGGGTCCTGTGTGCCAAGTGATTATTTTTGGGTTAATTAGCAAGCATGGCCTTGGTGTCTCCTGGAGTCCAGGAGTGAAACTGTGGCTTTGGTCCTTTTACTCTTTTCATCCACGACTTGCTGGTGTGGGGGGACACCATTTCGCACCGACCTACCCAGCCTCACAGAGGGATGTATTTGCTGCTTCAGCCCTAAATATCCTTCCCATCGCTGCTGTTCCCACTTTAGACATGCAAAATGCAAAACCTGGGAGGTGTTCTTGGCACAGCCAGCTTGGCAACCCTTAAATTAGCGAGGTGTGAGCGCGCAGCGTTCGCACCCGGAGCTCCTCATGCCGCTGGAGCCTTGTTCCGCGTTCCCGCGCGAGATGCGCACCCGGCGCAGCAGATGGTGCATCCTCACTGCTCCACAGGCCATCCCAAAGCACATCCCGACAGAAGGAGGGCTGTCAGCTCTTAGGTGAGGGGCAAGGGGCTCCTAGGTGGGGCATTAATTGGGATGGAACCGGAGGATGAGGCAGATGCCCAAGGTTTGTTGGCAAGGAACTCCTGTTTGTTTAATTAGTCACCAGATAGACTGAGAGCTAAAGGCAAACTCCAAGTGTGGTGAGATGGACCATTTGCACTTGATGTCTACCTGGTGATTGATCCTCATCCTGTCATCCTGTTGTGGGATTGATGCTCCAGCACACAGGACTGGATGTTCCCAGTGTTTTTGGGCAGCCTTTGTTTCCCCACTACTATTTTTCCCCAAAAGGGGCAGATTCAGACACATGTGTTGCTTTAAAAAGCAATCAAAAGATGCACAAACATGGAATTTTCCTTTCTCCAGCCCCCACCAGAGCACACAGCCACTTGTGGGGAATGGATTTCTAAAGCGGCTCCAAGAGAGCTGGAGAGGGACTTTGGACAAGGACCTAGAGTGACAGGACACAGGGAATGGCTTCCCACTGCCAGAGGGCAGGGCTGGATGGGATATTGGGAAGGCATTGTTCCCTCTGAGGTTGGGGAGGCTCTGGCACAGGGTGCCCAGAGAAGCTGTGGCTACCCCATCCCTGGAAGAGTCCCAAGCCAGGCTGGACAGGGCTTGGAGCAACCTGGGATAGTGGAAGGTGTCCCTGCTCATGGCAGGGGGTGGAATGAGATGAGCTTTAAGGTCTGTGATTCTGTGACTCACTGGTGGAGGGGTTCAGCCCCTCCTTTGCCATGATCCCATCATCTGTCCCTCCCAAACCATCTCCTGACACTGGGGCATGTCTCTTAACTCTGAGCTTCCCTGTCCTCTGAGTAATGAGGACTAGGAAATGCTGCAAATGTAGAATCATGGAATCATGGAATTGTTAAGGTTGGTTTTTCCAAACCCTCTAAGATGACTTGAGTCCAGCCATTCCCCCAAAACTGCCAAGGCCACCACTAATGCACGTCCCCAAGTGCCACATCCACACAGCTTTTAAATCCCTTCAGGGATGGGGACTTCACCACTGCCCTGGGCAGAGGTACCAGTGTCACTTGTTCCTGAGCGTGGATCAGAGATTTTGGGCAAGGGAATCCTAAAGGAGCTCCAAGAGAGCTGGAGAGAAACTTTGGACAATGGCCTGGAGTGACAAGAAGAAATGTCTTAAAATTGACAGATATTCCCACAAATAAAAAGCCCACAGATAAAAGAACTTTCCACCTTTATTTTTGTTTTATAAAATGTTTGATTATGTTCAGTATTTGATGTCTTCTTGCAAACACTTGTGCTTAGGGTCCTTTTTTTGCCGTTTCCCTTCTCGTACATATACCTGTATCACTCACCCCTTGTAATGAGATAGCAATAAATGAAAAAAAAAAAAAGAAAAAAAAAAAGGGGAAAATCAGTAAGAAATGGGAAAGAGAAATAAACTCTGCACAGGAAACGATAACCCAAACACAAATGCTGCCCCACTCTGGGGAAACAGATAACCCCAAACTCAAATCCTGTCCTTCCCTGCACACACAGTGCTTGACGGGGTTAAATCCATGTATATTTAACACGTATATCTAACACGCAGAACTCCGCAAAAAGAAAAAATAATAGTTTTTAAAATTACCATTTGGGGACGAGGCCACATTTACCAGGGCCCAAAGCGGCGTTTTTTCCCCCCAAAACATTCCCCCCTGCCATAACCCCGCAGCCCACTAGGGGGTGGTTTCCTCCAGCGGGAGATCCGCAGCACAGTTGCGGCGCTGGTGGGGGCAGAGTGTGTTTTCCAGCATTCCCCGTGCAGGAGGAGCACCCAAAATTNCCGGGGCCGGTATGAGTCAGGTGAGTGTGTTTTTATACAGTGTGAGTGCGCGGGGGAGAACTTTTCGGGGGGAGTGGGAAACTGTGCTGCAGTGGGGGGGGTGCTCAGTGCTCCCCCCATCCCAAATGGCGGTGCTGGATGTGGGGAGGTCGCGGTGACGGTGTGGGAATGCGCGTTGGATGAGGAGCGGGAGGAAGGCAGCGGGCTGAGTGCGAGCCTTCCACTCCATCCTCCTCCTCCTCGTCCTCCTGTGGCCCCCCTGACGCCCCCTCCTCTCTCTGTTCCAGGTGTGAAGCCCCCGCCGGGAGGAGGTCGTCCCCCTCGCTGGCTGCAGCCCT
>VZRN01003298.1:31481-50055 GCA_013397935.1 Dasyornis broadbenti
AGAAATGCGGAGGAAAAAACCCACAACTTTCTTTGTGGAGAAGCTTGGCTGATCTGACATTTACAAGCAGAACATGGTGTTTCTACAGCAGCTGCAGTCTATGTCCATGCATTTTCCTGCTTTTCACAGTTTTCCTGTTGAGATATGCTTCTTGTTTCTAATGCAGCAAACATCAGTGTGATTTTTCTACCTCTTTTCTGTCTGTTCCCCAGTGTGCTCAAATTGCCATGGGGTCAGCTTGGTTCTGGGTAGGTTTTTTTAAAAATCTTACAGTTCCAAAGAAGTGGGTTATTAAAAAAAAAATACAAAGTCCCCTGGCTGTTTCCCTCCAGATAATGCAAACATAGATGAAATGTTGAGTTATAACTACCTGAGTGACCTTTTAAGATAAGAATTGTTATTGACTGGTGGTATTATGTTAAACTGATAAGAATTCTTTTTAGAAGAGGAGGAAAAAAGCCCAACAAACCCTTCAGTAACCATAACAACTTACTCTGCAGCACAGGGACAGCACACAGCTCCTTCCTGACACTGCTGCTGGGGGTTTGAGGGTTGCACTGTGGGGATCACATCCAGCAGCCCCTTGAGGGGTTCTGGGAAGCTTCCCCAGAGCTCCAGGTTGTGCTGTGAGAGATGCCCGAGGCCGCTTGGCTGCTCCTGTTGCTCTAATTTTCATCCCTCTAATTTTCATCATCTGTAGGGAATTTCAGCTGGAGAGTTGTGCTAGGACTCAGTCTGGTGCTGAGGTTTGGCTGCAGTGGGAGGGATGGATGCAAGAGTGCTGGGAGCAGTAAGGATCATAAACTTTCAGAATGATTTGGGCTGGAAGGGACCTTAAAGCTCACCTTGTTCCAACCCCCTGCCATGGGCAGGGACACCTTCCATTATCCTAGGTTGCTCCAGGTTCCATCCAACATTTCCAGGGACGGGGCAGCCACAACTTCTCTGGACAACCTGTGCCCGGACCTCACCACCCTCATGGGGAAGAATTTCTTCCCACTATCCCATCTACCCCTGCCCTTGGTCAATTTGAAGTCATTCCCCCTTGTTCTGTCACTCCATCCATTGTCTGAAGTCCCTCTCCAGCTCTCTCATAACTGCTGTAGGTACTGGAAAGGGCTCTAAGGTCTCCCTGGAGCCTTTTCTTCTCCAGGCTGAACAAGGATGCATTTGGAGGTCAAAGGAGGGTGCTTGCAATGATCCTTGCTTAAGAAATGAGGAGTGAGGCAAGAAAATCCCTTCTTTACCATGACTGTGCTGACAGGGTCAGGGCAGCCCTTGGAACCCCACTGGGAACTGGATCCAATCTCTTGTGTCCCAGCAGAGGTGCCTGCTCCTGGTTTGGGTTATTACAATAGATCGGGAGTGTGATGGGAACATACAGGTACTTAGAGCCTTCCTTGGCCCAGCTGAGCCCCCTGGGCTGTGTTTGCACGTGCTGCTCCTGGGAATTCTGTCAATTTAAAGCAAAATTCACACTTTGGTCACCTTCTGTTATCAGGGGTTGTCACTGAGACTGATAGGGCTAAAGAAAATCAGCTGTGAGCAACTGATTTTTTTTTTTTTTGTCACCTTTTTCCTCCCCATCCCCTTGCACTTGTTTTACTTGTGTGGTGTGGGTTCCCAATTTTCAGGGAAAATGAGCTCACAGCTCACAGGTGGGGATGAGCCTAATGGTGAACAAGCGAAAAGCAGCAGTTTGGAAAGTGCAGAGACCCTTAAAAAGAGAGAGGCCTGATAAAATACTCTAAATATTTTAGAATAAGGGATGAGGGGGAAACAATGCATTTGAATCCATAGCAGAAGAGGCAAAGGTGTGCAACTTGGTGTATCTGCTCAGGAAATCAATTACTTAAACCTGCTGGGTTAGAAGTCATGGCAGCAGCAGGGAAGCTGTGTAAAGGTGTCTGCTCAGCCCGTGCTCGCCAACCTCTCCTCACATTCTTCTGGAGCAGCCAGTTGGATGCTGAGTGCTTTTTGTAGCTGATGTCAAATCTCGGTCAGCCGGAGAGCCTTTATAAATAAAGGTGTCTGCTGGTATTCAGGCATACGTGGATAATAGCTGCTGTAATTCAGCTGTCCAGCCTGGCTTCCCAGCTTTTATAAATGACTGATCAGAGATTCCACTGAGAATGAGGATTTAAAGGGATGGAGCTGCTGGAAGTGGTCTCTGTGCTGATAAGTATAGTGAGTCTCTATCCCCAGGACAGGTGGCTGGTGTTGCCCTCCCTCCACTGATGTCCCGGGTTTATATTTCTCACAAGGCAAATGTTGCCTTAATAAAACTTGTGTTGTGGTTACATGGCAGGGCTCTGCAGTCATTTTTTGCAAGCTGCACTTGAATCTTTCAGTTTGTCATCTTTTTTTTTTTTTTTTTTTTTTTTTTTCCTTTTATTTATGGGAGCGGGTAAACACTGGAAGATCTCTCTGGACAAACCACAGCAGCTGGAGGATACTGGTTTCTCTATGGAGTGGAGGAATTTCATCAGAGGAGCTATTGTTCCACTGTGTTCTCAGCATTTTGGCAACTGTTCTTTAGATTAACCCTACAGAAAGGGGAGAGTGCTCTCTGCTGGGTCTGAAATAATTGCAAAAATGTGGGCAGATGCTTTTGCATTGTTAGAAATCGATCCTGGTTGGTAGTGGGGAAGCATGGTGTGGGATTAGGGAATGAAGAAGCCCAAGTTCTTTAAAGCCCTCCTGAAGCCGAACTGGATGTCAGCATTGATGTTCAGTTGGTGTTTTCTCCCACTGCCCTGAGCAGTCAGTAATCTTGGTGTGTGATAGCTGGGGGTCCAGCCCACACCCCTACTGAACTACTGCAGAATCCTCACTGGCTGGATAATCCATTTTCCTGGTCTGTAATAGGTTTGCCCGGCAAAGTTTTGGTAGCAGGGTGGCTTCTGTGAGAAGATGAACCATCCACAACTTGTCTGGGCAACCCGTGCCAGGGCCTGACCACCCTCACAGCCAATAATGTATTCCCAATATCCCATCTAACCTGCTGATGGCAAAGAACCCACATAATGAGTTAAGGGGGCGGCTTGAGGCAGCCAGAGCAGTGTACATTTGGAGGGATGAGCCTAACCTGGACAGGGAGCAACCTGGGATTGTGGAAGGTGTCCCTTCCCATGGTAGGGGGTGCATCTGGATGGTCTTGAAGGTCCGTTCCAACCCAAACCATCCTGTGATTGCTCATCGAAGAGCTGGTGTGGTCCCTTGCAGGGGACCTGGAGGAGAAATGAAGCCTTCGCTCACCCTGCAGCAGCGTCTTCCTCTGCCAGTGCCTGCAGAGCTGAATTCAGCCCTCTTCTCTCTTAGTTGCCAGATCTGCAAAACATAACCAAATTCAAGGTTTTTTAAAATCTGATGTGCCTATTTTGATTCAGTTTACCCATACAATTACACTAATTTGCTTTATTACACGCAGAAAGATTAAAAATACATCTGGCAGAGAGGATTAAAAGCTGCTAATCTGGCTGCTGAGAAGCACACGATGCTTTAGGATTTCCTTTCGAGGTGTGTGGAGCTCTGGAACAGGAGCAAATGTGATCCTTTGTAGTTGGAGTTTTCATAGGGAGAGCTCATTAAAGCTGGTGTGATTGTTTGAGTGAACAAGAAATGAATGAATTTAAAATATAAGACTAAATCCTACCACATTAAAGCAGTAGTTGTGATTTAAGAGCTCGTTTTTGGTTTGGGTTTGGTTTTTTTTGTGTGTGTAAAGGTGGAGCAATAGGGTTGTTTTACCTTTTAAGGGATTTAACAAGTCTCTCTAATTTTCTTTTAATGTTGCAGGGCTTAAAAATAATGCAAGGTCAGGCTGAGCGTAACTAATTCCAGTGTGAAAGCAGAGGAAAGCCTGCTTCTCCACAGACGTACAATTAGTGCAGCAATCTTCTTCAGTACAGCCTTTGAGAGGGATGTAGCAGGAGAAGAGACTGCTGGAATCTTGATAAATAAAAGATATGTGCTCAGGGATTTTTTTTTTTCCTTTGTCCAGGGAAAAGGGGAACCCTATAAAAGCCAAGGTTTAATTTAGTTTTGCTTGCTTTCACATGTGCCCCAAGATGGCTCATGGCAGGTCAAGATGTGGTGAAGGTGCCCCCTTGGATTCTTCAGGCGCTGGCAAACCCCTCTGGGGCTGCTGGGTTTTGAGTCCTTATCGCTTGGTTTATCTAGGTTTAGCCTTGGGAGGGTCCCAAGGATGCTGAGAGCTTTTGTCCCAGGATCTGAGTTGGTCTGTGTGAGCTCTGCTGCTCTGTCCCAGTTTGGTGCTGGGATCTTGGGGGGCATCCCCTTACTGTTTCACAAAATCATTTTGTTGCACTATTAAGACTTACTTTGGTATTATCTTCATCATCTTGATGTCAGAAAACCCCAAAACTTGGCTATTTTCACACAGCACTGGTTTTGCTGCCTGTTCTGGCCTCCCATGTAACAAGAAGCCCAAAGCATTATCCTGCTTTTCCTGCAGCAAGCCCACAGCATTCGTGTGACCAAAACACACCTTGCTTTGCTCAGGCCACCCCTGGGGATCCCACAGCGTGTCCTGGCAGCTGTGCTGCTGTGACAACAGCAAAGAGGTGTCACCGTGTCACCTCTGTGCTGCAGGGGATGCCCAGGGCCTTCCACTGCCATCATTAGAGAGCTGTTTCCTTACTTGTCTCTTCCCACATGTGTTAATTTTGCTTTCCAAGTCTGGACTGCTGCCACAACCCGTGTGTGTCCCTTCTTTCCGTACATTGTAGTCTCCTGCTGCTGGAGATGGCCTGGAGCCTGGTGAAACCGTGAGCACGGGTGGGGGAAGGGGAGTTCCCATGTCCTTGCTCCTATTTCCCTTCCCTTTCCTTGGCCACAGAGACTGTTTGCATGATGTGGAGGTTGCTGGTGGTGACAGGGAGTGTTTTATGCCATGTGCCCCGGGGGAGACAGTGAGGACATGTCCCATTTCTTGCCAGCCTTTTGGCTCTCAGGGAGTCCCGGGGTTGCCCCATCACTGCCAGGATGCAGGTGCTGGTCCCTGGGCTGCTCTGACTCTTCCCTGCGTGGGATGCAGCCAGCAGCCTCCCATCCCCTTGGTGCCAGCTGGAGCCCTGCCCGCAGCACCAGCCCTCCCTGGGCATCACCTTCCCGCTGGCAGAGCTACAGCCAAATAAAAACCATTTCCCTTTCTCCATCTCCTACCTGCTGCGGGACTGCCCAGCCCTGGGGAGGGAGATGGGGCTGTGGATATCTCTCCAGAGTCAGGATTTGGGCTGTTTTCTTCTCCCCCAAAATGTCTACTCCCCCTGGTTTGCAAACACAGTCAACTCCATTGAGGTTTGGGTTTTTTTGTTAACTCCTTATGTGCCTGTGGCTGATAAAATTTGGCCTGTTATAGCAGAAATCCCAGCATGTGCTGCTTTTTTTTTTTGCCCCCAGCAGAATCCATATGTTGCAGCTTTCAGGAGAGAGGAAAGCAGCATTAACTTTTCATGTCTAGCGTCACTAATTTAAGGGGTGAGAAATTGGCCTGGGTCTGTTTTTTAAAGAACTGAGCATATACTGATAGTACCAGTGTTGGTACTGAATAACTTGATAAGCTGAAGAATGTAGCAATATCTAAAAATAAATATGTTTTTAATTGCTGGGTTATAAATGGCAGCATTTTCTCCAAATGGAATTAATTTATTATTTTTCAATTGCCGACATGAGTCTCGGCAGCACAAACCCCACATTTTGCATTAATACAATAATAAGGCACTTCCAAAAGGTGTGTTTGGCATTTGTAACACACAGCACAATCTAACAAACTATAAACTATGTCAAAATACTCCTAAAGTGGTAATTAAAACTTTTTTTAAAATGTAAAATAGATGAATACATTCCAAATTGTGACTTTTCAATGAAGCTCTTTCATAAAAAACATTGTTTCTTGCCAAAACAAATTCAAAGGCATTTTTGTAATTTCTGCTGGGAAAAGGAGGAGTGTTTATCCAGCCTTTCATGTTGGCTGGGCTTTTTGACTTTTATTTAAATTTTTTTTAAAACGCAGTACAAAAAGAGGTATTTTTGTCTGAATGTGCATTAAAAAGTCTTGCTCCTGTCCTCTCTGGAGCAATGTGCAATGAAGGCTGGGGCAGGATGCGCTTTGGGTTGCAAGGCTGTCTTTAGCATCCTATCTGAAATTCAGTGGTGATGGGAACCCGTGGCACATTGTGTTTGGGGCAGACACAGATCCCAAAGTGATTCCTGGGGTCAGGGATCCAGCTGGCATCGGTGGCTCCTGCCTTTGGAGGAGGGAACCCTTTGCAAGTGCTTGGGATGGGAATGGGGCTCCCCCGCTTGCTTCACAGGCCATCATCTACAGTCACAGGCATCCAACCAGTGCACAAAAACTGCTCGAGGTATTTATAGCTTTTCCTTCTGGTGGTTTTTTTTTTTTTGGTTGGTTTTTTTTTTTGTTTGTTTTGTTTTTTTTATGATTTCAATTTTGGACATGTTTTTGACAGCTCCTACCTGCTGAGTCACCATTCGTCTTTGCACGGGAGCTGCTCCTGACGTACTGAATCCCGAAGCAGGCTTGAGCAACCATCATTTAAAAATAAATCCTGTCAAGGAAGTGGGCTTTTTTTCCCCTCTTTTTTTTTTCCTCATATCACCAACTGCTTTTCTCACTGTGTGTTTGCTCTCTTACACGAGGCGTGTGTTTTATAGATGTGATGCCTTCACATTGCTAAGGATGGCTTTACCATTTATCACATCCCGCCACCGCGTATCCTATGGAGGAACTGTGTGTTGCAACCAGATAACAGTGCGACTTCTGGAGATAACTGTATCTGATTCTGCACCGAGCACTCTGCTTCTCCTGAGACGGATATTTTTGGTGGTGGACCACAACTTGAGCACAAACTGATTCTTCTAGCTTGGCTTAATAGATATAAATCCTTGCTTGCTCTGCAGTGAGTAGCCATCGCTGTTACTTCTGGTGGATGGGAAGGGACAGTTGGTCTTTCCAAGGGTAATCCCAATATCCAGTTCAGTTTTCTTTCCCAGTTACCAGATTCAGATGGCAGGTGTGTTTATAGCTGGTTTTGCAGTGTTGCCAAGTGCTTGATCTGCATCACTTGCTTGCAGACAGCCAGGCTGCAGCAGCCACCTCTCCAGAAACCTCTTGGAAAGACTTTGGATATGTGCAATGACACTCATTTAGGGTATTGAAGCACCTGTCTTCTGGTCCCTTTTGCCCCAAAAATACATCTCAGATTTATTTGCTTTGCTTTATTATCTCTTAATTTTGTGCATTGGATGGTAAATGACAGGAGTATTGTTGGCTCCTTCCTGTTTCTGTATCCTCACACTCCTCCAGTGTTGATGCTGCAGATGGAGAATTGCAGGATGGTTGGGTTGGAAGGGACCTGAAAAATTACCTCTTTCCCACCCCCTGCCAAGGGCAGGGTCATCTTCCGCTAGGCAAGGTTGTTCCAAACCCCATCCAGCCTGGACTGGAACTCTTCCAGGGTTCCAGGGGCAGCCACAGCTTCTCTGGGCAGTCTGTGCCAGAGCCTCACCACCTTCACAGGGAAGAATTTCTCCCTGATTCTTCATGGTGTACACAGCTGTTCTGCCTGGGTGGTGTATTCCTTCTTTTGTGGGTGCTCCCATCTTTCTCCTTTCCGGGGAGTACACTGCAGAAATTAAATGTTCAGTCTATTTATAAATTTGAGTCTCTGTATTAATCCCTCTATGTATTTATTAACCCTCCAGGTGGTTGCATTTCACTGTAATACAGCTGCTACTGGGGCGTTAATCTTAGTGGAAGTCTATTTTAGCTTTCTGCTGTTAGTGCAGCCCACTTTCATCCTGTGGGGCAAATCCTCCCCTAGGAAAGAGGAAGGGAGACTATTTAAGGAGGAGCAATTTGTGAGGGAACAACTGGAGCTGAAACCAAAACCAGGTCTGGGGGGAGAAGAAGGCTGGGAAGGAGCTATTTCAGGGGATGGTTTGTCTGGCCACGTTGGTCTTGGGCATGGAGGTGTCGACCCACTCCTTTGTGTTTGATCAGCACCAGTTTTGGCACAAGCTGTTTAATGTGTGACACATTTTTTCCATAATTAAACTTCTCATGCCCTGGGGATACACTGTATTGATCGGCCAGTGAATCCTTGACCTCACATTCAGCAGGGCAGCTCAGGTTCCTGTGGAATGCATCCCTGGAGGTGTTCACCACTCCTGGAAGTGTTCAAGGTAGGACTGGAAGTGGCACTCAATGCTCTGCTCTAGTTGAGAAGGTGATGACAGTCAAAGGTTGGGCTCCATGATCTCAGAAGTCTTTTTCAACCATTCTGTGGTTCTGGGAGTGGGGTTTACATGTGAATCCCACGGGATATATTTGCCATTCTGGATGCTGTCTCTTGTCCTTCCCCCGTAGTTTGTCAAGAGGACACAGAAGACGAGAAGCTTTGCACTTGTGCTGCTGTTAAATCTGAATGAGTAATTCAATAATGAGTAGCTATCAGTTCATTGCTTTCATATTAAGGCGAAATCCTGTGCTTTTAAAGCCTTTTTATAAAGATTGGATTGTGAGCTAATTTCTAATCTTGCACGACTAACGGGTACTTGAACATAAGGCTTCCTTTTATCATCGCAGTGTCTTTTGTTAGAGCAATCACCAGCGTATGGTTTTGGAGGATTTAACATCTAACTCAGACACATGGTGACAATCTCTTAGTCCTCCCTGTGCATGCAAGTCTAAAAATGGCCTTTTTTTTTCTTTTTTTAAAGTCTCCAGGATGCTTGTGAGTACTTAGAGCTAGAAAGGAAAACAAAAGGCCCACCAGCACCAACAGGTTTTGCGAAAGAAGGTTTCTAAAAATGCATCTTATAGAGGAGAACATGTGTGTCTGGGCTGTAACATAGAACTTGTTGACATATTTCGCTACATTTGCTCAGGGTTTTTTTTATTGTAACAGTTGGAAAAAGCTTGTAAAACGGAATGTGTGCAGTGGTTTCCCCTCCTCTCTTAGCCCTGCTAGTTCTTGTTGTGTTCTCCTGAGACTGACTTGTGGCTGGCTCCCAAATCATCATCTTGGCATCTTAGGGGAGTTCTTGTGCACCCAGCTGGGCACAGCTTCCTTCTTCCATCCTACATTTCTCTGCTTGTTTAGGATGGAGATTTTGTAACTATGAATTTTCCTCCCTATCAGCCTACACAGGGACTAGAAGGCAAGTGGCTTGCTGTGTCCTGCATGCCATGGAGGGAGCAGGGATGCTGTAGCCCCTTTTCTCTCAGGCATTACGTGGTTTTGGTAGGGTGGGAATATTAAATTGCATTAGGGATGTGTTTAGGGAAATGAGGGCTATGGTAGCATGGGCTATGCATCCCTGTTCCTTAGCAAAAAGGGTTTGTGGTTGTAGGAAAAGCCTGCAGGGTTCTGGGATAGAACTAGACAGTTGGGGCTGGAGCTGCTTCAATCCTTCTCCCTCTGTCCAAAGGATTTTGGTTTCCTCTTTACTATCAAATAGAGGGTGAATTGGGCTGTGCACTGTTCCAATTGTTTTTGAAAAATCAGCTTTTTTTATCCTTCCTCTCAGATGTACCTTTGGCTGGTGATGTGCAGTAATGAGGAAGGCAAAAGGAGAAATCCTACTTAGGAATAAAGGACAGTGTTGTGTCTCTAGTGCTGGAGCCAGGCAGTGGAGCATGGGAAGGACTTGCTTGGGATTCATTGTGGCTGCGCGTTTCTCAGCTCTGGCCATTTTCCCGTCGAAGTAGAAGTCACGGAAATACCTCATTTGATTGTGTTGCCATGAAAGAGGAAGCATTTTCTGTCTGAAATAACAGCTGGAGCTGGGACTTGGAGCAACCTGGTCTAGAGGAAGGTGTCCCTGACCAAGACAGAGGAATTGGAATGAGATGGTCTTTAAGGTCCCTTCCAACTCAAACCATTCTCAGATTCTCAGGTTCATTTTTCTGTTTGCACCATCCGTTCTGTGCATTTATTTCTTTCTTCTAGCACACATTGGTCTGCCTGCAAGCCAAGAGACAATTGCTGTGGAAGGCTCCCTATTGACATCCCGAGAGGACCAGGATGCAACACCCTATGTCAAGGGTTTTCCCATGTGGACTCCACTTCTCCCTCCTTTTGCTCAGCGGAGAGAACCCATCTGGCTCTGCCCTGGAGTCCTTTGGAGACCCTCCAGGAGAGCATCAGCTGGGAAGACCTTGTGTAGCCAGGGGGGATGGTTGAATTCCAGTATCCATCTCTGGAAGTATTCCAGAGATGTGTAGATGTGGCACTTGTGGACATGGTTTAGTGGTGGCTGTGCCAGTGTTAAGTCTTAAGTCTTTTCCAACCTAAACTGTTGTAAAGTTCCAGTCTGGAAGCAGTATGGGTGGGAATTCAGAGTGTGTTAGGATGAGAAGGTGCCTGCCCACCCAGGCTCCAAGGGGACCCTTTGCTAATTGTGGGATCCCTTGTATCCCATGACTGGGAGGTGATGCCCCTAATCCAGACCTCTTGGAGCTGCTGCTGTGCTGTTTTCAGCAGGCAAATGGGAATGAAGTCACTGTCTGGTGGGTGCCAGAGGTGCTCCCCACATCCAAGACTGTGAGAGAAGCTGAAGGAAAGAGTGGGGATGTATTCCCTTCCTCCTCTAGCACACACATATCCTGGAGGCTTGGCTGTTGTTTCAAAGCTGCTCTCTGGCTGTTTTAAATTTAGGAGCTGGCTCCTGCAGGCAGAGGATAAGTGACTGTGCCATGGGGCAGGAATGGGACAGGGCATATACAGTGACTGGAGCTGCTCTTCTTGCTCTTCCTCCCACTGGATCTGCTGCCCTCTGGACCTCAACTGTGACATCCCTGCTCTTGCTTCCAAGTCAAGTCATCAGGAATTGTGGGGCCTAGGGGGAGATAATCTGATACTGGGGGGAAAGGAGCAGTGGTGAGAGCAGCCCTTGCAGGGTCTCAAGATCTGTGACCCACATTCCTGCATCCCAGATATCCGACCTTGTCCCAAACTTGCATTCACATGGTAAAACCTGCTCTTCTGAGCTCAAAAAGTCACATTGGCAATGGACCTGCAGAGCACACAAGCGCACAGCTCCTCCTGGGCAGGCACAGGTTGAAGTCAGAGCATCAACATCTGACTTGATACTTGACCTTTTGTGTGCTCCCTATTGCAAACACACTTCTCTGCAGGTCTGGGGGAAAGAAGTTAAAAAATGCCTAAGGTCTGTGCTGAAGTCAATCCCCGTGGGGTGGTTTCATCTTTAGCCCAGGTTTGTTTCTTGGTCCTCTCCTCCCTCTGTAAGAGGAAGTGGGAAGCTGATTGGATTCACGCTGAGGTCTTCGGACAGAAAATGCTGCAGTAAGCACAAAGTGTGGTGTGGGCATGGTGCTGTGCAGCACTGGGATGGTGCCTGTTAACCTGCACGTGGAAATGTGCTGGTATCTTTCAGTGTGGCTTTAAAAGGCACCTGTACAGCTGGAAGTGTAAATGTAAGTGTAATGTAAGAAGAATATTCAGTCTCCAGCTTTCAAAGCAAAACCTTGTCTTTCCCATCTTTCTATATCAGAGTCCTCATCGTGGACTTAATTATCCAATTGTTTTAAACTGACAGGGCAAGTTTAGATGAGATGTTAGAAAGAAGTTTGCTCAGAAGGTGGTGAGGCCCTGGCACAGGTTGCCCAGAGAAGTTGTAGCTGCCCCGGATCCCTGGAAGTGTCCAAGGCCAGGTTAGATGGGGCTTGGAGCAGCCTGGGATAGTGGAAGGTGTCCCTGCTCATGGCAGGGGTTTGGAACAAGATGATCTTTAAGGTCCTTTCTAATCCAGATCATCCTGGAATTCTGTAGTCGTGCATTACAGGTCCCAGCTCGGGTATTTGGAAGACTCTATTTTTTGCTATCCAGTGGTCACAGAGGATTGCAACTCTCCGTCAGGAGCTCTGACTCCCCTCCTGTCATCAGGCAGGTTTAAAAAGAAGAGAAGTTTCTTTGGGTAGGAAAAAATAAATAAAGCTGCACCTGAATTTTCTGGGTTATTTTCTTTTTGGTCAAGAACAGCCTGAAAACAAGAGCTGAGGTGTCTGAGCTGAATACAGTAATTTATTTGGACCGAGTATAATAATTTACTTTGAGCACACTGTGGAAGCAGGAGGCTGCAGTGGCTTTGCCACCCTTCATGTGAGTAAAGGAGGGAGAAATGGGGATGGGAGTTTCGGCTTTGGGGGTGTCTGGACATGGCCATCTTGGCCAAAATATGTGGTTCCCCCCATTCATCCTGTATGCAAGGATGTGAATAAAGCAGGAATTGTTCCACAGACCCTTCTGCCCCAAGGTTTCCTTGCAAAAGGCTTGAAACAGCTTTTCGGCAGAGGTGGGAATTTGTTCCTGTAGGAACAGGACTCCTGTTTTGAAAACAAATGCGTATGTTTTTGGTCTGGAAAATACTTTTGTATGCTCAGATCCTCCAGCCAGAAGGGAGCATTCTGATCCTCCAGTGTGGCCAGACAATTGCACTCCCTCATTCCCATAGCTGAGCTCCTGCTTTTCTGGGTGAGCTGGATTTGATTTCCGCATTTTCCATCAGCTCCCTGAAATGGGGTCAGCTCTTGCCTGTTGCTCTTTCCTGTAGGTGATTTGCTCCTGTGGCTGGAAATCCTGTCTCCCTTGCCTAACCCAGTACATGTCAGCAGCATGCAGGGATTTTATCCAGAGGTGAAGGCAGATGCTCAGTGCTGAGGGGAAGGTGGTTCCTACATGGTTTGCTCTCACCATCCCTTCTCCCGCCCTGTGAAGGGACAGTGATGGATGGCAGCATCCCTTCTCCCTGCCCGTTTCCAGTGTGTCCCATCTGCATCACAAGGAGGGAAAATCAATGGATGCAGCAGGGGGTATCCCCAGCTGGAGAGAGTGGCCAGCTCACAGCCCGTGGAACACACCAGTTGCACGGACTTCAGCCGGGGCCAGCGGGTTTCCCTCTGCCAGGTTGAGCGATAAAGGCCCACTTGTTAATGCACATTGCCTTAAGCTGTGTTTCCACAGCTTTCCGTCTGTTTACTGAGAGTATTCAGACATGTAATTCCACTGGATCTGGCTGCTTACGGAGAAGGCTGGATTATTTGTGTTTCACAAATAAGGCCAGAAAACACAAGGGCTGGAGCACTGAAAGGCAGCTCTGCATCACTCCTGGTGGGGTTTCTTTTTCGGTCCCATTCTGCTGCCTTTTCTCTGGCCCACGTGTTACCTGTTGTCCATGTTCTCTCCTGTTGCCTTAAACTGTTCTGTAGCCAGATTGTTTCCCTCTGGAAGAGTCTTACCTGGGCTCCCTGCTCCCCTTTCACCTGGAGGGTGCTTTTTCTCGCGGTTGTTTTTTCCTTCATATCGTAAAACCTTATTTTGAGAAGAGCTGATCTCATTATGTATAATGAGACCTGGATACCCTTGAGGAAAGAAGAAGTGATCTGTGGTGAGCCTGGGATGTAGAAGAATCGCTTGTCAAACCCTTTCCTGATGTGGTTGTGGGATTGATAAAGCTGCTCTTGTCTCAGTGAACTTTTGTGTTCCCAACTCTCCTTTTTGTGCTCCTGGTCATAAAACCATTGGAGAGGGTGATTTACAATGGCACCTGTGTGAGCTGACAGCTCTGCATCCATCTGTCCACACAGGGCACAGCATCTCTCCCTCATCTCCAGTGGAGCCCCTGGGAAAAGCGGCTCTGTAAAGGTAAACGAGCAGTTTGGTTAATTAGAGCTCGCTGGACCTTTTCCAGCTGGATACCCAGGGAAGCAGGGGACAGCTTGTGTCCTCAAGCCAGGCACCTGGACCACGGCTCCAAGGCTCCTACCCAGACGCTGCAGGGATGGTCAGACTCTGCAGGGGGAAAAATAAACCCTAGAGCCTATTTTTTCGTAGAAAGGCCTGTAATGATCCATTTGTGGTCCAGCCTGTCCTTAAAGCACCTTGCAGGAACAATTAAAGCAATGCTGGTACAAACGCAGCCATATGTTCATCTGAACATGGAGGTGTCGTTTCAATCAGCAGAAGTGTTTGGAGGAACATCTGTGAAGGGGTAGGAGGGATTTCCCAACCATCAGCACAGCAAGTCCTGTTCCTGTCGGACCTGTGCATGGTCTCCAGAGCTGAGTCAGACTCTTCCCATGGGACCATCTCAGTGAGATGCTGGTCAAAAGGAATTTAAAAAGGAGCGTTTTTGCCATCTGCACGGCTGCTCGGGGCAGTTTGCAGGACGGCTGACGTGCACAGGAGCAGCAGGGCCTGTCCCTCAGCCAGGGAGCCTTGGTTTTCCTAAGTTGGAAAGAATTGCTTTGGATAAACTCTGTAAAGTCTGGGTTTGTGTCTCGTTGGAGTCGGTGAACAGATGCCCGTTGTTTTATGGAGCTGTGGATAAAAACCTGACAGCTTTCCTTTGGTTGTAGTGGATGGGGCTGACGGCTGGGGATGCCCCAGGGATGGGAGCAGCACCGAGTGTTATTTTAGGGCCATGAAGATGATAAAAGGGCTGGAGCACATCTCCTATTAGGAAAGACAGAGAATTAGGACTGTTCAGCCTGGAGAAGAGAAGACTCTAGGGAGACCTTAGAGCCTCTTCCAGTGCCTAAAGAGGCTCCAAGAGAGCTGAGATGGACTTCGAACAAGGGCCTGGAGTGACAGGACAAGGGGCAGTGGCTTCCCACTGCCAGAGGACAGGGTTGGATGGGATATTGGGACAGAATTCTTGGCTGCGAGGGTGGGGAGGCCCTGTGCCAGGTTGCCCAGGGAAGCTATGGCTGCCCCATCCCTGGATGTGCTCAAGGCCGGGTTGTACAGGGCTTGGAGCAACCTGGGATAGTAGAAGGTGTCCCTGCCCATGGCAGGGGGTGAAATGAGAAAGCATCAGGTCCCTTCCAACCCAAACGGTTCTGTGATTGTCTGATTCTGTTTACCTGCTCTGTCATCCATGTCCCTGGGACACTGGGTGCTGAAACTGGGGAGCTCAAGGGAATCTGTGTGTGCCTTGTCAGACTCCTGCCATTCCCATGTGGTTGCTGTATCTCTTAATCTACTATCTACACGATGCCACATCCTCAGCCTGATAAGGAATTTGTGCTGAGATCGTTGCAAGGGGATATGTGGGAAATCCTCTTAGTAACAAGGCCTATAAAATGATGTTTTACAAGTGTAAGCTCTCATTTTCCAAAAGCCCAGCATTTTTGGGGACTTCCTTGGGTTCCATCCAGACCCAGGATGCTGAGATGTAAGTTTGGGAAACTGACCTCAGAAGTGGGAGAACAATGGGAATCTCTTTGGGCTACTTCTTTTCTAATGGAAAACAGACATAACGGCTTTGTGCCTTGTTCTGGGGGAGTTAAATGAATCTTTGAAGCTGTGCTTGCTCTCTGTCTGACTTTTCAGCAGAACAATTAATATCACCCCCCATTTTAAATGTATCCTTGGAGAAGAGCATCCACAGTTCTGAACCTTGGATTTAGGGATGATGGATCATCACGGCCATAGTGGTTTGAGTTAATGCACTTGGCAATTCTGCCTTTGCTGGTCAGGGCTGAGGAAGGGAGGGGATGGGCCTGATCCCACAAAATAATGAGTTCTGGGCTTTGTATTGTCAAACCATCACGGAGCTGTGAACTGGTTAAAGCCAAACTTTTATCTGCTTGGTCACAAAATTGTGGGCCCAGTTGTGAACCGTGAAGGAGCAACCCAGACCTCGAGTGTTGCCCTGTCTCACTTAGCCTGGCTGGATGTCAGGTCACATCCCAAGCGCAAGGAAATGTTCAAGTCCATAAAATGTTTGACATCAGAAAAATGTCTAGGTTTGGTGCTGGTTTGAATTTGTGTAGAGCAGCACGTGAGCTGTGTAACCAGCACAGTCTTCAAGCTGGTTACGTCAAGAGACTCCAGGTGCTGATAATGAAGCAAATTAGACTCTTAAGAGTGTTTTCTTTAATGCCCCATGTGATGTTTCCGATGGCATTTTGTGTTTCAGACTTTCTTGGTAGGACAGTGGTAGGATCTAGAAATATCCGAGGTATCAACAGTGTCTCTGTCTGTCTCTCTTTTTCCCATCCAAAGATAATAAGAGCTGCAGGGCTGGCCCTTCCCCCAAAGCTGCAGGGCTTGTGTTGCTTTTCCTTGCATATTTTGGCAGGGAAAAAATAGCCTTGAAGTGTGGTAAAAGACAGAAATATGCTGGAGCATCAGGAATCCAACCAGCCTCTTTGAGGATGGAGTAAGAGAACTGAAAGATTATTTTCTCCTTTCTAAAGGCGTTACGAGCAAAGCTGTTGCGTTTGGGGATGGAGGATCATAAAGCACTTTCCTGATCCAGAGAAATGATTCAAACTGACAGATTTCAAAAGGAAAACAAAACTGGAGAAAAGCTGATATTTTTTTAGAACTGCTGCTTGCACAGCTTAAAAACAAAAACCTGCATTTGCTTTGCAGTTTTGCTGACATTATTTCTCAGGCTGCGCATTAATGATTTGAAGGGAGTGGTTACTTCTTGACTATTCCATTGGTTTTTAGACCCATTTTTGCCGCATGGGGTGGTTGTTTTTTCTTCCCTTTTGTGGCCCTCTACAGCAGAGTGATCACTGTGCTGATGGGAGGAACTGTCTGTGCCCTAAGGGAGCAGGACCAGGAGTCTGATTTTGGCTGCCACAGGACTGTCAAGGTGTCCCGGGGGTTGAAAAGCCTTTGGGGGCAAGAAATCCAGGATTTCAGTCTTTTGTGGCATGTGCTAGTGCCAGGAATCTTTCAACTTCTTTTACTGAAGGTACAAGCCATTCTAAACTATGCGTAAGTGATTTTAGAGCTGACAGTGTCACTCAGCTGTGCACACAGAGGGTGTGGAGACACCATTCCCCGAGGTCGGTGCTGCTCCTGGTGTGCCTGTTTTGGGCTCAGAGTGGGTGTTTTATTGGCTGGCATCAGCCACAAGTCCCCCTGTGTGCTCCTGGGTAAGTCACCGATGATGTGCCACGGCTCCTGCTGCTCCCTGTGAGCCTGGCTCAGCTCCACTGGGAGCCGGTCACATCGCCCGGGGCTGCAGCAGCACGGAGCTTAGCCTGGGGGGAATATGGAATGGACTGGCACGAAAGAGTCACTTTGCTGCCTTGTTTACTGGGTATTCTGGGGCTTTTTTCAACTACATCTGTCACCGTGACCCCAGAGTGGTTCCACTCAAGCAGTAAGTGCAGGGATGAACGTCAGATCTTGAAGTGACCAGGAACTCCCTGTTCTCAACAGAAGCAGTTCTGATGTAAACCAGTGCTCTGTTAGAGGTTTTTTTGGGCAGAAAAAGAGGCAAAGAAGAAATACCTGATGTATCAGCGATGTCTTAATGGAAAAAAAAACTATTTCCAATTGCAAAGCGGAAGGAATCCAGTGCAGAGCATTCTGGAGCATTTCTTGCCCCCTCTTTGCTCTCTGTTTTAATTTCCCTGCAAATATCCCTGGTCCAGGTTTTCTCCCAGGCAGCTCTAGATTGCGCCTGTCTGCAATTTGTCTTTCTGCAGAAGGATGTTTTTGCCAATTTTAAACCAGATCTTCAGTCTCTCAAAAGTGAGGTGGCTTCAGACGCCCACAGGTTTTGTTGGATTCTTTTTTTTCCCCCCTAGCATGCATGCTTCCAAAAATGAGTGGGAATCCTTCCAGAGATGAGCACTGTAACTCCAACTTTTGGAGAGCTTTTTTTTCCTACTTCTATACATATTTTCTCTCATTAGTGGTGGCAGAGAGCCCACAGGTATTTATCGCAGCGTCAGCCATCCGGCTTCTCTGCAGCAGCTCCCAGCCTTTGCATAATGCTGGGAAACTCAGGCAAAGTGTAGGATGTAAATACAGAATAGGGCAGATAAAATAAATAAAAATTAAGAAATCCCGATTGTTTAAAGCATATTTTTTGTGGTAAGAAAAGACTTAAAATGAGACTTCACATGATGACAACCTGTATTAATATAAAAATATACCACGATGTGTTGCTGTGCTTCGTGTTAAATATTCAGGTGATGCTTGTTTGCTGCCAGAGTGTTCAAGTCACGCTCTTGGTGGTGGGGAGTTTATAGCAAAGTATCTGTAGATGTTATTGAAGTGCTAAGTTTTCCTCCTTTTGGGTTGAATTGACCGGTTCTGTTCCAGGGCTGGTCCCTCTAAAGCAGAGAAAGTCATTGGGGCTGAGACAAGGACAGGGACCCCCAGGTTGAGGAAAGATCTGTTGCTTCTAAACTCTTGAGACTGACCAGAAAAAAATAGAAAATAATAATAATAAAAAAAAAAAATAAAAATTAAAAAGCACAATACAAGCAAAATAAGCTTTGATCCCATTGTTTTCTCCATAAGTATTCCGCAGTGCTGAAGCCACCTTGTCATTCCACTCTTCGGTTTCCACTTGAGCAAAGTTTAACACATTGCTGCAGAGAATGAGCCTGTAGTAAATATAATGATTCATCATTCCTACTGTAGTGAAAAAGGGAGGAGGGGAATGTCTGTCAAGTTCTCCTGAAGTCCTTGAACCAAATATGTAGGGATTTTTGAATAACCTCGGAGTTACCAAATAAAACCATGAATTT
>VZRN01003298.1:50082-181742 GCA_013397935.1 Dasyornis broadbenti
TGATATTTAGTTGAAAAGCAACCAAAGGGACAGATTCATTTTTAGGCAACTAGCAAAAAAAAAAAAAAAGTATAAATACAAAATAAGTTTAAACTAAAGTAATTGGAAATTAATTGAAATTTAATTTTAATTAGGTGCCTGAAATTGGATCGTCTGGATCCCTGGGGTTCCTATCTCCGTCTCTTCCTTTTTTTTTTTTTCCCCCTCTGTAAGGCAAATGTCAATTAATATTTTAAAAGTGCTTTAAATAACTTCATGTCTGCAACCTATTGCAAGTCAGTGGGACTCAAGTGTTGAAAGGTTTGGGAACCAGCGGGCAGTTGTAGTTACAGAATAGCTGCACAGGGGAAGAAGCACTCAGGCCTTTGTGTGTCTGAGATGCCTGGTTGTCCTTAAAAGTAGAAAGAAAAAGAACCCAATTTTACTGTTCTGCTTTGTAATATCACCTGTACTGGTTTTCTCCTGGCTGCAGGGAAGAGGATACAGGTCAGACTTCTTAGAAAAGATCTTGTGTGTTTTTCTCTGAAGCTCTGGATGTCTGGAGATGTGATGTCTCACTTTTCCTGACATCTCCAGCTGCAGTAGTGCCTTAAGGCTGGGCAGTGGTGCAGGATCCATCCTTTGCTCTTGGGGACTTGGTTTCATGGAATCACAGAGTGGTTTGGGTTGGAAGGGACCTTAAAGACCATCTCATTCCACCCCCTGCTGTGGGCAGGGACACCTTCCACTAGACCAGGTCACTCAAAGTCCCATCCAGCCTTGCCTTGAGCGCTTTCAGGGATGTTTCCAGCTTAGGCCCTCTTGTGTATCTAGACAGGCTTTGGCTCTCCCAGGTATCCAAGGTGTCTTGCCAGGTTCTGCCTCTCCATGAAGTGCGCCTGGGGCTGGAGGAGACACCTGAGCATTCTCCTACTGAATCCTTCTTGGTCCAGGGAATTCAGGTGCCAAAACACATCTTGAGGCATTGTTGACTTTCCTGAGAAGATTAGGATTCTGCCCTGGGGGATTTCACCATGGATCCTGCCCTTGGCAAGTGAGGACATGGCTCCTACCAGCCACTGGGCTGTTGGAGGGGTGAGGAATGTCCTCTGTCTGGACAGATGGCTCTGGCTCAGGAAGCAGGAGGTTTTTGGGAACAGCCTCATCAGCTCCCTCTGGACATGGTTCAGGTGCTCCCAGCCACTGCTGTTTTCATACCCATGGCAGTGGGAGGCTTGTGGCCCCTTCAGGCAGCCCAGCAGCAAGATGGACAGACATGCTCCAAAGGCAAGAGGACCTAGGGAAAGGACCTGCCCCTTTCCCACCTCTGTTACGTGCCTGGCCCCAGTCCCTGTTGCATCCCTCCAGCTTGGGAATGCTGGCAGCATGTTCTGGCTCCTCGCCGAGGATGTGTCTTGATGTTTTTTGACTCCAAGGTGCCTTTGCTGTGCTCAGCCAGAGAAGTGGTGCCTAGAAGATGCATCTTTAATGTACGTGAGGAGCTGTCACTTAAAGGCTTGAATTGCAAAGCTGGTTATAGTGGCATAAAAAGGAGGAGGAGGTCAGGGAAGAAGGAAATCCAAGATTTTTTTGTGTGTGTGGTGCTCTGCATGGCAGCTGGTGTGTGTCACACGTGGCCAAGCCAGCACATATGCGCCGAAGGGGCAGGAACAGAGTGTGGAGGAGCTGGTCTGTGATCCCCTCACACGAGTTCGGTGGAGTTCCGCCTCCTGCCGTGAGCTCCCAAGCCGACGCCATTTCCTTCCACCTCTGGGAGCTCCAGAAGAGAAGGGTTTCGCTCAGGAAGTCAGAGCGGCTGTGTTATTTATAGAAGAATTATTTGTTTGGACGTGAATAACCTCGGTGTTTGTTGGCAGTGAGTTGGAGGTCAGCTTCCCTATCTGCTGCATTCTGCACCTTTGCTGCCTGGGCAGACCCTCTTGGATCCCAGGGTGTTTTCCTGGGCTGGATCCCTTGCTCCCCATAGCTCTGCCCATTCTGGGTACTCCTGCACCCTCCTGGGGTGTCTCCTCTGCACTGGCTGTCCCACACCATCCCTGATGATCCCTGATGGTGGTGCATTAGCTGGCACATAGCTCAGAAATTCCCATGTGTTTTGGGTATTTTGTCCCCTCAAAATGTTGGTAAACCTCCATTTTTCAGCACAGGCTTACGACAAAGACCCCAGCATGGGTTGAGCTGCATCTTACTCATTTTGCTGGTTTCCCCATTTCAGCTCTGAAGTGAAATCATCCCTCAGCCTTTCACTAATGGAAACTTGGTTTTGGTGCCAAGATAGAGGCAGCAAAACCTGAAACTATTTTTCCAAAGCGCTGGAAACATTGTGCAGCTCCAGCGACCATAGGAAAGGCAGGATGGAAAGAGTCACATCAGGTTGGTTACCTCTGATCCCAGTTCTCCAGAGATAAGGTTTGAGTCCCCTGCATCATTCTGCAACGAAACAGGTTTGGTTGTCTCTCTGCTATAAGGCTTTTTGTATTTAAGCTGAAACATCTAATTTTGGCTGAGTGAAGGACCCTCAGAAGATGAATGGGTTTCTTCTGCACAATTCCCCACACTCTTTTTCATTGTCAGAGCAATGTAAAGACTCTTTGGAGTAATGAGGAATCTAACCCTTCATTTTCCTTCTCTTTTTTCCTTTTAAAATCAAGACAGAGGGTTCATTCCTCCTAAGCAGCTGAGAGTCCATGTGAAATAAAATCTCCCAGAGTGTAGTGTAAGGTTGGGTAATGTAGTGTGTAACACTGACTTAAGCATCCCCTAACAGGCAAATTGAGAACAAAACATTTCTTTTTTGTCTTTTTCTTTTTAAAGAGATGTGTGGTTTGTTTGTGGAGAGTTTGGAAAACCCTCTGGAGCTCCTCTGCATGTATATGCAATCCTCAGGCATACTTGTCTGACTGTCCTAGCTGCTCAGTTAAAGGTCAAACTCTTGGAGGTTTCCCAACGTATATCGTCTACTGCGTTTATTTCTTCCATATTTTAAAAAAAATACTTAATTTCTCAGTAATGTTTAATTATTTTCCAGTTTGTTTAAGCTCTTGTGGGGAGATCTGTGTTTGCACTGGTGAGCCAGAGCAGCGTGTCCCACTGGAGCTGCTTCCAGCACTGGGGAAGGGTTTTTTGGTTTTTTTTTTAAATTCCTTAAACACGATTTGAATCTCAAGTGCGAGAGATTCTGACAAGGGGAAATACTGCACCAGAACATTTGCTTGTGGTTTTTGCTCTGCTCTCGCTCCCTTTCCTTGTGCGTGCCTGCGAGAGAGGGAGAGCAAGGGTTTGTGTGGAGGGAGGGGGAGGCAGCAGCCAAACTTTCCAGCGGGAAGCTGCTGGGGCTTGGCACGCCCGATGTGCTGGCTCCTTGCTGGGATATTTACAGGGAGGTGGAATAGCTCAAACTGGGGTAATTGGGGTTTCTCAAGAGGAGCAGCTCTCTCTGCCTTCTTTTTGTGTTCCTCCTGCATTTTCTTCTGACCCTCTCTCCCCACATCACCTCCAGCTGATGTGGAGCCTTCCTTGATCTCAAGTGGTTTTGTGTTTGGGACAGATGAAGAGGAAAAGGGTTGTCACTGTGGTATGGGGAAGGAGGTTCCTGTGGGGGAAGGAGGGCACCAGCTCTGGGTGACCACCCCGTGGTGGTTGATACTACACACAGTTTAACTCTGGCTTTAAGGTTAAAGGAAGGGCTGTTTATCTAATTACCCCAAAGATTAATTAGAGCAGGGAGCAGAAGTCAAAGGAATGAACTTTCTAGGACTGACTCATCCACTTTGCTGCTCTCTGGCAGGGCAGAGTGGGTGGGGATGTCCCCAGAGATGTTCCCAAAGCGTGACGGTGTCCTTGGACATGGCTTCACCCCACTGTTTGCCCTGTTTCCAGAGCTACGAGATCCTTAGTCAAGCTCATGACCCTTTGGCTCCAGCAAACTTTGAGGGGCACAGCATCTAAGCTGGGTCATGTTTGTGGTTGGAATTGATGATCTTAAAGATCTTTTCCAGCCTAAATAATTCTGTGATTCTATTGCACAGCCCTGGGAGAATCCAGGAAAGTCCCGATCCTCTTTGTGGCACCGGTTTGGGTTTGGTGTCCAAAGGGAGACAGAGAGTTTGCTGGCATGACCCTTTGGGTAGTGCAGGGCTGGACATCTCCCCTTGGCAGTTCCATGCCTGCTGCCTGTTCAAATTGGGCCATCTGCACCTAATTAGGGCAGAATTTTCTTCCAAGAAGCTCGTTCTTGAATGAATACTGTTGAAAGGTGTGTTCCTTATAGAAGTACTCGTAGGTCCTCCCAGGCCATCCCCAGGAAGAGCCTCCAATGAGAGATACCCCATCACCCATCCAGTTATTTAATCTTTATTTCATTCACTTACCCACTGGGCTACCCCAGCTCTCCCAGCCCCCTTCCTTAAACACCAAAAGAATGAAAACGTCAGATCTCCCCCCGCCCCCAGCCCGATTTCCGTTGCTGTGCTTTATAACTGGATAGCAGTGATGTACCCACGAAGGAATGCCGGGAACCGCTGCTGTTCGGGATCTTCTCCCGGCCCACGGAAACTCCGCGTTCTTGGGCCAGCTTGCGGCACGCCAGCGCATTCCTGCTCCATGAGGTGGAAGCAATACTGGTAGTGTGAGCTGTGATTTCTGCGGCTGGGGTGGGGAAGCGCCGCTTTAAAAAGCCTCTTAATTATATTCTTTCTCGGCAACGCATCAGCTCCCTTTTTAGCCCATTACGAACGCTGCGTTTTCTCTCTTAAATCAGCCCATTTGCTGATTGACCCAGTTCTGCTTCTTTTACTTTTTTTGCCATTACAAAATGTTCTATTTTCAGACACTTCACAGCCCTTGAAGAAGAAGGAGGGGGCTAAGGAGCCCAGCCCTGTTTCATCCCCGTCGCCTTGCTCGCCTGCCGATGGCGGCATTCAGTTCTTCACCTGGAAGCACAGATGTAAAGCAAGTCCCTGTGCAGCCTGGTTGTAGCTGCTGCTTTGGACTTCTCCCTAATTCCCTAATTTCCTGTGCCGGCAGGACGTGCCCTGAACTGTTCTGTTGCTGTGCTGCATCCATCCCTTGCTGGCACCCAGGGTTACAACTCTGCTGTATGCTAACTAGGAGGCAGGAGCACAAGGGTGCAGCTCCCAGCACCCACTATGCAGGAAAAAATGGAGGTCCTGGGATGGGGGTGCTTGTGGAGGCCATGAGGGGCTATACAAAACCCTCCATCAAAGGAGAAGAGATAAATTGAATTTGCCAGGTGGGTGTGGAGGTGGGAGCAAGGTTTTCACCTCTCTGTGGATTTCTTGCAAGGATTTTTCTGGGCAAGCATTTGAATAGGCTGCCCAGGGCAGTGGTGGAATCCTCATCCCTGGAGGGATTTAAAGGCCGTGTGGATGTGGCACTTGAGGACATGGGTTAGTGGTGGCCTTGGCAGTGCTGAGGGAATGGTTCCACTTGATCTCAGAGGGCTTTTCCAACCTAAATGATTCTGTAAATCATCATGCCCCCAGCAGGGAAGGATGGGAGTGCTCTTCCCTCCACAGCTTTTAATAAATTCCCTTGCAGCAAGCCCAGGCTTAGGAAAGATGTGGCTGCAGGTTAGGAGAGGACCAGCTGCTGGAGACACTAAACTGGAGAGTGACAGACCTGCTGGGTTTGTGATCAGTACGAGGGGTGTTGTTTATCTTAATTCCTCCCCTTATCCTTAGATCTGCAAGTCCAAGCCCTGCTGTACACAGCAAGACTCACACTCATTTAAATGCTGATGAACTTGAGTGGAAAGTTGATTGGTCTGGTTTGCATCTTGTTCCTTGGAGGAAGATGTAAGATGTGGCTGTTTCCTAAGATGCGGGAAGTCGGGGTCTCTTTGGACAGAGATAGCACAGTGAATAAAAGATGTGCTGCCTGAGGGATAAATCTGTGTTAGTCCCTGTCAGCAGGTAGTGCACCTGGGAAGAAGTACTTTTGGCAGCCTGCGTTTGGGGGAATGGTTAAGGAAACTCAGTCATTTATTTTATCCAGGAGGACACAAGGAATTGATCCATCCATATATAAATACTGACGTGGGCGCTCTCAGCAGAGGGCGGTAGCTGGTTTTAGGAACTTGAAGGGCTGGAAATGGATGCTGGAGATGTTCAGGCAGGAGATGGGGTTTGAGTTTTTAGCTTGTGGCATGATTAACCTTTGCAGCAGCTTGTGAGGAGCTCGGGTGGACTCTGCATGGGGTTCAGTTCAGGAATGTCAGCTTCCCGTGGGGTACCTTGTGGAGATGCTGCAGGCCAGGCTGCAGGGCTCCCCAGATGTAAAATTATCTTTCCTAATTCAGTGAATTGGAGTAAATGACCACAGTCCAGCACCTCCTGACCCTCGCACTGATGAATCTACGAATAGTCTCATAGTGGGGGCGGATTTGGTGGGTTTATTTCTCGTAGCTTCATCTCTCGCCGGGCCTGCCATGTTCCTTCCCTGGGCTCTAGCCTTGTCTCAGAATGCACGTTCTGAAAATACCGATCCCTTTTCAGGGAGAAGATGGGATGTTCCAACCTCATGGCAGGCCCTTAGGTTACCTGGCAGTGGCTGTGATCTCTCTTCACTTCTTCCCTATGAAGTTCCCTTTATGCAGTGCCTGGAGGGACCTTTCTTGGCACTCTGAACTCAGCTGTGCTTGTTCTAGGCAGGTCACACTCTTTTCCCTCCCTGTGCTGCAACAAGCAGATCAATAACTGGGCTTTCAGTAGGGGTTTTGATCCCTTCAGCCAGGGAAAACACTCAGTGTAAAAGGTATCACAGGAATCATAGAATCACAAAATTTTTTAGGTTGGAAAAACCCTCCAAGCTCATTGAGTCCAACCATTCCTTCGGCACTGCCAAGGCCACCGCTAACCCTTCTCCCCAGGTGCCACAGCCACCTGGCAGCAATGCCCAAGGAGCCTGTCCCACTGCTAGTCCTGGAAGCAGAAGGCTTACCTGGTGCTGCTGGCACCGCTGTCCTTCCCTAGGGATTGCCGTTCCTTAGGGATTTCCCCTTGTGGGTGATGGCTGGAGCCAAGCACACAGACTCATCTCACAGGGTTAATCTTTTGCAGTTGCAGCCTTTGGGAGGTGTGAAAAGATAAAACAAAGAAAATCCTGTCAGAACGGCTCCATCCATCCTCCCTTCCCGGGCTATTCCTGGCCTGCTGTGATACCAGAGTGTATTTTTAGAGCCGTGGTCATGTGTTTGCTGTATCTGATGTGCTGCTGTGCCTCCTGCCCGCCTGGTCACAGGGGTGTGGGCTTCACCGACAGGTTCCTGTCCCTGGTTGTGGATGGCTGGTTTAAAAAAAGTTTAAAAATAAAACCTTAAAGGGCTCTTAGCAACCTGTTGGGTGTTTAATTGACCTGTGAAGACAGAAAAATCCCATTTGTAATGATGCGCCCTGCAGTAATGTAGTGTAAGCATACAATCCAATACATATGCTCTGTCTTGTAGATCTTCAGAATGATCTTTGCTTGCAAAATCAGTGTATTTATCCAAATACATACCTGTGGAATCAGAGTTTAGGTTGGAAAAGACCTTTAAGATCATCAAGTCCAACTGCTGCCTTAAGCAACCAACACACTGTAAAATATTCGCCTTTAGGTCATAAGTTGTCAACTACTTCCTGTGCATATGTGGATTTAGAAAACTGAAAAACAGGTCCTTCGGCTGTTGAGAGGAATCTAAACTGTGCAACGTTCCCAGTTCAGAATCTTGGTACCTAAATTTCGATAGGCCTATTATCAAAATGGGTAACATTCTAAAATATTACATATGCATATATGTGTGTATATATATGCCCTGATTCCTCTCCTCTTGAATATGTGAAATCACTGGCATGAACACCCTGTTTTCTCCATGTAGAGTCTTACCTGCAGCTGCTCTCCTGCCTGTGCACACATGGAGGTCTTGAGGGCCAGAGCAGTGAGATACAATGAGCATGTCAATAGAATGGCTGTAAACCAGAATGTATCTGCTCAGAGTGATAGAAAATCATTCACAAATCACCAGGGGTCACGCAGTGCTGCCCTAGACGGGTGTCCTACATGCCAGACAGACAGGAGTAGGGCGTTTGCTCAGGAATAAGAAACGGAAAGACAGCCCCCCAACCCATGAGTTCTAACTGCTCTAAATCACATTCATATTGACTTGTTTAAAATATGATGCAGGCAAAATCTGTTTCTCAAGAGTGACTTATGCTGGAGTTAAAAAACAGAAAGCAAATTTTGTCTGCCAGCCAAGGAAAACTTGGATTGGCTATTAAACCCAGGATTTTGTTGGCTAGCATTGTATCTGATTACATGAAAGTGTGGGAGCTAATGCTTTCTAAAGCTATTTTTCCAGCCTTTCAGATGATCGGTCATATCACCTACTGTAGCTGTTGAGCAAGGCTCCCTTCCCCCCCAGCCCTGCACCTTCCAATCAAACCCTCGTGCCTCAGGAAGCTCAGGGAAAGCACTTTTTGTCCTACTTGTTTGTTTTTAAGTAAATATTGCTGTCTGTGTTGTTCTAGACAAGGGATCTTTAAAACAATTTCACTGAACTGCAAAGGAGGGGGAGAAATTTGTTGACTGTAAACTGCAACCGGCTTCAGCTGCCAGAGGTGAGAAAGTGTCCCAGCAGGTGTGAATTATCCTGTGTTTGTTGAACAGTAGGGAGCTGGAGCCAGAGCTGGAGTCACAGTCCAGCTCAGCTGAGGAAGATCTGTGCACTTCTTGTGTGGAGTGGAGCTTGACTTCACCTTTGCAGAAGTTCTATGGGAAGATGTACAGGGGTTGTTTAGCTTGGAGAGGAGAAAGTGCTAGGGAGACCTTAGAGCCCCTTCCGGTGCCTAAAGGGGCTCCAAGAGAACTGGAGAGGGACTTGGGACAAGGACCTAGAGTGACAGGACATAAGGAATGGCTTCCCACTGATAGAGGGCAGGGAGGGATAGGATATTGGGAAGAAATTCCTGACTGTGAGGGTGGTGAGGTTGTCCAGAGAAGCTGTGGCTGCCCACCCCTGGAAGTGTCCGAGGCCAGGTTGGATGGGGCTTGGAGCAACCTGGGGTAGTGGAAAGTAGTGGAACCTGCCCAGGGTGGGGGGTTGAAATGAGATGGTCTTTAAGGTCCCTTCCAACCCCAAACCATTCTGGGGTTCTTCCTCCCTTGCTCTGTAAGGAGACCCTGCTCTGTGCAGGACCCTCAAGAAGAACAAGCCAAGCAGATGTCCTTTGAAGTGGTTAACTTCGAATTATCTAAATGAATGTTTTTATCTTTACATTGTTTATAATGAAAATACATTGTAATGTATGTACAATGTACATTACATTGTTTATTACTGAAAATATCGCCTACGTAGACCCCTGTAAAGATCATTGAAGTGACTTTTCTGTCTTTCTGCACTGGTGCTGTTGGGCCATTTTAGACACATTTGTCTTCTCTGCTCTTAAACTCTCCCCATAAAAAAGCTTCCCCTGGCTGCTTGGTCCAGCGCTTTGGAGCCCTTATTGTAAACAAATTTCCCCTGATATATAAAACTAATGCTCCTTCCACCACTTTGCCCTGAGCCCTCCTTATTTTCTGGAAGCCAACCTGCCATTACAAGAGAAGGGAGAGTCCCTGGGAGCCGTGGTTTCTGGAGCTGTGGGCGGGAGAGTGAGGGAGCTGGACTTCTCTACCTGAACTGGAAATAATTCTGTGGGAGCTCTGAGTTTCCCTCCCATACTGAAATAGTTGCCTGTCGTGTGTGATAACATATTTGGCAACAGGGAGGTCTGGGCCAAAGCGAAGGTTTTGTTTTGCTGCAGTGTTGCAGTGAGGATGATGAAGGTCTGTGACACACTTTGCTGGGGGTCACCAGCGTTCAGATGGCTGAGATGGTGATAGCTGGGGATGAGCAAACTTCGAGTTGATACAATGAACATGCTGTTTATTTTGGGAAATTCAACAACAAGCCGAGGATGTTTGATTATCCAGTTTATCCCCTAGGCTAGGATTTGTTGCTGGAATACAGTTTTCATCAAGGAGATGCTACAGGCAAAACCTGAGATCAAAAGCAAGTTCCTGAATGCTGGTCACTGAGAATCTGTGTGTTTTCATACAGAGACAGAGATATTTGTTGCCTTCTTCCCTGTCTTTCCTCTGCCAACACTGAGGGTTTTCTTGAGCTCTGAACATGCAGGTGAATTGATTCTCTGAGATGGAGTGGAGCTGGTGGTGGGTTTCTCTTGGTGTGATGTGTGTGGCCAGTGTTGAACCACGAGTCTGGTTTTGGGCAATGCGAGGCAGCGTTGCCCAGCTCCAGATCTCCAGAGCTCTGTGATCAGGGTGGGGTCTGTGTGTTCTGCACTGGGAGGGGAACACTGACCTGGTGGGCTTGGTTTGGTCATTCCTAAAACAGCGGTCGGTCAGATGGGTCCTGTCTCCCCACGTCGTCTCACTGGGTGCTGCACTATCATAAGATAAATGTTTTTTAGGGTCTACAGAATCAGGGCTCTGGTTCAAATGTGCAGCAAGGTTGACTTTCTTCTTGTTGGCTCTTGGGTGAGGTCTTGGTGCGTGTTGATGATGAAGTTTCATGGGAGTTGCTGCCCACAGCTTTGATCCCTGTAGCCGGCTGCAATCACCTCCCCAGAGCTTGGGGTTTTTTGCTTTCCCTTTAAGACCCCACCCCATGTGTTTTGAAGGTGCCCCAGGGCATGACAGTAGCCACAAAGCTTGTGAAACAGGCTAGGAAGAAATGACAAACACGTCCTTACTCAGCATCACACGTTTGCTGATCAGATGCTACTGCTCATGTCAGCAGCCTCAGCTTCTCATAGAACTTTGGGAAAATTTGCCTGGCAAGATACCCAGAGAGTCCCCAGCATCAAAGGTCAGACATTGGTACGGGCTGCCCAGGGGACACTGGTGGAGTCCCCATCCCCGGAGGGATTTAAACGATGTGTGGATGTGGCACTTGAGGACAGGGTTTCGTGGTGGCCTTGTCAATGCTGGGTTAATGGCTGGACTGAATCTTAAGGATCTTTTCAAAGCTGAACGATCCTTTGGGAGCAGGCTGGAAGATAAACCCCACTGTTAGGGCTTAGGAGACTTCTGGGGAGAAACAGGATAGAGAAGTCACAGCCCCATTCACGTGGATAATCCTGGAGGAGCTAAATTGCCCTCTTCAGGAGAAGGAGGTGGGTCTGGGTCTCCTCATCCCACCTGGACCAGCCCACTTAATAGGGCACTACTATGGGAAAGGCACTGCAAAAGTGCTCTGATTTTAGCAATGAATAATGCAGGAATGCTGGGCAAGCAGTACGTGTATGGGAAGGATTTGGAAAGATGTTTTATCTTTAGAAGCAAAGATGCTTCATTAATCTCCCTGGATAATGTCAAGCCATAAATTGTATTGGTAATAGACATATCTAAGTAATGAAATGTACCTTCACTTGGTCTTTACATGAGGAGAGGTTGGAAGCAACAGTGGTTTCAGGCAGTCCCATCATCTGTTAGAAATTGTGTGCTGAGAGTCAGGGATGGCAGGACTCAGCTGTGTCCAGAGCCACCTTTGTGTCCTGCCATACCATGGCTTGTGTCTCTTCCCCAGCATCATGGAAAATCAAAATCAAACAACATAAAGGTTAAGAAAACGGCCGAGACTTGCAGGCAACTTGCCTTGCTTCCAGCATCCAAAAATATTAAAACCAGCAGCCCATGAAGACCAGACTATAACAGAATTTAGCGGCTGTGGTGCAAGTATCCAGGAAACTGGGTTTGCATGGTAAGGCCACGGGTCTGTAACTCAGTAATCCCTGGTACTTGGGAGAGCTGGGAGGGGGTTTGCACTGCACTGTGGTGAAGTTGTTTGGCCAGGCTGGAGAAAAAGACTTTTTATTTTAAGAGCTGGAGAGAAGAAAAACCTCCTTGAATGTAAACTTTGCACAGAACACAGCAGCTGCTGGGGCTTTGGGTACCTCTGATTCCATGAATTTACCCAGAAAGTGCCTCAAACAAAAGAGGATGGTAGGAGTGTTTACAGAGGTTGGGTTGTTCTGTTTTCCCTCAATATTTGAATGTTGTTTTTCTCCCTCAAAGCCTAAACCATCCATGTCCCTTTGCCACATTTGCAGTTCCTCTCCTCACGTGGGTGGTTTTCAGTTCGTAGCTGAGAGGGTTGAGTTGCTGCAGGAGCAATTTTGACTGATGGACACCCACCCTGGGCAGGGAGGCTGCTTCCCAATCACATCAGCCATGAATCCCAGTGAAACACCAGTGGTGGGTGACGCCATGGTCAGCAATCCATGGGACTTCCTGGATGTCACCCACCTGGAGACAGATCTGAGGCACAGGGAGATGATTCTCCACTGCCTCATTGGGCTCTTCTTTCCACCAGTGATAGATGGCTGGTTGGGAATGGGGGGATGGTTTTTAACCCAATTCTAGTTTGTTTGGTGTAGTAGAAAATCACTGGGATATGGAGCAGTGGGAGATGTCAAGCTTGATGTCAAGGAGGGCAGCAGGGCTGGAAGAGCTCTGGGCTTGCTGCTCATCTTCCACTGACAAGGTGTCCTGCGACACCTCCTAAAGGTGCAGAAAGCTGTAAACTCCTGTCAAAAGCACCTGAAAGAGAGGAAGGGCCAGGTTGGGGATAAAGGGAGTGCTGGTGAGCTCCAGCCTTGCAGCTCCGTGGCTTTTTCAGTGGGATCTGTCCATCTCTGTCAGCTCCTGCAAGGAGGAATCCTCACTGTTTATGCTGAGCTCTTGGTGTGGTGGAAGAGAAAAGACACTTGGAAGTCATGCAGGGAGTGAAAGTCCTCTGGGATACTGAGAGAAAATAAATAGTATTCTATTTGATTCTATTCTACCCTATTCTGTTCTGTTCTACTCCACTCTATCTTGCATTCAGCATCCTGATCCCATCCAGGATGGCGTCAGCAACACAGGCAGGCACTGTGTGACACAGAGGTGCAGGAGAGGGACAGCAGGCAGTGCCAGCTCTGTGGTTCAGGCAGCTCCCTGGCAGCTGCATCCCAGGGAGAGCAGCGAGACACTTCTCCCAGCCTTTGTGCTGCTGCCCCGGGAGACGATCAGGTTTCACCCCAAAATAACTTCCTTCTGCAAACAGTGGTGGCTGTTACAAGATCTGAAAGCTGAGCATGGCCTCACATTGGTTGCTTTATCAAGCCAGGAATTCGCTGCATCTCTGATCTCTCCCCAAAAACTGCTTTCCAGTTTTTCCCAGCGGTATGTGGTGTGAGTGGGAAGCTAGAGCTTCTCACCACCTTCCCCAGCTCCTCCCTGTGCTGCTGTGAGCTGGTCCTGCTGAAGCTGGGGCTCTTTCATGCTCTGAACCAATTGTCAGCATCTGATGGAGAAGCATCTCTCGGAATAACACTCCTTGCTGCTACTTTCCCTCAGTGTTTGCTTTGCAGCTTTCCATGTCACACTGCATCACACTGAGAGTTGCAGTTGTCCAGTGTCTGTATGCGCTTATTCCACAGCAGCAAAGGGGCTGTCAAAAGTGGCAGGGCAGGGAATTTGTTCCTGGTGTCCAATTTTCTGCCTTTAACAAGTCCCTTGCTGTGTTTTTGCTTGTAAAGTAGCCCAGAGGAGGAGCAGAGGCTTTGTAAGCATTACCCGTGTGAGTGCCTGCCTTTAACGGATTGCCAGAGAGCTGCAGCCTCCGATTTCCCTTTCCTTAAGATATTTCCCTTCGTAATACCAGGAGGAGACACAGTGGGAAGGTGGAGGAGGCAGAGGATAACTCACAGTTGTGTAAAACCCCAAATCCTGAATTTTTCCTTCACACCACACAAAGAGAGTTGGAAACCTGGAGTGCCTGAGAAGTCGCTGGAATCCTTTTGAGTTGGGAGCTTCACTTTTCTTGTCGGGAACTGGGATGTAGACCAGAACTCCCCCCACCATGGTGGCTGCTGAAATAGTGCTGAGTGAGGTGCTGCTGTTGCTGTATCATGACACAGTAAAGCCTTTCCCAGGCTCTTCTGTGCTGGAAAGGTGCAGTTTGCACCTCTCCAGACAAGAGTCCAAACTGCTAGAGGTATTCAGCAATCAGGTCTTTCTGCAGGATTTGTCTGCAGCAGAGCCCAGCTGCAAGGAATTGCGTGAGGATGGAATGGAATGAAATAGAATAAAATAGAACAGAACAGATTATTTCAGTCGGAAGGACAAGGAGTAATGGCTTTAAAGTAAAAGAGGTTTTGATTAAATATTAGGAAGGATTTCTTCACAGTGAGTGTGATGAGACCCTGGGACAGCTTGCCCAGAGAGGCTGTGGCTGCCCCATCCATGGAAATTTTCAAGCCCATGTTGGACAGCGTTTGGAGCAACCTGATCTAGTGGAAGGTGTCCCTGCCCATGGCAGAAGCTTCGGACTGGGTGATCTTTAATGTCCCTTCCAACCCAAACCGCTCTGTGATTCCATGATTTCTTTAGCAAGTCGGTGGTCACACACCTGGGACAGGCTTCCCAGACAGGTGGCTGGTGCCCCAAACCTGTCAGTGTTGAAAAGGCATTTGGACAACACCCTCAACAGTATTCTTTAAATTTTGGTCATCCCTGAATGGATCAGGCTGTTGGACCCCAGGCACTGCTGTGTATCTCTCCAAATTTACAGGATTTCTGCACGTTTATTGCTGTGTCGCTGTTGATCGGATCTGAGCCACTTGAGGCTCCAATTGGCTGGAATCGGTAGCCTGGAGGGTAAGAGAGCAGTCATCAGCTTCCAGAAATCCTGTCATTCGTCCTGTTCATCTCTTCTGAGTAGTGGGGATTAAAGCCTTCTATGTGAGTAACTGCAACGTGTTGCTGCTGTTCAGAGGCAAACAAGATGCAGGGAAGGGAATTTTCTTCTGCAGGGAGGTCTGTTCCTCCCTCACATTTCCTCCACAAAAATACAAGGTTTTCATTTTGCTGAAAGTTTCTTCCCAAATATTAGGGAATTCAGTCAAGAAAATGAAATCTCAAATTCTTTTTGTGGCTTTTTTGACAGCTGAAAATAGACATTTTAGCCAGACAAGGGGAGGAGGAGGATTTTGATTTGAGTGAAAACTTGCATTAGTGGTGAAAGATTTTCATGTTTCAGGCACTAAGTGTCAAACTCATCTCTGCTCAGAGCTGGGACAGGAGTTGGGCTCCTTAGTGTAATTTTAGTGCCTTTGATGGGCATCAGCAGTTATGGGAGAGGAACCAGGCATGGCCAAACCACCCAGCCAGGCAGTGGGAAGATGTAATCCAGGACTGGTGTTCTTTGTCCTTTAAGTTCAGTGTCCACATTGACCCATGTCATGTGTTCTCCGGGGAAAGGGATCATGGAAACCTTCCCAGTGAAAAAGCTGTGACTCTGACACATCGCTTTAGCCCCCCTCAATCGAATCCTTGCAGCTTCTGGGATGTTTTTGTGAAATATCAATAAAAACTGGGCGAACAGCAGTTTTATTCTGAAGGAACAACGCCGTTCTTTGTTTTGAAGTCCTGCAGCGCTTCGTGAGTATATGAGGAACAAAATGTGAGGCTGGTTATAAAGGAAAGACAAGCCAACTGCTGCGGATAGCACGGCAACTCAGTGAATTCCACAGGGAAAGGTGAATTACCCAGGGAAAGGTGTGTTTTAACCCAGTGTTTCTGCTTTATGAGTGCTTGTACAGCTGCAAAAGACACAGGGAGTCAGCTGAGTGTTGCTGCTCTGGTACAAACTGGAAAGAGTCAGCTCTCTTCTAGGAAACCCCCACTTTTTGGTGGGGGTTTCCTAGAACAGAGAAGTTTCACTTTGCTTTGAATGTCTCTGTTGTAGATGCACAGATTTCCCGTCCTCCCTGAGTCAGCCCCAGCTCTCCCCTCCCTCCTCTTTGACGTTGGCGCATCAAGGCAGGATCAAAGCCGGTGAAATTAGAAAGTCTCCTCCTCACAGTGACTCATCACTGGCTTTGGTCAAGTGCTCTGCTCTGGGTGATGTGAGCAGCAGAAAGGGGAGGGGAGGGATGTCTGCATCCCCTAATTCCTCCTGGGAATTCACCCCAGCGTGTGGGTGAAGCTGCTTGTCCTCACTTCACAGCCCAGCTAGTGAAGTTTTCTGTTCATCGTACCTTAAAGCCAAAGCAAAATGGGTCAGCTTTTACCCGGGCAGGAAATCTTGTCAAATCTGAGATCTGATTAGATCCATTAAATTATTTTTTCTTTCATTTACTGCAGAGAATTTGAAGCAATGAGCAACCAGGTGTTTCCCCAGGCTCCCGCAGGGCAGAGAGTTGGGGCCCGCCAAAACCAGGGCTTGATTTTAACACCTCAAGCATTGCACAGAAATTTTCTTCTTTGAAGTCCTGGGTATGTTTTCCCTGTGAGGGGCTTGACAGCGTAACAGACTCTTGCTCTTCAGCATGTGGGGTGCGTGCAGCAAAGGGGGCTCCCCTGTACGGATGTTCTCTGGTGTCTGACACTGATTTCCAGCAATAGGCTCCAAGTTCTGTACCTCCTGAAGGTTCATAACAGAGCTGAGAACTGGGTCAAACCTCAGACTGAACCACAACCTTCCTCATCTTTAAGAAAAATAATTTTCATAGAGATACTCAAACTTTGCACAACCTTGTTTTCTGCAGAGAAGCCAATTGGTTCTGGAAGGGGTTACCTGGAACCATTTTTCTCACCTGTCTCAGATGCATATGAAAATCTTAAAAAGAAGGAAAATTAGTGATTTTGTTGCTGGTAGATGTACAGATTCAGCTTGTTAGCTCACCTTGCCTGTGATCCTCCCAGGCGGTTCAGGATGCCTTTGGCTGCGACATGGAGGGGGTACATGGTTATACCAAGAGATGGATCCACCATCCATCCCGAAAGGTGGGCTGAGCCCCTGGCATGGTGGGCTTTTTCATGGCCTTGCTGTGATCTCAGGGCTTATCCATGTGCAGCTTTGGCTTGGAGCACCCATATGGTCACCCCAGCCAGGAGCATTTTTTGCAGCATTTTTATGCAGTATTTTGGTAATTACTGTTTTCTGTAATTGTGACAGTGACTTTCATTCATAGCACTTAGATGTGTATAAACACAAAACTTTCCTCAAAACTCCCTTCTTCTCCAGGCATTGCTTAATACATGGAAAGTACATTATTAGACAGTGTGGTTCCAGGATTTATTTTTATTTTTACCATTTCCATGTCTGCTGTGGGAAAGGAAGCAACAGTAGCAGTCCTCAGCATCCAAAGATAGGAACCACTTTGTTTTAGCTTTACTTTAGCCATGTTGAATTTTGCTGAGCACGTCTTGGCCGAGCTCCAGGATGCTGGACCAAGCCCACCGCATTCAGAGAGAAGTGAATAATTACTACTTTGTGGTGGCAACACGGGGAGGAAGGAAAAAAGTGTTTGCAAAGTGCTTTGAAGATAATGACACCCCCAATTTGACGAGTGGCAGTGGTGCAGAACATCCTCTAGATAGCTCGTTAATGCCCAGTGATTAGAGGACCAGACAAGGAACACTGTCCCCAACAGTGCCTGGTTTGGACTTCCTTTAAGGAGGGAGCGGTGAAAGGGAGGGCTTAGCCAAAAATAAACGAGCATCTCAAAGGCAGATGGTCCTATTCACAGACCTAAAATTACACCAGCGGAGGGCCAGGCAGGATGAAAGGAATTAGCATCTGGTGGCGAAGGGAGGGCAGTGTCACTGAGGGTGGGTGACCAGATGGCCCAGCGCAGTCGGATGTCCTCCTGCAGGCAGTTGCAGCCTTGCCCACTTGCAGACCTCGATATATTATTTTTATAGGGTTTTTTTTCCTCCCAGGGAGGTGCAGATTCCTCTGGAGCAAATGTAGGCTCACTGGCAGGAGGCTCAAGTCTCCCAGTTCCCTTTTATGGGCCTGTTCACACCCTGCTCCTGCAGCCACTGCAGGCCAGAGTGAGGAAGTGCTGAGAAGCCTTCAGCTCAGGCTGAAATCTTCCAAAAGCACAGCACTGTGGATCATCTCAGGGACAGGCACATCCACCCCAAAGGGGAGGAAGTCCAGAAAGGTTCAAGCACCCAGTTTCCCAATAAATGCCAAGCTGGTCACTTAACTCCTCCTTGTGAGAGAGGATTCACTTCCTAGCTGAAGTGAGGTGCAATGAGCCACTGGTTGTGGCCACTGCGGATGCTTGCGGTACTGTCCTGCATCCTGGGTGGATCACAGAATCACAGACTGGTTTGGGTTGGAAGGGACCTTAAAGACCGTCCAGCTCCAGCCCTGCTGTGGCAGGGATGCCTTCCTCTAGACCTCCAAGATGCTCCGAGGCCTCTCCAACCTGGCCTGGAGCACTTCCAGGGATCCAGGGGCAGCCACAGCTTCTCTGGGCAATGTGCCAGGGCCTGACCACCCTCACAGGGAACAGTTCCTTCCCAATATCCCATCTATCCCTGCCTTCTGGCAGTGGGAAGCCATTCCCTGTGTCCTGTCCCTCCATCCCTTGTCCCAAGTCCCTCTCCAACTCTCCTGGAGCCCCATTAGGCCATGGAAGGGGCTCTGAGATCTCCCTGGAGCCTTCTCTTCTTCAGGTGAACACTCCCAGCTCTCCCAGCCTGGCTCCAGAGCAGAGGGGCTCCAGCCCTTGGAGCATCTCCGTGGCCTCCTGGCCTCAGCAGCTTCATGTCTTTCCTATATTGGGGTCCCAGAGCTGTATGCCAGACTCCAGGTCTGATCTCACCAGAGCAGATCAGAGGGATGATGCTCACCAGGTGATCTCCAGAGCAGCGTTCTGGAGGGTGCAGAGGTGCCACCTCTGGTTTTCAGGTTTGTTTTCCCTTCTTAGCTGGAGCACCATAGCCTTTTGAGAACTATGCTGTGGCTCCCAATACAGGTTAAAATGACCTTTTTTTAGTTTATTCTTCTCCCTCACATTGTTATTTTTAGCTTGAAGGAGGGCAGTGACCTGGTTCATGGCACAGCCCCACGGAAGGGTTGTGTTGAAGGGGTAGGATGCAGAGCCTGGTGCTCGTGCTGGCATAAGGAGAACCCCTGGCACCCCATTCCCTGTGGGTCACTCCAAGTGCATTCCTATAACATGACTTCAGACAGTATTTGAAAACTCCTAAGGTTTAAAGCACTGTTGCAATGCAAGAGAAAACCCGAGAACTGAGATTTAAATCCCTCCCCACATATACGGGGGATTTGGGGAGGGACTGGTTTTAGTCCAGGGTTTCTCAGTGTTAATTCTCCAGTATCTTGGACCATCCTGCAAAAGCCAGGACAGAAATCTCTGGAAGAAGCCTCTGACTGGTGGGGGTTTGCCTTGCTACGTAGCCACATTTATTTTTATTTTACTTTTGAGCTGGTATTCCAGGAAAGCCCATTAAAAGCTGGCAGCCGGCTGCTAGGGAGCAGCTTGCCGGAGCCGAGCGCCGACGTGTGATGCTGGAGGAGCCGCGCCGAGGCTTGGGGATGACTGATGGTGCGAGGTGTCGGTGCAAAGGAGGGGAAAAGGGGGATGTTCTCACTCCGCTGAACTTCCTTCCTTTGTGTTTCCTATTAAGCCGAGGGAACCGCGCTGATGCGGCTGCTTTTGCAGCCTTCCAAGCTCCCATTTAATTGTGGATGATTTCATCCTGGCCTTTTTTATGCTGAAGCCAGTGGCCTGCGTCATGCAGCAGTGAATTCAGGCAGATTTTATTTGCATGTGAGTCATTGAGCTTTTCCAGCTGAATGTCACCAACTTGGAATTTTTGTCTGATTTTGTTGTTGTTTTTGTCTCTTGGTGTTTTTCCACCGGTCTTTTTTCCCTGCCCTTTGCTGCCTGCACCCTCTCATTCCTCCGCAACCACCCCCAGAAAAAATAGGAAAAGACTAAACGGGAGTTTGAGTTGGCAGTGCAAGAGGACGGGATTAGGAATGTTCAGGGAGAGGGGGGGAAAAAGGATGCTTTATGTCGCTGGGAGGGAAGGAGCAGAGCCAAGTCAAATTGAGGGCTCTAATTTGGGAGCGGTGTTATTACAGGTCAGAGGGAGTCAGTTACTGGCTAAATTGGGAGAGCTGTCACATGCCAGGGCTGGAAATGCTGCTCACATGGCTGGGGCACACAGGCTCCTGGGCAACTCGGTTTGATTTTGTTGACAACGCTTAAAAAAAAAAATAATAAATTAAAAAACCTTGTTTATTTTCCCTCAAATATAGGCTCCGTAGCAGCGTCCCTCTGCCTCCACTGCTGGCTCATCCTGGCCCTCGCTGCCCTTTGCACAGAGAAGTTTATAAATAGAGCAACTCCTCCATTATGTGCAGCTTCAGTCTCTTTATTTTTATACTGGAATCTGTTCAATGATTAACAGTTTAAGCCATGTGTTGTATATCAATACCTTACATACCCTTCATAACTTATTTTTAGTATTATTTTTCCCCCTTCTAAATCCTTTATCCATTTTAGGCAACACCGTTATGACATTCAGATAATTTTTTATATATTTATCTTAGCCTTTGAAAGAACTTATCTGCATTTCAATTAAGATTTTGGTAAAAAGATTTTTGCAATTGAAATTAAGAAGTTAGAGGAGTATTTCCTCCGTGCCTCTGGTTGTGCCTGTAGTCTCCTCACTGGAAGTCAGGAAGATTTGGGTGTTTTTAGGGATTAGGCTCAAAGGAAAGATATCGAAATTGCATGTTTTCTTTCTTTGGCTTCCTGCATCCTAGGAAATTCCACTGAAAATCTGGGTTTGAGGGTGTGTGGAGGCATGTGAGCAATATAACCCTGGTGTAAGTGAAAGCAGGCAGTGAACTCATTTCCCACCTGTACCCCAGGTCCCAGAAGCAGCAAAACCAGCAGTGTTTTCCTGTGGCTGAGCTCATGGGCTCCAGGGAGTGATGGGACTTCTGGGAGCAATCTGCAGCCCCTGTTTAATTATGCTCTTAATCCTTGCTGACCCGTCCCATTGCCGTGGGCCGGGCTCTGTGGGCCGGCTGAGCTCAGCTGGCTTTGCACAGCGGCCAGCAAAAGCCACTTGACCGTGGATGTCGTCAGGATGTCTTTGTCCATCAGACCTGGTGGCATGGCTGCTCTGATATTCCTGTCCCCTCGCTGCATGCACAAGAGCTGATGGGTTCTCCTCTGCTGTCCACAAGGGGCGTGGTTTTGGTGTCATTTCTGCCATGAGAGCCTTCTCCACCCACCCAAGGATGATGCTCCTGCTTTCTCCTGCTCTGCTGCCCCAGTGGGCAGAGGTGGAGTAACACCTCACCTGACAATGTTGACAGCAGGGATGGGACTTTTGCACCTTTGCATGCTCTCTGTGGTCGGGTGGGACCCTGGCACTATTGTTCTGCACTTCCCAAAGCCCACCCTCCTCATCTGAGATTTGGGAGCAGGATGCCCGTGACGCCCAGGGGCTTGGGTGCTCCAGTGAGTAAAGGGAAACCAGCACTGGCCGTCCTTGTCCAGTGTCAGGTTGGCTTCGCTCTTCAGGACAGCCCTCCTAGGAGGTTGGTTGGTTTGTCCACCAAGCACCTATCCTCCTCCTGGCCTTGGGGTGAGAAGCAGGAGGTGGTACCTCATCTTTGCTGATGCCCCCCCAGCTCTGAGCTCTCATTTCTGACACTGAACCATTTCCCACATTTCTCTGTCTGAGTGCTGAGCACTTGTTGGATTTTCACTCTAGTTTCCCACCCATTGGCACTGCTGCCATCAATGTAGACATCACTGCACGCTGGCTGGACTGTGACTTGTGTAGTCAGTGAAGCAAATTCCTCTTTCCTAAGGTGTTCTCCATGCCAGTGCTGGCCACATTGTGTTGAGAAGCTTGAATACCATCATTCATGTGGTGTAGATTCCCCGGCACCCATGGGGCTTTTGATAAGGTTTCTCAGTGTGTCATCTTTGCTCTGAGTCAGTGAAATGCTCTCGGCATTGGAAATCTCTGCACTAAATTAAAGTCCTGTTGCTAGGGAGTGTTGTGATAATACAGGGTATTACGCTCCTTAGCAAAAGTGTGCAACAGTACAGCCTAGAAAACAAATCCATAAAACCTCCTGTCGGATGCACAGTGTGAAAATCGAGTGTACTTCAGCTCAGTATTAAATATGTCATGGAAAAAGGCTCCCGCTCCTCCTGAATTTCCTGAAAGTCTGCTTTGGGCTGAAAACTGTAGTGGTTGGAGCCAATTTAGAGAAGGAAAAATCCCTGCTCTTGTTGCTGTCTGCAGAAGCTCCTTAATGATCGTGCCATGCAATTCGCTGGTGCTAAAAATACATCACTTCTGGGTTTGTACAAACAGCCTCCTAATGACTGGAGCTCTGGCAAGCTCAGGAGGTAGAGGGTGAAAATAGTGGCAAAAATATGAAAATCTTACTCATTTCTACTCACAGTGGAGCTGGGCTCTTCTGTCCTTGTGAATCTCAGCGGGAATTAATGGATGTTTTGGTGAGAGATATTCCAGTTTGTTCTGCATCTGACCAAAAATAATGGGCATTCTGCTCCCATTTTGAGTTACAAGTTGGATGCAGGTTGCTGAGCTCTCTGCCCTGCTGCTCTGTCTGCTGGTGGGGTTTCATCAGCCCGTGGGAAGATGGGATGGGATGGAATGGGATGGGAAGGTCCAATTGAGAGTTGTCCTTGAGCCTGGCTTCAGAAATTCCCAACTCCTGCTAACACTTGATGGGGCTGCTGTTGCTTTGGAGAGCATAATGGAGATGGAAGCAGCCAGTGATAAACAGCTGTACTCGCTGCCCAAGGAGAGCTGCCTTTAAAAGGGCAGTGAGACACTTAGAGCTCATGTCTTATCCCACAGAGGGCTTTTGGAGGGAGGAAGCGGGCGTTTGTTTGCTTTTTATTCCCCCTGAACTTACATGTGGTATGGTCTCCTGCTCCTTGCCAGGCTTCCCAAAAAGAATTGCAAGAAATTGTTGAAATAGTTACCCAGAGAAGCTGTGGCTGCCACATCCCTGAAGTGTCCAAGGCCAGGTTGGATTGGATGAGGCTTGGAGCAACCTGGGATAGTGGAAGGTGTCCCTGCCCACAGCAGTGGGGTCAGAACTGGGTTGTCTTGAAGGTCCCTTCCAACTCACACCATTCCAGAATTCCATGAAACTGGCTGTTCTTCCAATATGAAGTTCTTCCGAGGTGCAGCAGCTCATGTACCCTCTTGCCACCCCAGCTGTGCTGACAAACCCATCCCTGCTGCTTCGGCCCTGGGTGGTGGAGGAGTCACCTGTTGCACGCAAGTGAACGCTGGGAGCGGTCGCAAGAAGGTTGTGTCTCTGGAACAGAATTGGTTTTGGTGGTTAAATATTCACTGCTGCATTTAGCAAAGAATATTGTGTAGTTAATTTACACGGAGCTTCTTAATCTCGGTGATTAGGAATGGAGGAGATGCTCCTTCCTGAATTCTTCTGTGCTCTTGTCAGTGCTGAACCACAAAATCATGGATTGGTTTGGGTTGGAAGGCACCTTAAAGATCAGCTCATTTCACCCCCTGCCAGACAGGGACACCTGCTAGACCAGGTTGCTCCAAGTCCCTTCCAGCCTGGCATTAAATCCTGCTTTGTAGTCAGAAATGCTTTGCTTTTCATGGTTATGTGGCTCTTGCCTGTGTTTTTCCGAGGAACTGGTGTTGGCCTGCAGTGGGGATTTCCCCAGCCACCACCTTTTGTGGGACGTGCTGTGTCTATTACTCCATTTTTTTGCCTCTCTTCCCTGTATCCACTCTGGTCTCTTCACCTCCCCTCCCACTTGGAGCTTCTCTGCAGCAGCCGCTGGGGTGGAAAAGAAACATTAAGTACTTTCCTAATGTATTTTTAGCCTCTTGGAGTGTGATGTAGCTGCTGGAAACACGGAGGGGAGCCAGCACCATGTGAACCTAGAGGTTGCTGCGCATCACTGGCAAATTTTCTGTCAAGTGGCAGTGCTCCCTGGCACCATGATGGAGCCAGGGTGTGAGCTGGGATGTGGCCACTGGAGAAAGGAGATGGTGCATGTACCTCGTGTGATGTCTGTCTGTCCTCTCCTCATGAGTGCTGGTGGACAAAAGGTCCATCTGTCCTTCAGAGAGGTCACGTGCCCTTGAATCTCTGCAGGAAAGCAACCAGCCAAGGAAAGGGGAATTCTGTGCTTGCCTTTTTGTTTTATTTTATTTATTATAGATCAAAGATGCTGGGATAGCACTGAGCACTTTGGACCTGGAGGTTCAAAGCTGTGAACCTCCCCTCTCCATTATGCTCCATTATGTGGGAGTGGGTGCTCCAGGAGGGGAGGTGCAGAGTACTGATTCCCATACACAGCAGTCCCTAAGCTCTCCCGGTGTCCAGGGCTCCTGGCTGTCCCCTGCCCCTAGCCAAGGCTTGTTCCCAGGCAAGAAGAGCTTCACCACTCCTTCCTAATTCCTCCCCAAGTTGGGCTGTTAGACATGAATGAGAGGGAGTGACAGCAAAAAGCCAGCCAGGGGGTTTATTGGCTTTTCCTCTGTCAAATCCCGCATTATCCGCTGGGGTGAGTGGTTTTGGTGACCTGTGAGAAAGCTGTTCCCAGTATGCAGGGCTGACCTCCCTGGCCGCTGCAGCACCGGGAGCCGCAGGAGGTGCCAGGCAGCCGTGGATCCAGCAGGCACGGTGCTGCTTGGCACGGCTCCTGCTGCCTTCAGACATGTGGGATTAGGTCCTCCCGCGCCGCTGAGGTCAGCGCTAGCGCAGGCATCAATTCAGACCTGTAGCAGGGGGAGGCTGGTGGGTTTTACACACCACATCACAGCCTCACGGGCTTGGAAACATCGCTGGTGTCTTCTCCCCTGTGTTGGCTGTGATTTTGCATCGATCTCGGGGAGATGAGGAGCAGGATTCAGGTTCACCGGCATTTCAATGTCAGCCTGCCTCTCTGCCTGGTGCAGTTGGCAGGTCTGCAATAACCTTTATCGTTGAGATGTTTTTCCTTTTAATTAGCGTCGGTTGCAATAATGAGGAGGCACATGCTGAAATTCTGATTATTTGGCCTCTGGTGGAGGGAGAAGGCTGCCAGGTTTAACAGCGAGGGTATTGATGTGCTCTGGATGGGGTACACAGTGTTTCCAACAGGGTTCTCACTTTGTTTCCCTTAATGTTGGCCTTTTGAGTGAGGCTGATTTACGAAGGAAATGATGTAAATTTGCCCAAACAAAGTATTGTGACTGGGCCGACGTGCAGGTGCTAATTACTGCAAATAATAATTTAAATCCCTTCAGCTGGAAACACTTTGTGCTTCACCTTCAATCGAGCTGCTGCCGCAGGAGTCAGGGCACAGGTTTGTGTCTGTGGTACCGGTGGAGAGTGGATTTTTGTGATGGGTGGGGAGTTGGACCATCTCACAAACCAGTAAACCCAGTTGTGGAAAGGCTGGGACTGGCAGCAACGTGCCCTTGGTCGATGCACTTAGTGCAAATTCAAACTTGTGAGTGAAATCTCTTGATTGTTTTGCTTTTCTGCTTTATCTTTGCAGCAAACTGTCCTGTGTGAGGTGGGGTGTGGTTTCTCCTGCCTGCTCATAGAATCACTGAGTGGTTTGGGTTGAGAGGAACCTTTGAATGCTTTGGACTGGGAGAAGCCTTGAAGATCATCTAGTTCAGAGTCTGAAGTCAGATGAATTCAAGCATAAAACCAGATAAATTCAGCTGGAAATGAAGGCAAACTGAAGTGCTTGGGAGGCCCTGGAACAAATAGATGTAGAATTCAGGCTTGTCTGATGATGGTCACTCGCTGGGAGATGATGTGACCAAGCAGAGGCTGTTGGGCTGTGTTTATGCAGGGTCAGGTTTCTTGACCTCTTTTGCCCTGGTAAAGGCACTCAGGCAGCTGGAATAGGTGTGAGATCGCGGGGCTGACTGGAGATGACCGCTGTTACCGCAGACTTGGGAGATTTTGATGGAAGTGCAGAATGTCCCATGGATGTGTGGAGAAGCTGGTGGGTTGTGTATGTGCTGCTGGGTCTTTGCACAGCAGGAGGAGTCCAGGTGCTGATTTTTCTGTCTCTGATTAAAAAAGTGGATGCCCTCCACATAGCTCTGCTCATCACCCAGATTCGGTTTCACATTCATAATCAAGGAGAGGGCGAACAATGGGAACTTCTTCTGGGAGCTGCTGAGGAAACCTCTTGGAAAACCTTCCTGCAAACCCAGAAACAGCCGTGTCTTGCTCTGTGGCCACTGATTCCAGCCTCACTGGAAGCAGTTGCCAGTTGCCTAAGCCCGGATTGAATTTCTGCTTTGCTGTTGGCCATCCAAGACATGAAAACCTCGGTGTTGTCCATCCGTAGAAACACTTTATTGCCATCCAGGAGCACCCAGTTCCTCCCTCCAATCCCTAATGCTGCAGTATATCACTTTACAAGATCAAGGATCTCAGCCTAAACTTTTAGTACAAATTCCTGGTTTTTCTCCCCAAATACATGTTGAGAGTACAATTCATTTCAGCCCTTCTGGGAAGGTACTTGGAGGGTGCCCTTCAGATTTGAGCATCTGGTTAATGGTTGGACTCAATGATCTCAGAGGTCTTTTCCAACCTTAATGATCCTATGATTCCCTCTCTCAGTCATGTCTTACTTGGGCAAATTATCTGAATGGGCTTTTGAGAACTTTTCATGGAAAACTGAAAACAAGGGCATAATAAAACTGTAGTTTAAGAGCAATTTGCTGACAACTGAAGCCCTTCAGTGCACTGACTTAGCATTGAGGGGCAATGATAGCAAGCCTCCCGAGTGAATGTCCTCTTTGTCACTTGGAAAATCCTTGGGCAGTTTTTAAAACACTTAAATTGTTGTCCTTATTGCTCAGGATAAGCTTTTGTCTGTCTCATAAATTGCGCAGCACTCATCTTACTCGCTTCATCAAAACCACAATCAGCAAGCTCATGGAATCCTGGAATAGCTTGGATTGGAAGGGACCTTAAAGCCCATCTACTTCAAGGACCTACCCTGGACAGGGACACCTTCCACTATCCCAACTTGTCCCAAGCCCTGTCCAACCTGGCCTTGGGCACTGCCAGGGATCCAGGGGCAGCCACAGCTTCTGTGGGCGCCCTGTGCCAGGGCCTGACCACCCTCACAGGGAACAATTCCTTCCCAATATCCCATCTATCCCTGCCTTCTGGCAGTGGGAAGCCATTCCCTGTGTCCTGTCCCTCCATCCCTTGTTCCCAGTCCCTCTCCAGCTCCCCTGGAGCCCCTTTAGGCCCTGGAAGGGGCTCTGAGGTCTCCCTGGAGCTTTCTCTTCTCCAGGGGAACACCCCCAGCTCTCCCAGCCTAGCTGCAGAGCAGAGGGGCTCCAGCCCTTGGAGCATCTCTGTGGCCTCTGGACACTTCACTTGTGTTGTGCTTCGCTGTGAAATGTGGTAAATCATATATGACAACAAGAGGAGAACCCAATTTCTGCTTTCAAAATGCAATGATTTATCTTAGATGGGTTTGGGTTTTTTTTGGGTTAAGTACTTGAGAGTTATTTGGCATTATCATTGCTCCTTGAAGACGTCATCTGGTGAGATACACACGTTCTTTTCGTGTGCTGACAGCTGCTCTTGGCCATCCCTCTGGGCAGGCACGGTGTTTTTGAACTGGAATTCTCTGGTCCAGAAGTCTGTTCGCAAAAATCAAAAGTGGAATGAAAACCGCTGCAGTTTGGTCCTTCAGAGCTTGTGAATGCTACTCATATTCTTTTTTGCAGGGACTGTCTATCCTTGCATTTGTCCATCTGGCCTGGCTGTACATTTGAAAAACTGTGACTGTTTCCAGTACATCATAACCACGTGCCTTGCTGGTGGTTAAACAATCCCATCATCTCTCAAGGAGGCAGGTTCTGAGTAAAGGCAGGAAGGTCCCTCATGCAGTGCAGCGTTAGAGGTGGATCCATCACCACTGGACATGGAGGCAATTAACAGTTTGCAGGGATCCAGCAATGATTAAGCAGATTTGTGACGGAGAAATCCCTTAATAGCTTAATAAATTGACAAACTTCACCTCTTTTTCCAGTCAGAAAGCCCCAGTTTTGGGGATGGTGTTGGTTCTATTCATAGCACAAGCACAGGTTTCAGTCTTGGAAGCAGGACCCGGCTATATTTGGAGCTGGATTTATCCACAGGCATGCTGCAAATGCATCAGCTGGGCTGTCTAGCAGCAAAATCCTGTCACTTAAGTAATCCTACATTAGAAGGTAGTTTCACATCCCACCTTCATTCAGCTTCTCACCCAAGAAAATGTCCCATAATAAAAACTGGGATTTTCTACTTGGGAAGCACCAGCAGCTCCCATCCCTTCCCAGTACAGGGCTGGTCAGTTGTTACCTTAGCTCATCTCCAAAAGGAGATATCAGTGCAATGGCAGCAGGAAAGGGATTTTGGGGGATTTCAAGGCAGCAAGGGGGAGATTCTAACTTTGGGACTGTCTCTATGCTCCGATTTGCCAATAGTTGTGACATTCCACAGAGCAGCAAAATCCTTGTGATGGGAAGCACCAGGCATCCCTGAAGCAGCATCCAGGGGAGCTAATGAGGCTCTCATATGATTGGTGCCCACACAGGTATCATGTCAGGACCCTGGGATGTGGGAGGCCAAAACCAGGACACATCCTAATCTGGCAGTAAAGGGTGAGATATCGCAGAGGGCTGGGAGTGCATGGGAGCAGGTGGGGGGCTGCAGTGGGGGCTCCTGTGTGCAGGGAGAGGGTGGAGAGGGGCTTTGAGGTGTTGCTAGCCCCTCTCCACCTGCCCACAGGCAGCTCCAGCTTTCCCTCTCCTGCACTGCCCTCTCCAGATCCCTCTATTTTCTGGCAGATAGGATTAAGCTTGACCTTCCACCCCAGCTCAGAGAGAGCCAAACCTCTTTCGGATCTAATTATTTTCCATTTTTGTTTAATTGTGCACATCCTGCTGCTGGCTGAGAAGGAGAGCAGCTCCTGCCTGGGCCAGGGCAGGGAAGGGCACCCAGCCCTTCATCCAGCCACAAGCTTTTGGGTCAGTACTCCGTCTTTTGGGGTTGTGGCTTAAACCCCCAAATCCCTTGGAGGTCCAAAGCAAAGTTCCCAAGAAGCAGCTCTGGTACCATCCTGTGTTTCTCCAATGGGGACCTTCATGCTCAGCTCTCCCCCAGGTGAGGAGGAGTCCAGCCACGACCACTTACCTCCTTCCTTCTCCTTCTCCTCCTCTTCCTCCACCTCCTCCTCCACTCCTTCACCCAGTTTACACCAGGCTCTGCTTTCTCTGTGTGTATTTTGCTCCTGTGTTTAAGTGGCACCAATTTCTTTTAGCAGTGCATTGCAGGCCTTTTTTTAATGATCTTTGATTTCTCAGTTTATCTGAGCTGCTACAGAATCCCAGCTGGTGCCAGGCTGGGGTTTGCCTGTGCCAGCTTGAAAGTGCTGCTGAACCACCCCGAGAGTGATGATAAAATATCGGGGTGTGACATCCCTCTCTGCAGGAGGATGGGAGAAAATAAGACACGTTTTCAACACACCAGGCAGCTGACTAAGAGAGAGGGGACAGATAAAGCAGATTAATCCCAACAGGAAGCCTTGCCTGGAGCAGTGACATCTGCATATGGAAAATACGGATATGCTCTGGTGGGCCTTGAGTCCTGCCACACTCGTGTATCATTTACAGCATCACTTAGGCTGAGTGTTCTTTTCCCAGATCCCATTTTTTAGCACCAAAACAACCTTACAGCATTCCCGTGGGCACAGGAGCACACCCAGAGTACCAGAAGTCACCTCTGCTGCAATACAGAAGTTCCTTCCCCACTGAAGCTGTGCCACATCGTGTCCCTTGGTCCTTTCGGCACAGGACAGCTCGGGTACGCTGTTGGCTGGCTCGGGAAGTGGCTCTGGAGGAGGAGGAGGTCTGTGGAGAAGTAAATACCAGTGCAGAAAGTTCCAGTGAGAGTTGCCAGCGTTTCCAGCAAGCCATCTAGTGGCTTCCTGTTAAAACAGTTGCATGCCTTGGAACTGGGAAGGCAAAGCTGGGGGTGTGAGTGCTGCTCACCGCCTCAGTTGTGTCGGGAAACTGATGTCCAGGGTTTGGTCCTAATTGGGAAAAGGTGCTGCTTTAATAGCCCTCTCTGGGTCAGGGGTGGTGGTGTGATGGGAGGGTTGGGTTAGTTGCTGACTGGGAACATGGGTCATACAGAACCATAGAACTGTGGAATATCCTGAGTTGGAGGGGACCCACAAGGATCACAGAGTCCAATTCCTGTGTTACAGAATATCCTGAGCTGGATATTGATTTGCTCTTGTGCCTCCCCAAGTGTAAACCTGATGAGTGATCCTACAGATGGAGATACGGATCTGCATTTCAGTGGTGTGGGTTCAGCTACCCTAGCTCAAATACACATGGAGGATGCAGGGATAATCAATGATTTAAAGCAGATCCCTGTACAGAATGGGTTGGAGACAGCAGACAGGGAGAGAAAACACAAAGTTTGGGGATTTTTTGGCTAATATAAGAACTCAGCATTTCACTTGATGAAGTTTTGGGTACTGGGTTTAAAGCAAGCAGAAGGAAGTTCTTCTCTATCACATGGTTCACTTGTGGCTCCTGTAGCACAGCCTATTACAGGGGCTGAAAGTTTGAAGGCTTTGCTGATGGGTTTGGTCAGCACTGAGGAGAGGCTGCCCCGCGGCTGGGAAGTATCAGTTGGCTGGTCTGGATAGATCCTGAGCTGTCCTTGTTTGGAGTTTGTATAAGCTCTTCAGAGAAACCTCTGGTGATGGAGATCTCACAATGTCCTAGTAATCCTACCCTGCAGAAGGCAGTTTCATCATGTCTGACCTCATTCACCTTTGCTGCAGATTCAGTTCAAATCACAGAATCCTTTGGATTGGAAAAGCCCTCCAAGATCATCCAGTTCAACCATTCCCCCAGCCCAGCCAGGGCCATGACTGACCTGTGTCCCCAAGTGCCACATTTACACGGCTTTTAAATCCCTCCAGGGATGGTGATTCCATTTCCCTGGGCAGCAGATGTGGAGAGCAGCTTGTCCGTGCCAGCATTCACCTCTCAGCCCGGTGACAGGCTGGTGCAGCTTTGATGTGCAACACAGATCTGACTGAAGTGGTGCTTCCCAACCCAGGCTCTTCCCCACCTCGTGCTGCACAGCCGTTTGTCCTCACCGGCATGCACCTGTTTAATGTTTGCACTTTCAAATGCAGATATTCTTTCACATCTCACTGAACCATAGAATATCCTGGGTTGGAAGGAAGCCACGAGGATTATCCAGTCCAACTCCTGGCCCTGCACAGGATGCTCCAACAATCCCACGCAGTGCCTGAGAGCATTGTCCAAATGCTCCTGGAGCTCTGACGTTCTTGGGGCTGTAACCATTCCCTGGGGAGCCTGTTCAGTGCTGACCACTCTCTGGGGGAAGAACCTTCTCCTGATATCCAACCTAAACCTCCCCTGACTCAGCTTCATGCCACCCCTTCCGAGTCCTCAACATTGTTTGACTCCTAATCCAGTTTCCTGGAGTGTTTTCCTTTCTCTCAGCGTGATACCTGCACGCTGATCAGGTTTATCACATCACCCTTATCACCAGTGACGTGCTGGGTAGTGTCAGGGCCGGTACGGGTCTCCTTGCCCAGCACATCTTCCTGGTCTGACGGTGAATCAGCACCACCAGCTCCCTCCATGTGGTTTTCAGATGAGTTGTGTGCCCACATTAGAGCAGTTTCACTCTGCTGTGCTGCTGAGGGAGCCATATGCAGCAGCACCTAATGAATATCAAGATATACAGCACTACCTGTTCCTCCAGCTATTCACAGGCCAGTTGCTCTGTCGCAGAAGGAAATTAAATTGCTCTTGACAAATTGGTGTCGGCAGTCACTTATCATCTTGTTATCTTCTAAGTGCTTACAAATAGGTTGTTTCATTATTTGTTCCATCAGTTTTCCAGGAGTTCGGCTTAAGTGACCAGTTTGTAATTCTCTGACTTTTCATTCTGCGTATTTAAATCTAAACCCTAGGTTTGCTTTTTTTTCTGGTCTTCTGAAACCTCTCCGATCTGCTGTGAGCTAACAGAGGAACAGGAGCTCTGGGGCTGCTTCAGCTGAGCCCTTCCCTCTGTACCTTTTGGGGCTGGTGGATGCACCAACACCCTGGTTTGGATGATTGGGTTCCTGTTGGAAAGCTTCTTCCCTTTTCCCTCCGTGGCTCTCACCTGTGTTACCTCCTTTGAATCTTGACCTTTTCAGTTTTCAAACCAGTTCTTTTGAAAGGTTAGCTTTATCCACAAAGTGCTTTTGTGTAGTATTTCCTGGAATCTGCAACAATATGGAAAACTTGGGCCAAATCCTGATTTTGATTAAAATAAGGACAACAGCAGTGGAGTAGAGTTGGGTGTAGTTTGGCTTTTTTTTGTGGTTTTCAGGAGCATCTGGTAACTTTTGCATCCAGTTTGACACACTTTGCTGGTTTTGGAGGGTGGTGACCCCCTTGCCAGGCAGATGCTCACACTGTGGCACCAGGCATGCAGGCATTCCTTTGGCATGTTGTATTTACCCTGCCAGGGCCTGGTTATTTCTTTATTAGCCCTGTTTTTCAATTTCTCAATTATCTTCTTTTTCCCCCCCCATTTCTTCAACAGGAATCATTAACCAGTGGCAACAGGAATCCAAGGATAAAGTGATCTCCCTCTTGTTAACCCACCTGCCTTTACTGAAGCCCGGCAACATCGAGGCGAAAGTCGAGTACATGAAACTCTTGCCCAAAATCCTGGCGCACTCCATCGAGCACAACCAGCACATCGAGGAGAGCAGGCAGCTGCTGTCCTACGCCTTGATACACCCCGCCACCTCCCTGGAGGACAGGAGCGCCCTGGCCATGTGGCTCAACCACCTGGAGGACCGCACGTCGGGGGGCTTCGGCGGGCAGGGCCGCGGCCGCTCGGACTCGGTGGACTACGGGCAGGCGCACTACTATCACCAAAGACAGAACTCCGACGACAAACTCAACGGGTGGCAGAACTCTCGGGACTCCGGCATCAGCGTCAGCGCCTCCAGCTGGCAGGACAAAAACCTGGCCTGTGAGAACGGCCACCTGCCCCTCTACTCCTCCTCCTCCGTCCCCACCACCATCAACACCATCGGCACTAGCACAAGCACCAGTAAGTACCCATGGAAGACAATCCCGTCATCCCACCGGAAAATACTGCTTTGCCCTGGTTGGCAGAGGGGCTAAACTCATCTGGGCCATAGAAAACTCCTTTATTTTTTTTTTCTTTTTTCTTTTCTCACCTGCTTTTTTTCTTTCCTGCTTGCCTTGTTGGGTTTTTTTCCTCTAGTTCTGTGGGGTTTTAAAGACCTGGGAGCTGGAGAGGAGGGAAAAACAGCAAAGAGTAAGGAATAGTTAGAGCAAAAAATGTGCGTTATTGAAGGGAGCCCCTTGTATTTTGTGTAGCTCCATGTAGTTTTGCAGTTCGTGTTTCAGGAGTGCCTAAAGCAAGTGGAAAGCTGATGCTTCGTGTCCAAAAGTGAGCTGGAGGACTTCAGTCAAGTCCAGAAGTGTACTGGTGACTTACTGGGAGGAAATGGGATTAGGACCCCAAGCGCAGGCATAAGTTTTGGAAGCAGGACTGGAATCCACCAGCTTCAGGGTATCTGAAAACCTTCCCTTGTATTTGCAGTGCAGAGGTGTGAAGCTGTTGGTGATTGAGGAGTTTAGCTGGGCAGTCCTCAGTGTTTTCCAGGAGAGTTGGATGGTTTTTCCCCCATGGAGACCTTGCCAGGCTTTGCTGGAGGATGCAGAGCCTGACGCAAGGCTTGGACACAGAGATGCCACAGAGCACCGCGACTGGAGATTTATCATGGGTGTTGTGTGAAGATGTAGTGCAGCTATAACTGGTGTTTAAAGCAGCCATTGATGTCTGTAAGCCTTCCTTGGGAGAGGAGGAGCAAGGCATCTTCTCAGTGGGATTCAGAAGCTCCCCTGCTCACCCCTTGCTCTGTGGAGGGCTGTCACACGTTTGGGTGACTGCCACCATCTCACCTGCAGGGCTGCATGTCCTCCTTCGCTGTGGCATATTCAGAACGTCTCTCCACGATGCTTAATCAGCATCTCCTAGAAATCAGGGATGCAGAGAGCACTTTGGGGAGGAGAAGATTCTTGTGGCAGCAGCGCTGGTTTCTCTATCAGTGTGTGGAAAGCCACAATTAAATAGCTGAAAGCTTTAAAATGGTCACTTATGGCTTCTGGGCTTTTCCCTCGCCTGTAAGAATTGCATTTTTTTAAAGTGATGTTTCAAATCCACAACAATACGAAACACAGCTCTGGGTTGATTGCTGTAGCACCCTGCTCCCTGCCTTTCCTGTGTCCATCCTTGCAGGCGTGTGGGGATTTAGCAAAAGGGTCTCAGCTTCTCCACAGACTCTTAACCGTCATGCCCATCCCATCCCCTGTCTGTGAAGCCCCCAGCTCCTGCTGCTCTGGGATTATGTGATGTTCAGCTTCTCTGAGAGGCAGTCCCTGCACTATGAAGTTGTTCCAGGGTGACCGAGCTGCATGGGAAAGGTTTATCAAGGAGGTAGGGTGAGAAGAACCCCAAGACTGTATTTGCAGTTGGTCTGTTAAACCTCTCCAAGAATTATTTTTTGGGGGGTTTTCCATGCGGTTTTTGCCTGCCTGGTGGTTCAGAGGCTTTGCACACTGTGGAGGCAGTGGGAAGAGAGGCTTCAGAAGGGAACTGGTTCCTCATGTCAGGATCTGGAAACAGGGAGGTGTGGTGGGTGCAGCAATTTAATCACTGATGGTGGCTGGAGTTCTGCAAGATGCATCAGATTTTGAAGGACTCTTTCCAAAAACCCCTTGATGTTTCTTTGAGCTTTTCTGTGCTCAGACTTAGCTCTCAGCAGAAGCCTTGACCTACCTCTTGCCTGATGGGGTCTCCAAGTATCAGCACAAGATGCCAAAACTGAGGCAACAGCCAAACTACACAGCAGTGCGTGAGCTGCTGCACTGCTGCTGCACTGCTGTGTTTTTTCCTAAATTCTCCCATAATTAGGTGTGTACGGCAGCACTGGGACAGGAACACCTGTGGGTCTGCCAAGAGCCCTACATTTTACCCAGTCTTTTGCTTGAAGAGTGCATGCCTCCTCCATCTCTGCCACTCGCTTGGCTGCATCATCCCCTGCTAGTGATAGTTTAGTCCCACGTGTTAAGCTGTTGTAACTACTGCAGACATATTTTGGTGGCACCATGCTCTGACAGCCGTGGGCTGAGCTGGAGGTGACCCAACCACACTTCATGTGTTAGTTCATAAACTTCCTTAACACAATATTTGGCTCGGGCACAAGCCTGGTAAGTCCACAGATAGATGCTAAAAAATAAACACGGCTGTCAGCCTTTGTCCCAGCCCCTTGACTCAATTAATACATTTATTAATCTTTTATTCCAAAGCAAAGCCCTCAACCCCTTAGTGTTTGTTTAGGTTTTAGTGTTGTTATTAGTTTTAAGTTCTCTCTCTTACTTGGAAGTGTTCATCTGTGCAGAGGCTTTAATCCAGCAACACCCTGCTGGGCACAACCTTCCCTGACCCATCCCTGCAAAGGCAGTGCCCGTTCCTGACACCAGAATGGGGCAAAGTCTTTCCCGGAGCAGTGATGTGATCTTGCCTGAGCTACGTTCTTCTGGTGTTGTGGCACAATTAGGTGTAATGCCGTCATGGCACAGGGCTTAAATATGGATGGATGAAGCTCATGTGATGTTTTGCTTTGTGCTGTCCTTGACTTTGACTCAACCTAGACCCCAGCTCTGAGATTTGGTTCAGGATTGGTTCATCTCCAGCTCTCGCATAACAGCATGGATAGGGCTTACCAAGGCTTGAGGAGGTGTTGCTAGAAGCAAGTCTGGAGTGCTCTGAAGGAGTCACTCTGGATTTACCATAGTAATGGTGATCCAGGAGTGGCACCTACATCCTAAGTGATGGATTTGGGTCTGCAGTGATCAGAGGATATGGACTGACCTCAGATAATGGAGGTTTGCCCAGACAAGCTGTGGCTGTCTCATCCATGAAAGTGTTCAAGGCCAGGCTGGATGAGACTTCCATCTGATCTACTGGAAGATGTCCCTACCCATGGCAGTGGGATGGATTCAGATGGGCTTTAAGGTCCTTTCTAACCCAGACCATTCTGGGATTCTGTGATGTCCATGTGCTCCTTCCCATCCGCTACATCAGCAATTCCTGCAAAGCTTGAGATGCAACTTTAAACCAGGCTTTCATGTTCTGGGAGCACAGACAGCCTCAGTGTGGGCTCAGGAGCATGGGCGGGAGGAGGCTGGAGCTGCTCTGGTGCAGGAGGATGGGATGAAGCCCGGAGTCCCAGCTCAGTGGCCAGGTCAGGCAGCAGTTGCAAAATGTTGGGGTTATTCAGCGCCTTTGTGATGGAGACACAGCCTGGAAACTCCGAAAGGACAGAGGAAAGCAGCTTGTTTTCAAAGCTGCCAACAGCCTCTTGCATGGGAGCTCCAGCTCCTTCCCTACCGCTGTAACTGGCTCCACTCGAGTATGGTCTGATGGCGTGGCAGGATGTCAAATGGAAGCACAGCTTAGCCTTGTGTTTTCCACCCTCTTGGAAGGGAATCTGTGCAGAGGCAAAGGAGGGTCTGTTGTAAGATGTGCTGCGGAGGAGTGCAGGTGCATTGGTCTCATTTGGACCATAAAGTCGCAGGGCAGTGATAGATAGCTAAATTTCAGAGACCTTGCTTGGGAATATCCTGCAGAGCAGAAATTCCAGGCATTGGCACTGTGCGCATACTGGAGGGATGTTGTACTGTTGGGTGTTTCAGTGTCACTGCACTGCCTGAATTCCCCTGTGAGGGAACAGAGAGGTCCTTGGACCAGAAAGGCTTCTGCCATTCTGGAGCCACCCTTCCACTCCTGCACAAATGGGAAAGATGCTGGGTGCTCAGGCCTGCTACACCCTTCCCATGGGAGCCTCTGCCAGAAAACTGGTGGCATTTGTCTATAGGGAGAAGGAGAGCAAGAAGAGCAAGGGAGGAGAAATACTCACATATACAAATTTCTTGTCCTGACAAAGAAAAATCTCGAGCTTGTCCTAGAGCTGGAGAAGTAAATCAGGGTTTTTCCTTCTGTGCACCCCACGCCAGGTTCAAACTGATAGAGAGTGGGGTTAAATTCGATATTGGGAAGAAATTCTTCATCATGAGGGTGGGGAGGCCCTGGCACAGGTTGCCCAGAGAAGCTGTGACTGCCCCTGGATCCCTGGCAGTGTCCAAGGCCAGGTTTGACAGGGCTTGGAGCAACCTGGGATAGTTGAAGATGTCCCTGCCCATGGCAGGGTGCTGGACTAAATGATCTCTAAGGTCCCTTCCAACCCAAACAGTTCTGTGTTTCTGTGATCCTGCCCTACAGGCAGATCTGCAGCTCCTGGACTGTATGTCAGCATAAGAGCGCGTGACATGGCTTGCAGGATTTTGCCGACATTTGCTCCAGTTATGGAATCCCCAGTGAGAGGGCAGATGAACATGGTGGAGCTTTCCTCGAGTCATCAGGGAATGGAGTGGAACAAACAACACCGAGAAAGCACTTGCCATGAACAGAGTGTGTGTTTCCTGACTGCTCCTTCCCTTCACTTCTGTGCAACACTCTCTGCCCACCACTGGAGACAACTCTGTTGCCATAGCCAGTATCCAGGCTGAGCTGGGTTATGGGTCAACTGCATGTTTTAACCCACAGGGCCGCCCTGATAAGTGTTGGGTTGATGGGCAGCTTGCGAGTCCTTCTCCTCTGTGTAGAATTCAACAACACCTGAACGGTGTCCCCAGCCTGTGTTTGCCTTACACAGGGTGACACATTTCCTCTCATGCAAACTTTGCAAAACATGCCATGAGAAAATGAAAAGTCTTAATGAGGTTACAGCAGTGAAGCAAACAAATGTCCTGCTCTTGCCGGGGGTGGATTAGCTTTGCACTCGGGAATTGCCTTCAAAAAATTGTTCCTCAGTTGGCCTTGCTGACACTTGGCACTCTGGCACTCATCCTGCCAGCTGGGCACACCTCTTACATCTGCTTTTCTTCTCTTTTGCTGATAGACTGAGAAAAGCTCGTGGGCCTTTATTACACTTGAGCTTTTCAGTGGTGGCAGACAAGGGCTTTTGTTGTCTTGCTCATGCCCTCTAGTGTCACACACAATGGGCAGGGAACACTTCCAGAAGTCTCCCACTTTGTCAGGTACCCAGTGCTACAATACCTTGCTAATTCTGTAGCTTGAAATCAGAATTGTTGTATGAGAAGATCAGGTGTGAGCAGAGTTATTTTCTGAAATCCATGTACATAAATACAGCAGCAAACAGGACTGTGAGTGAGAACGACGTAGAATCATGGAATCACTTAGGTTGGGAAAGACTTCTAAGATCAAGTCCATCTGTAATCTTCTACTCAAGCGCTGAACAGCAGATACAGATTTTCTGTTCCCTCTATAAATTCAAAGCACGTTGTTCCTGGGAAACACAGCTCTGCAGACCATCACTCTGCCAGTGAGGAGATGGATGGTCACCCACCCTCAGCCTGGAGGCCATCAAGCACTGGAGATGAAAGTGGTGGTGGAAGACAAGAGCGATGGCATTTTGGGGTGTCAGCAATGCTGGGGAAGATCTGCTCCTGCTCTAGAGTGTGTTTTGTAGCCAGCGTCCCTTCCTGTTCTAACCTTAAAACTTCAGTTTAGCTGTCCCTGCTCATTTGGATCCTCCTTTGAGCCTGTTTTGGGACATTCCCTTCACTTCTTTGCTCCCAAAGGGTCTCTTTTCTCACTGTGTCCATGGTTGACTGGCAAAGGTTCATGAGATACTGAGGTCCCACCTTTAATCATCTCCATGGGGGTCCTAGGCTGACATCCAAGCTCATCAGCCTACCTGTCATCTTCCAAACATCATAATCTGCACTGGAAGGGAAAAAAAGGCTGGATTCATATCAGCCTTTGAAGAATACTTGGCGTGGGACATCTGGGAGGGTCTTTTTCCTGTTCTGTTCAGTAGGAGCTTGCAGTTCATGGGTAGATTTGCTCGTGGCGATGCCCAGCCATGCAGCCATGGGGCAGAAGTTTCTTGCCAGCAGCTGTTGGTTCTCAGGGAATAGGAATGGCTCTGAGGGATGCAGATGGCTCTGGGTAGATGAGCTTAGCAACGCAGAGCTGATATTACGTGAGGCATCAGCACAGAGACAGCACGGGGTCCTCCCTGCCATGCCCCCTCTGCTCTCATGTGAGAATGAGTGGCAACACAGGGCATGTGTGCAGCCTATGGCTTTGGGGATGCACTGATCCTGCTGTAGCAGAGTGTGGACAAAGTGAGGGATCCCTGCTTGCCAAGCAGGGTCAGTAGGCAGGGAAGGGAATGCATTTCCCATGGGTGTGCTGTGGCAAGTGGATTTTCACATGGGCAGCAGGATGGATCTTGTGGTTGTGCCTCTGCTTGACCTCTTATGAGCTGTGATGCTCAGAGGCAGAGAGGTGGCCAAAAGGCAAAAGGATCTCCAAAAGGAAGGAGGAGAGGAGACCTTGAGGCTGGGCTCAGTGGTGACTTGCACCAGGTGGTACCGTGGGTGGCTCATAACCGTGTGTGGATGGCACCTGGTCGGTACAGACACATGGATGTTCCTAAAACAGCCCTTGTGACATCAAATGATGTTTCCAGGCACTCAATCCATGGGCTCTGCGGGCTCTCTGAGGCCTTCGCCCTCACAAACAGCCCTGTGTTAGGGAAGCCATGGAGCAGGTGGTGGTTGGTCTGCATGGGTGGGGAGGAGGAGAGGGAGCACTGGGTGCCAGCCAGAGACACTTGGCTGTCCCCAGAGCGGGCATGTCACACATATGTCCTCTGGGATCATACTGTTCCTTCCTCCAGACCTGCTTTATGCAAGGTTTGGTCTGTACTCACACATGGCAACAGCAGGAAGCTGAGTCAGGGGAGAATTAGATTGGATATCAGGAAAAGGTTCTTCCCCCAGAGGGTGCTGGGGCACTGATAAGGCTCCTCAGGGAATGGTCACAGCCCCGAGCCTGACAGAGGTCAAGGAGTGTTTGAACAACATCCTCAGGCACAGGATGGGATTCTTGGGATGTCCTGTGCAAGGCCAGGAGTTGGACTCAATGAACCTGATGGGCCCCTTCCAACTCAGCATCTTCTGTGATCTTGCAGAGCACCGCTCCCAAATTCACATACCGTACTCACAGAGGGATGGCTCTGCAGCTTCCTGGCTGGAATGAGGCCGCCTAATTTGGGAATCTGTATTCCAGCAGCACCCAGGGATGTTCCCACCCTGTCAGCTTGTGAAATCCCGGTGCAATCACTGACTGTAGGCGCTCAGGGCAGGGAATGCCTGGCCTGGTTTTGCTGTTGATGTGTTGCTTGTTCCTTGATGGGAGGGTAGGACACCATCCTTGATGTGCAAGATGGGATGGGGGGAGATTGGAGCTTGTGGCTCTGATGCCACCTCCACTTTCCTTACAACAGTCTGGGTGTCTCGGGGATGGATGTTAGGAAGCAGCAGCAATGCTTTTGTGTATGTCCTACAGTCCCTGGGATTCCTGTTGCCAGTGAACGGTGCTTCTGACCTGGAAGTGGCACAGAAGCAGACAGTGCAGCTGATTGATGCTCTCCGGGTAGTGGAGGAAAGTCAGACAGCCCCAGTAATTCTCTCAGACCCCTCAGCAGTCTCCTCTCTCTGGGAGGTTTCGTTGACGGATGGACCCTCCTAGACCTGGGTGTATTTTTCCAGCCGCCCTGGTGCCTGTCAGATACAGGCACGGATGACAGCAAGCTGTGGTTACTCAGTGCATGGGGGCTTGGTGCTCTCCTGAGGGGAGCTTTGCTTTTCCCATCACCCCATGAGCACCTGAGGGTTCCTGTCCCCACTTTCAATCATCCCCAGAGCTGCCAAGGGATGAGGGCTCCATCTGGGAGCCAGCAATGCTCCTAAGCACCTTCACTATTAACTTAATCTGTTAAAGGCCTTATGACTAATTCCCTCCTCAAACCTTCCCTGCTTGTTTGTGATGTCTTCCCAACACCACCATTCCCCAGCCTTCCCTTGAAATATCACAAGAATGACATTTGTGATATTTTCCCGAGTAACTTCATGGGGCAGGAAACCCCTGGAGAGAATCCCCTTCCCATCGCTCATCTTCTGCAACTCCAGGCTTTGGCAAGTAAAGAAGTGGAAAGAGATGAGCTCTCCTTCCCCCTGCCATCACACAGCATCTGCAGAGAAATGGCAGGAGGGCACAGAGGAGGGATGGGAATGCTGTGGTTTGGATTCATTCGGAGCAACTCCAGTCTCCTTCCCTACTGCACTGGGACTTGCTGTGTTCTCCTGACTCAGTAACACGCTGCTATTTAATTAACTTTTGACTTCTGGTTTAAAGGAGCAGTGCACAAAATAGTTATTTACTTCATTTGGAAATTCTTTTATTTGTTACCATAATTATAGCTTCCCCCCCCCCTTTTTTTTTTTCTTTTTTGGGTATTTTAATTAGCAGGGGGAGGGAGGGAGGGGGAATATTTGCTGCTCTCCTTGTGGTTATCACATCCTTCAAATTACTAAAAGAGGCTGGGATAATAGGTCTGGTGATTATATATAGGCACCATCTGCTCTGTGGCTGCTTCCTATCAAAGTGCAGTTAGGAGAGTGCAAGGAGGATATTTTCTCTCCAGCTATATTAAGACTGTTTCCATCTTGGCTCCAAAGCAAAGCTCTCTGCATGCAAATGGATCAAACGCGCTGTAATCAATGGCTCAGTTTTGGCAGCCTTGAAGCTGTTTTTTTAAATTTTGTTTTATTTTCTCCTCAAGTTTTGCTGTTCCCATCCATTATGCAATTTTATTTGAGGCTGGTTGTTCTGCATTCGATGTTTTCTTGTAACCATAGTCCCCCTGTTTGCTGAGCAATGCGATCTCGTGTTAGCTGGCGCAGGGATCTGTGTCATAACTCGAATGCAAGGCAATATCTGAGCAATCAGGAATGTTTTGGAGGATGATGAAGGCAGATTTTTAGGATGCATCTGCTGTCGGTATGTAGAGGAGGTGGAAAGCTGAGTTTATTTGGAGCCATAATGGGAAAGAATTAATACTTGGTTTATGATACCAACCATGACTGTCCCGTTGCTGCTGGGGAGCATTGCAGGGCTCAGGGTTTGGGAGTCATAGGATTACGGAATTCCAGACTGATTTGTGTTGGAAGGGACCTTCAAGCCCATCCAGTTCCAACTCCGTGCTATGGGCAGGGACACCTTCCACTAGACAATGTTGCTCTGAGCCCCATCCAACCTGGCGTGGAACAATTCCAGAGATCCAGAGGCAGCCACAGCTTCTCTGGGCAGCTGTGCCAGAGCCTTACCACCCTCACAGGGAAGAATTTCTTTCCAATATCCAATTTGACCCTGCCCTCTGTCAGTGGGAAGCCATCCCTCCTTTCATGGGGTGTCCCTGATGGGCACCATCTTTTGCATCTACTCATGTGGGGAACTGGAGATTGCGTTTGCCCCTTGGTGGCCTCGGACACCCAACAGGCTTCTCTTTTCTCCTGGAGCTGGTAAGATTTTATGCTTTTGAAAGAGAAAGAAGTGAACGAATAAGATAGGGCCGGCCCAGATGGAAGGAGAAAGATGTGCGAGTTCACCTCAGGAAACGGTGTGCGAGTTCCCAAGAGGTGGAGGCCAGAGGAAGGCAGAAACACTGAGGCATTTGTCTTGCAAAATCTGTGCCATGGTGCTTACAGGAGAGGGGGACTAGGTGGCTTTTTTGAATGAGTGAAAGTGGGTAAAAAGAGGCAAGGGAGGGGAAAATCCCAAAGAAGTTGTCAAGGATGGAGAAGGCTACAGGTCTGTTTTGATCTGGGTGATGACTGTGGGACATACATCACGTAAAACACTCGACCTCATGTATTTTGTCACTGCTAAAGGCTCACTGCCTCCCTGCTATCGCTCCACAGGTTTTTAATGACTCTAGGGGTTATTGGATCCCAGTTTCTTGGGGCAATTCCAGAGGTTTCACATTCACCCCTTCCACTTGACTGGTTTAAGACACTTCCTTTCTCACTCCCAGTTTTCCACAGGTTGCGTATTGCTGTGTAAAGGATGTACCTCCTCCCAGTTGGCCTCCTGAAATGGTTTTAAGTGATGGAGGGGTTTCTCCATCTGGAGTGTAATGTGTGGTGGAAGCTGATCCTGTTGGAAGTCTCATCAGGGAGATTTTCCTCAGACCAGGCATCGAGGCAGTGGGGAGCCTTGGCTGCTGCTTGAGCAAAGGAAATACTCTTGGACATCTCTTTTGGGTGGGAAAGGACTTTGGAAAGGAGAGTTTCTGCATCCAACGCTGTTTATCTGGCGTGATTCGTGAGCAGGGGAGGAATTTCTCCCAGGAGCCCCTAGCAAAAGCCATTTTCTGGGATAATTAGGGAGGCTTGGTTCAGCACAGCAGCATTTGTTATTAATGGACCGGGATTCCCCAGGGACAAACACTGATTTTCTGCGGTCTGTGTATAGATTTAGGAGAAAAAATGCATTTATTGGCCTGGACATTGGGGCATTGTGCTTATCCCGAGAGACTCATGGTTTAGGGCAGCACTTCCTTGCAACATACCCCTAATCTTCCATCCCCATCCATTCCCACCTCCCTGAGCCACCATTCCACGAATCCTTTTGTCTGTGAGTTGAATCATGGTTGGATTCACATCTGCTCTGTCCTGCTCCCACCTTGCTGGGTGCCCTAGGTGGGAAGCAAGGACCTTTCAGTACTTAGAAGGGGCTTATAAAGAAGAGGAAAAGGGGCTTTTTGCATGGGCTGATAGTGATAAGGGGGAAAGGTTTTAAATTAAAAGAGGGGAGATTTACATTAATTTTAAGAAGAAATTCTTGGCTGTGAGGGTGGTGAAGCACCGGCATAGGTTACCCAGAGAAGCTGTGGCTGCCCCTGGATCCCTGGAATTGTTCCAGGCCAGGTTTGACAGGGCTTGGAGCAACCTGGGATACTGGAAGGTGTCCCTACCCATGGCAGGGGGTGGAATGAGATGACGTTTAAAGTCCTCCCAGCCCAAACCTTCCCAGGATTCTATGAAGGAGCTTGAAAGCAGCTCCTGAGCTCCTGCTGCTTGGTGAGACAGGCTGGGCTTCCTTCCAGAAATGCATCCCGTCAGATTGCTGGAGCCATCGAGGTCTGAATTTACACATCTTCAGATGCAGCCCCACTCCTGCTGCCACACAAATGAGTAAATAACAGTCGCAGCTATTCCTGCTGGAGCCAAACAGCGGATCCATGTGTGTCTGTGCCATGCAGGGAATTGCAAAACCCCCTGCGAGGGTTCCTTCCCCGCTGAGCCTGGATGGGGCCTCACACCCATGCTCAGAGAGAGCAGCAACAAATGGGTTATTGTTTCTCTGTCCAGTTTCTTGAACAGGAAACTGTGTTTAAAAATGTCATTTCTTAGAAAAAGTTTGCTTGACAGCCCTGTCTGCAGTCTGTGCTTCTTCCTATTTCTCTGCTCGGGGCAGCACTCTGCTTGTATGGGGTTTTTATTCCTAATGCAGGGCTAATACCACTTATTTCCTAATACCACGATTTTTTATAAAACCCAGTGGCTTCTCGCATTTAGGACCCTCGATTTCACCACTTCATGGCTTATATCAGCCCCTGGTTCAGAGGCCAGAACGTGGATTATCCAGCTCCTACAAACGCAGTTAAAGTCACAGCCACAGAATACAGGGAGATTAAAGAAAAAAAGGCACAAAGAAAAGGCTCCAAGGGTTAGGGGATGTTGAGCTGAAAAATGTTCCATCAGGTTCTGCTCTGGCCGTGATGGAGCTGCCTGGGGCAGCATGGGGAGCGGGTGAATGAGGTGCCCAGGAAGGAGGCTGGATGCCAGCTGGGCAGTGTGACCCACTGGCAGCTCTTTCCAAGGGTTCTCAGCAAAGAAACGCTGGAAAATCCCTGAGCATTGGTCTGCCAGCACGGGGAAGCCTTCCTGGAGGAGAGGATGTGTCGTGACTGGGATAGCAAGGAGGAGGCAGAGAGGAGGACTGAGTTGAACTTGGGGTTTGCTTTGTGAGGGGTTTGCTCAGTGTACCCTCTCCATGGGGGAGCTTCCAGGCTGCACAAAACATTGTGTGGATTAAAAACATCCCCACTTTCTGTAGCAAATTGGGGTCAGGCTGCTGTTCCAGGTACCAAGGAAAGTGGTACAGACGAGGAAAGGAGCTATATGTGATCAGATACTGCCTGAGGATGCACCATAAGCAGCTTTGCATCCAAGATGTGCCATTTTTAGACTAAAAAAACGAGAAAAGCTCCCGAAGAGCTCAGTAGGCACCTTGCAGCGCTTTTTCCTTTCTGCAGGTGTGGGGAAGATGTTATTTGGAATTGTAACCTCATGTCTGGACCCTGTGCTGGTGCTTTGGGTGTCAGGGACCCAGTAGAGACATCCTGAACACTCCCAGTGGTGGGTCTGGCTCTCACTGGACACTCTCACACGTGTGTCCTGTCATGGACTTTTGTAGCAATTTAAGCCAGATTTCATGAAGGACAGAGGGAGAGCAAACGCCTCATCAACCATCCCACGCTGCGTGGAGGAAGGTCTGCCTGCAAAGCCCAATTCCTCAGCTCTAATTACAGGAATGGGTGGCTTTTCCCTTCTCAGGCTGAAAAAGATTGGCCCGAAACCCTGAGAAACCACAACACAAATGTCTGACGCTGTTCCACATGGTCCTCAGCACACAAAAACCCTCTTGAAATCAGCCCTTGCCTCCCAAAATAGGCAACACCACTTCAAAAGGGAAGAGAGGGGGAAAAAAAATCCCAAACCCAAGGCTTCACGGGGTGAGAGCACTTGCAGCCTCAGAGTTTCTATAAGTGTGTTGTGCCTGCCAGCCCAGCCAGGGTTTGGTCTGGGATGAAGCCGGATTTGCCCGGGGAGAGGGTGGTCCCACAGGGATGCTCCCAGCGTGGTCAGCAGCTGCCTCCTGTGATGGGGAGCTTTGTGCTGCATCGTTGCCATCACTCCTTCTCCATCCTCTACATTTTTTTTACCTGGGAATATTACCCTGAACTTGATCCCAATCTGGAGGTCATGGAGAGGTTTCTTGCAAGGGAGCATGGTCTGGTGTGGGCTGAGCACAACCCCGGCTGCTCAGAGTCACAGTGGCCAAGCAAAGAGGCTACAATAACCTGCTCATCCCAGGGAAAACCATGATCTGCTCCGACCCCTGTCCCACTGGACACCTGTTTGGAAGGAGCTGGACCAGGCAGTGCCTATGCAGATGGGCTGGATGGTTCTTGCAGCACCTACACAGCAGGAAAACACTTCTAAACCAGAAGTGGGGCACACATACAAGCTGTAGGGGTCTGTGTGCCAGCGTGGGATGCCCTTTGGAGCAGTGATTTCCCCTCTTTGTTTGCCCAGCTCACAGCACTCAGAAAGGCAGCCATGCCCACCTTCCTCCTGGGAGCTTATCTTGCCCCAGAACAATATTTTAGATTTCCTTTTTAAATTAGAGCTTAATATTTTTGTAGTAAAAGAAAAGGAGGCTTGAGTGTAAGGTGATAAACTCACACTTAGTTTTCTTCTGCTGAAGTTAAAGCCCACGTGGACCATTTATTTTATCAGGAGCAGCCCTAGATTCACCTTGGACCATCCAAAAAGCACACAGGATGGTCAAATTCAGGTCAGGACCTACACTAAACTGACCCTTTGAAAAGAATTAGCTACATCTTCTTCTTTCAAGAAACTGAGGATGTGACCACAAGCAGCATCATTAATAAATATAATAAATGTAATAAATATAATAAATACCTGTATTTATTAATCCTCTTTCTGGGGGTTGTAGATTCAAAGGGGGAGAGAGGTGTGCACACCTGACAGGTACCATCCCAGGATTCACAGTATCTTTAAGGCTGATGGAAATGGGTAAAAGGATTTTCAAGAAACCACATTATCGCCAATGTCTGTTACAGCCAGAAAGTGAAGCCTAAAGTTAGGCCAGTGCTAAGTGCCCTTAAATCATCTCTGTCTGGTCCCCAGAGTAGCTGGGGTGGTTTCAAAGAGCTGGTGACTCGCAGCATCCTCTGCAGAGGGATTATCCCTGCTGCATCTCGGGGAGGTGTGTGAACTGACTCATAGTTCAGTAAAAAATTTGGCGTAGTAAAACATGTTCTCTTGGATCCAGCGTTGTGTTATCTCGGGCAAAGAAGTGGAACTGAGTTTTATCTGTTGCAGTGGATGGTTTCTAATTGTCCCTGGCCATGCTTTGGAGTTCATTATTTCTCCTTCAGCCGACACCGGCTTCTAATTAGGGGACATAAAATGAAGATGGAAGAGCAGCAGTTTGCAAGGGTATTGCTGCTCCTGAAGGAATCTGGGCTGGATTTACGCCAAAAATACCCTCTTGTTTGCAGGATTTTGGTGGGGAGAAGGGGGTGTAAGCGCTGCTGGGCACCACTGGCTGCACACGCCCTGTGAGAGCTGGATTAGCAGAGCAGCCGTTTGCCTCCTGAAAGGGGACAATTAGCTCCAGTCCTCCTTGCTTCTTCTCCTGTGTCTCTTCTTCATCATGAGGGCATAAATATTTCCTAAACCAGAGCTTTTCCTACAACAAATTCAGGATGGATTCTCTCCCCACACCATGGCTGGGGGCAGCAGGCACAGAAGGGCTCTGGGCAGTACAGAGGTGATGCTAAGCCCTGGTGATGCATTTTAACCAATTTATCAATTTTTCCCCCATAATTCCCCCCATATTTTGGGGGTTTTTTAATGCTAAATATATTTTTCTCCTGGGAGGGTGATGAGACATCTACAGAGCCCCATTACAGTGCTGCTTTTGGAGTGCAATTGCAAAGCCAAAGGCTGAAAAAGCTTGGCCAAGACCTTCTTAAATCCATCTATTTCCCCATCCGGATGCATCACATCACAACTTTAGGAAGTGTAACACTGCTCTGAAAGCAATCTCAGGATCTCATTGACATCCTTTTCTACCACGAGACTTCTGGAAGATGTTTGTATAATTTTTAAATGGGAAGGGAACAAATTCTTCCCCAAAAGCCACCCCAGTGCTTCCCTGTGGAGCGTGGTGTCAGTGTTGGCACAAGAAAACCCTTTCAGAAATGGAAATTATTTGAACGTTACAGAAATCCACAGGTTTTTGGCCTCATCCGTCAGCAGCCTGTGGCACCAGCTGTTTTTTGCAGGTGGTTAATAAATGCGAATGTGCTCTGGTGTTTCTCTCGCCCCTCCTTTTATAACCCCACTACTGCCTCAATTTCATCCTGCTCCTGGTCAGCAGAGATGGCTTTGATGCTGGGTTTTCCCCCAGGCTTGAGCTGAGAATCAAGCCTGGCTTAACTTTTGCAGCACAGTGCACCTGGCTGGGGGTTTTCCACCAAGACTCATTTATATTGAATAATAGCATGTAGAGGAGTCTGGAGTGGTTTTGGTGAACTGCTGTAAATGCAGAAAAGGGGATTAAGGAGCTTTAGGACTTTGGTGCTTTAGGTGGAACAGCCAGAAGGACAATGAATTTCCCTTGGGTTTTGTACAGTTTAAAAATTTGTTTTGGAAAGAAAAAAGTTTTTGCTTCTGTTTCGTATAGGCTGAAAGGTCTTTCTAACCCCTCTGCCCTCACATTTCCCTGGAGCAGGGAAATTTTCCCTGGTTCGTATCCTAAATCCATACATTAAATTACATACACTGTGTTTATGGTTAAACCAGTAGTTTTGTGACTGTGAGTGCTGGAATTTGAGTTTTGTTAAGCAGACAGAACAATCTTTTCTTATTTTTTTTAAACAGAGATAGTCCTTGGTAGTGTTTAAGGCCAGGTTGGATGGGGCTTGGAGCAACCTGATCTAGTGGAAGGTGTCCCTGCCCATGGCAGGGAGCTGAAATGGATTGGTCTGTAAGGTCCCTTCCAAGCCAAACCATCCCAGGATCCTGTGATTTCAGTAGGACTCAACAAGGCTGAGACATTCCTATGGCTAAGAAGTACCCCTGCAATGACTTTGGCAGATGTGTAAAAGCTCCTGCTTCGGGGCACAAGCCAAGTCCTAACCCAAAGGGAGAGACAGAGATGCTTCCCCTGGACCTGTGTGGGGGCATCCCAACCCTGGGGATTTTTACACTCTGGAGCTGCTCAATTTGGTTTTTTTTTCCCCTGGAGGTGGAATCCACGCAACACCTTCCCTTGAGCAGCTTGACATAGCTCATGTGACCCCATCTCCTTGCAGGTACTCCCATGCTTTTTGCTTCCCAGGAGGCAAAGCAGAGAGCTCAGGGTAGGGCTCAGGGGCGCTGCAAAGCCATTGGCGAGGCACCATGGCCAACCACCACCACACATTTTATAATTTCATTTGATTCTTTTTTGCGGGGGACTCTGCTGCATCCCGGGCCGCGAGGGGGGAATAACCTCTTTGATTTTATTTTTTTTTCAGTTCTCTCAGGCCAGACACACCACAGTCCTTTGAAACGCTCTGTGTCCCTTACCCCACCCATGAATGTGCCAAACCAACCTCTAGGACATGGATGGATGTCTCATGAGGACTTACGAGCTAGAGGACCCCAGTGCATCCCTTCCGATCATGCCCCCCTGTCTCCACAAAGCAGTGTAGCCTCTTCGGGAAGTGGTGGGAGTGAACATTTAGAAGATCAGCCTTCCGCTCGTAACACATTCCAGGAGGAAGGGAGTGGGATGAAAGGTGAGTGACAAACCAGCCCCCGACCCCCCAGCAGCCAGAGGCAGGAGGAGAAGAGCCGTTTTCCCGGCAGCGCGGGGCTCTCGGTTGGCGGTTTTGGGCAAGGATCCTCGTAACCAAATGGGGCCTCCCAGCGTTTCTTCTCGGCTTAGGAATTTAGGTTTAGGGGAACGTGTTGGGTTTTCTTTTAAGTAGCAGCTGCTCCTGATCTGACATCTTACAGTTGGGTGCCGGTGGGCTGGTTTTGCCCCAAAATCCTGCGAGCTGCCAGCTTTCCAAAAAGCTGGATTTTTTCCATAGCCTGTGGCTTTTGGCTGCTAGTGGTGTTCTTTTTTCTCTTTCCTTTTTCTTTTTTTGTTATGGTGAAAAATAGCTTAGGGCAAGCTTAGCAAGCCACGTGTGATTTACCATTGCAGTGTTTGGTACCCACCAAGTATTTGGGGAAGTTTTGGCTTGGGATATTTGTTTGCAGTGAATTTAACCTGTGTGTTTCAGTTAGTTTTCCCATTATACCTGCATTTCACAGAGATATTGGCAATAAATGTATGTGGTTCTGGTGGTAAACAAGGCAGAAATGAGCCCCACTTGCTGGAGTCAAAGATAGAGAGCAAACTTCAGGATGAGGAGAAATAAATAGATAAAAACTGGGCAAACGCACGGACTGTGTGTTCTTGGGAACAGACTGAAAATGACCCTGCAGCTCTCAGACTGATTTAAACAACTCCAATTTGCATTAATGCAAAGCAGCTCAATTGTGTACAGACCAGTGGTGTGTCAGAGCAGGGAAGTAATTGTGTTTTTTAACAGTCACAAGGTCTGATTTTAGTCTAATTACAGACAAATTGAGATATGGATAAATCTGTGTGATGTGGGACTGCGTTTGGCTTGGCTCTGGATGGCTTTGATGAGCATGAAATAAATGCATGAAAATCCCCTCATGGTTCCAAGGAATGTAACCGAGGCAGGTTGGGTCCTGCAGTCTGTCGGGCCAGGGAGAAGTTCTTGGGAGCAAGTGTTTCATGAGGGAGCTGTTTGACACTACATTTCTCCAGCTTTCTGCAGAAGGAGCTGGGGAGGAGACCATGGGGAGCTTGGCTCCCTGTGATCCACAGCTGCAGCTCCAGGACCTGCGTGGACAGAAACTTCCCAGTGCCGTGCAGTCAACCGGTGTGGCCAGATCCACAGAACTCAGAGGCTGTCCAGCAGCAATAATCCATTAAATAACCCCCACAGAAAACATCCCCTTGGCTGCTGCGTGCAGCTGGGATATGGCCACCCTTCCTCGGGCCATCCCTTCCCAGACTTCCAAACATGATTCCCCCATTGCTGACTCAGCCAAATGGCTTTTGTCCCACTGTCCCGGGACGTGCAGAACAGATGTTCACAACCTCTGGTGTCTACGCCTGCCATGTCCTCCCCTCTCTGCTGGGTTTTCTTCAGGCTGAACCATTCCAGTGCCTTCCCAGATGATGTTTTCTAGACTTGGGGTTGTTTCTGCTTCTCTCTGCCAGGCTTTTTTCCAAAAAGTCCATGTTTTATTGAAGGTGTGCTCTCCAAAACTGGACTTGGAAGCAGCGCAGAGGCTTGTTTGCCTCCAGACAGCATTCCTGTGGCTGTGTAGCTCATCGTCCTCAAATAACAAAGCACCGTGGGCTGCATATGATCCATTGTATCCCCATAGCTTTCCTGAAAAAAAAAAAGGACTGCCCGTTCCCTGCACTCCGATCGTGCCGTTTCTTGTTCCTACAGAAACACACAACTTGGTGCATTTTTATTGGGTTGCCTCGTATTCCGTCCAGACCGGCTGCTCCGTTTGCCAGGTCCCTTCTCTGAATTGCAGCCACATCTCCCCGAGTGCCTGCAGGCTCTTGTGGCTTGGTGTCACCCCTGCCTCTGGTCAGCTGGTTCCTTCTTTAACATTCTCCCAGGGCATCCAGGAGGATCAAGACCCATGGAATCTGCAATGTGAGGAATCCAGACCCATGGCAGATCCCCATCTGGCTTACCAGTTTATCTCCCCCAGTGTCACCTGTTTCTTTCCCTTCTATTTATCTTTATGCTCCCATGTCACCCATTTCTTTTCATCTATCTTCATGCTGAAGGAAGGATGCCCTTTGGCTTTTTCCTGGTCCCTGTTTTCTCCAGGGGAGGATATGAACACTTGGTTCCCCATGGACCCCATCTGTCTGTCTGTTCCTTCTCCTGTCCCTGCCCCTGGGTTGGAATTAGATGATCTTTAAGGTCTCTTCCAACCCAAACCATTCCAGGATTCTGTGATACCTGGGGCATAGCTTGGGGAGCACTGGGAGGAGGGTCTGGGTAGAGCTGGGGATTCCTGCTGGGAGTATATCCAAGGTATCCTGTGTGTAAATACAGCAGGGTGACCTGTTTTCTTTCTAAATTTCCTGACAGCTGTGCCATGACTTTGCAATTAGCTCTTGGTAATTGCTGATTAAAGAGTAGCTCTGCAGGCAGGTGGCTCACCCATCCATGGAGAGCATTGGGAAGTTTGACTTTCCAAGGACCATGAAATCACCTTGGATATCCTTGCACCTCCTGGTTGCCTCTTCCCTGTGGGAAGGGGGAAACCCCACCACACACAACGCACCCTCTGTGTGCTGGGGTGGCTCCTTCTCCTCAGCCTGCTTCCAGGATTGACATCTCTGCTGGCAGGGGGGCTCTGGGACTGTCAATCTCCCCAAAATTAAGGCATGATCCAGACAGGCTGATGCAAAGGTGAAGAGCTGCTTCTGCGCTCTAAGCCCCTGCAAAGGTTGGAGATGGGTTTCCTGCAGGGTTCAACTTCTATGTGAAGTTGCATCTCTCTTCTGGAGGTATCCCTGTGGGTTTTGCCATTGGCACGGACATGTGCCAAAGGCAGATGTCCCCAGGGGACACGGGTTCAGGGAGACTTTTAATGTGCTGTCACTCGAATGGTGTGGTTTTGTGTTAAAATGGTGTTGAGAATGGAGCCTTCACTGGAATTGAGGCTTTCTGCTAAGAGCTTTTAATTGGTTTTTGAATAGTAATCAGTTTAAGAGGGCACTGGTAGCAGCATTTGGGACTGTTGCATGTCAGAATTTCTGGAAAACAGTGAATTTCAGCCCATCTGTGCTCAGTAATTGCTTTTCCCCATGTTTGGTGTGGGGTTGATCTGTGCAGCACTTGAGGAATTTCACTGACACGTGAATCCCAATGTGTGTCAGGGGGTGCAGAGTGTGAGCAAAACACAGCATGTTGGGATCGTTTGCATCCTCTGCTTGGATGCAAGGTGGTTTTGGGATCAGCCCAGGTAGCAGGAGACATCTGGCCAGATGTATGGATTGCCTTAGGGAACCAAACCAATGGTCCCTCCTGGCCTGTTCCTTCCAGTGATGAGACCTTGGTTCAGGAAGGGGTCATGGACAATCTTTGACTTGTATCTGGTACTCAACAGTGTGGGATATTCTGGACCCACACCATGGGTGGGTGTCCCAGCAGTGGGATGCCTGTCTCATCCCTTCCCAAAGCACATCTGGCCTCACACTTTGGGGTGTTCAGCCTAGAACACCTTTGGGGTTGGCTGCATTAGTGGAGTTTGCAGGACACGGCCATCACAATTGTCCTCATGCCAGCCTTGGGAATGGTGAGCACAGCGTCAGCACCCCCGGCAGCCCCAGCCTAGCAGCAGAAGCACAAAGTGGGTAGAAATCCCTCCCAAAAATGGTCCAAGCCCCCATTCCTCCTCCTGCCTTGATGGGCACATTGGGCAGATGTACCCCATGGAGGCAGCCCTGGGACTCGGGAATGATCAAAGAGAACAAAGGTGTTGCTAACTATGTTTAACCCCAACAGAGACATTTCCTGAGCCTGCACCTGCTCTCTCCATTCCAGGTGTGGGGCTTGGGGCTGAAATGCTGGTTTTTCACTGTTAATGCACCCAGATATGTGCTCCCAGGTGTCTCACTGGGGAAGGGGCCAAGGACTATGGACAAGGTATTGCTGGGACCGGAGTATGCGAGCTGGGTAGGCTGTGGCAGAGCTACTGTCGGGTTGTAGGTGCTAAATAAAGCAGGTCTTGATTTGGCAAAACATTGGAAGCCTTTACAAGGGAAAAATGTCATCACAGGCCTGGTGCTGTGCTGCAGCACAGACACCTGCAGGGCCCCTGTCCCTTGAGGGGTGTCACCACAGACCCCAAACCTGCAAAACCCTGAGTAGCTGCTTGCTGTCAGGTTGCCTTCTCCGTGGAGGATACCCCATCATGGAGTCTAGTGGGGTTCTGAATGTCACAGAGGAAGGATTCCCCTCCCAGGTCTCTCCCTGTGAAACCACGTTGATGTCAGGAGGATAAATTTGGTTTTGGGTCCCCATCCAACCAGGCACAGAGGTGCTACGCTGCAGGTAACAACCAAGAAGGAAGAAGTCATTTCAGTCAGTGCATTTTTAGGTCCCAAGTCACCCTTTGACGCAGTTTGTGGGTCCATCTTTGACGGCACATCATTTTTCCATCCCGAACTCATCTCTTTATTTCTCTTTTAACAGCCTGTTCCATTTTCAGCACATGCCACCATCCCTCATGCCATAAATCAGCGTCTGCCATCTACAAAACAGCCCTTTGTTCATCCTAAGCTCAACCACTCCATGAGCTTTGGTAGTTCCCATATCCCTGGGAAAACAGCAATGAGGAGCTTGGCATGCAGCTCCCTGTGGGCTAATTCCCAGTGGCTTGCCCACAGAAACCCAACTTCTGAGGATGTGTTCTCATCTGGGAGCTGATTCCTCCTCCCATCCACATCCAGAGCACTGTGTCCTCATCCAGGGGCTGGTTCCTCCTCCCATCCACATCCAGGGCACTGTGTCCTCCCAAAAGTCTGTGAAGTTCAGTGAGGTGTCCGCTGGGATGCCCCTCATGTTGGTGTTGATGCTGTTGCTCATGGTTATGCCGTTCCATGAATTCAACAGAGCTCTCCTCTCCTTACCTTTGTGCTCCAGATGTCCCAGCCTGGCTGAAGAGCCTCCGGCTGCACAAGTACGCCGCCCTCTTCTCCCAGATGACGTACGAGGAGATGATGGCCCTCACCGAATGCCAGCTCGAGGCACAAGTATGTCCTGTGTCACTTGGGAGGTGACACACCTCTGACGCCCCTTCGTGTGTTTTCCCATGGTTGGGAAGCAGGGAAAGGGGAATTGGGTCTTGGGGAGTGAAAAAAAACCCACGCTGTACCTGAAAAAAGCCTTGTCCCCATGTTCTTACTGGAGTTCCAGCATGGAAGCCCCATCACTGGGAGCTGCGCTTGGGGTTTCTTTTCCAGCTGGGATTAAGTTCAGGAGTTTCAGGGGCGCAACCTGCAGTAGCCAACTCCTTTAAAATCAGCAGGGCTTTGATGGCTGATTGCCTTTGAGAATGTCACATAGGACCATAGAATATTGATGGTTTGGGTTGGAAGTGACCTTAAAGATTATCTGGTTCCAACCCCCGCTGCTTTCAGGTTCACCTCTGCATTATCCTTGGGATGAAGACGAATGGGCAACACCGTTGCTTTCCCTGTGTGAGGTGCACCAGGGAGGGACAGACTAGCTGGAAATCTCTATCATCAGCAAGTCTCTGAGTGATTTTCTATGTCCCCCACAAATCCCTGCACTCAGAAATTTAATTAATTTCTTGCAGCCCTTTCTGTTTAGTAGAGGAAGGGTTTGGGTTGACCCAGCAGCCCTGTGGAAGTGTTAACGCCAAGTTTATTCCTGTTCTTGCAGAATGTTACCAAAGGCGCAAGACACAAAATAGTCATCAGTATCCAAAAGCTAAAAGAAAGACAAAACCTGCTCAAATCTCTAGAAGGGGTAAGTAATCACAACCATTTTTGTATTTCTTGTGTTTTTAAGAAGCCAGGAGTTAATTCTGGGGTGAAAGACTCTTTGGTTATATTGTGGGGATCTTCTGCAGAAAAACCTGTTATTGGCTTAGCTGCATGTGAATGATGTCCTGGGCCAGATGGAGGTTTTATTTCACAGAAATCCAGAATGGTTTGGGCTGACAGAGACCTTAAAGACCATCGAGTTACAACCCCCTGCCATGGGCAGGAACACCTTCCACTAGACCGTATTGCTCAAAGCTGTGTTTTGCAGAGTGGGTTCTAATGCATGTCCCACACTCACACAGCTGGGATGGATGTACTCTGTAGCCCTGGCCAGCTCCAGGGTGCTCAGAAAGACTTGAGCTTTCCTGGGATATCATATGGGCAACCTGTCCCTGGATAAAACACCAGACACCCACGTCAGTGCCTGAACAACATCTTAAATTTCCAGGGAGAATAAACAGAAACTTCTTTCTCACTTCAACAAAAGCTTAAACCCTGCAGAAAGGGCTGTCGGGGAAGCAACAGCACTACAGCTTTGCTGGGAGCAGCTCACCCAACCTCTCCCTATTTATTATCACTGTATTATATTATATTTAATTGCACCATCTTCAAACAGCAACTTGCAGAGCCTCCCACTAGGGGCTTTTAAATACTTCTGTGGTGTGTTGCTATTTATTGGTGTTTTCCTTAGCTCGCTGCTTCACTATTTATTTATAATACGGGCTTGTGCTCAGAGTATGGCAGGAGCTAATAAAGCCATATTTACCTCCGTTATTAATAATAACTATTAAATCCAAGAGCCAGCCCACTGGATGGAGCTGGCTGCTGCTCTGTGTTTTCCAGGCGATTGCACAGCCTCTTCCCCCGCTTCTCCACCGGGATTTGGAAATCTGGTATTGATTGAGTGGCGCTGTGCAGGAGCTGGAGCCCAGCTCAACTGGCACAGCCAACCACGCACGCTGCAAAATACAGGAGAAAAGCGGCAGGGACTGGTTTTGAGCCCTCCCAGGGTGGGTTTGGGCTGTGGCACTGTGACCCCATCCTGCTTTGCTGAGGCTCGGAGCTACCTGTGAGCTGCTTTCCTTGGGAGGAGACATCTCTGGTTTTCCAGGCTTCCCATCCAATTTTTGCTAAACATCTTTGCTGCTAAAGATTGCTGCTTTCTTGGAAAGAGCTGCTCCGCCCCTCTCTGTTAGTTAGCAGAGCAGGAATTGTTCCCAAAAAAAAGTGCCCAGCAGACTGACACCAGATCTTTGAGAGAAGTGGAGCTGAGATGTCCAAGAGTGAGCTGGGAATGCAGCAGGAATTAGAATCAACAACTGTTTCAGGGCTTGCACGCATCCCACGTGCCCACTTAGTGTCCCTTCCTTCAGTGCATCAGGATTCACTCCAAAAGCTGCCTCTTCCCAAGCAGTGTCCCATGAGCCTGCAGTGAGCTGTTCTGGTCCAGGCTACATTAAAAACAAAACACAGTTATTTCCCATCAGTGGGACAAGGATCTGACCATAGAAATGGAGTTCTTGATTGAAACCAAGAGCAAGGCTGGGGTGCACCCAAATTCTCTCCCTCCTTGCTGGATCTGCCCCAGGATCTCCAAGCTGAATGGTTTTCTGTTCGCCTCGTAGTGTCCCCTTCTGTGTCTGACCACAAACCACCTGCTCCCCTTGAAACCCTCCCAGTCCCCTCTGCATGCACTCCTCCAGCCCATCCCAGAGTGGATAGGGATGTCCCCACTTTGCTGCCACAGGACTGGCTCCTGCATCCCAGCACAGTCCTGGGCTCTGAGATGATCCCAGAGCATGAGGATGCCATGGCAAGCAGTTTTGGAGTGGACTGTTAATGGGGTGCCAGGCTTGAAGGTGGTGCTGGAAACAGGGAACAAGCCCACATTAGTGTAATTCCTATGAAACAGAGCTGAAATGTTGTGATTGTGGGATTGCTGGGGAATGAACAAGGTATTTGCTGCTCTGGGCATTGAAATCTCCCAGACTCAGTCACTTTCATCGACTTGCCATTTCCCTGGTGGAAATGTGGAAATACTGAAGCCGGATTGTTGTTCGGTTTGGGTCCCAGGGCATGTTTATCTCTGGGGATTCAGGTCTGAACACATCTGTGGATAATCAAACACAGTCCCTGCAGCACTCCCCTGATATAAGAAAAAGACTTGATGAATGAGATGTGGCTGTTGACTGGAATGCAGCAGGGTCCTGAAGCAGGAGCAAAGCCATTGGCTTGGCGAGGAATACTCAGGGGGTAACAGGAGGGGTCTGGTTTACAGCTGATGTCCCATTGTCCCTGCAAAGACGAATGCTCTTCTCTTGAATCCGCAGGACATCCTGGAAGGTGGCAACTTGCGTGTCCCGCTGCAGGAACTACACCAAATGATCCTCACCCCCATCAAAGCCTACTCTTCCCAAAACTCGAGCACAGAGGAGCACAGCCGGGAGGTGGACTCGCACCACCCCTCCTCCTTGATGGGCTCGGACAGCCAAGGCTCCGAGTGCAAGGACTCCGCGGCAGCCGGGATGCAGCAGCACCATCTGCCGGGATGCGAGGGCGAGTCGGGCGGGGCCCCTTTGCCCGAGGGTGACCTGCCCGGGCAGTTCACCCGAGTGATGGGGAAAGGTGAGCGCCTGTCACTTGTCCTTGGTGACCTGGGGACTTGTCACCGGGGAGGGCTGCTTTGGGGCAGGGGGCATGCGGTCTCAGCTCTGGCAGCTGCCTTTCCCTGAGCTCCTGCAAGTCTCAGTCCAAGGGCTGATGGTTTTTTGAGGCCCTGTCATGGTAGGGAAGAGGTAAGAACATGATAGGGCTGGTGGGCTGTGATTTTGGGGAGGGGCAGCAATGGGACAGACTGCCTGCCCCAGGTCTGGAGTGAATAGCATCCTCTTCCTGACCCAGGTCCAAGGTGGATAGCATCCTCTCCCTGCTGCAGCTCGGGAGGGGATGGCACCTTTTCCCAAGGTCAGGGGTGGAGAGATTCCTCCCCCTTGCCATTCAGAACCCTGGGGTCATTCCGCTGATCAAGAAGTGTTTTCCTGTGCTTGGAGAAGGGTTGCAGTGCTGCATGGACTGGACATGAGCACCCCGAGTGCAAATCAATGTGTCCAAGCCCCTTTTTATGCCCCAAGTTGGATGCAGGATATCAGAATATTCTGGTGTCATTCTGTGCCTCGTACAGGGTGCATGGCTTTGCATCAAGGATAATACATTGGGAGATGACATGAGTGATGTGAGGTGGGGACTGATCTCCTGTGGCATACTCAGGGCTCTTAGAGCAAATCTTTGGGAGCTTGGATGTGCCCTAACCCTTGTTTGTGGCACCTGAAATGTCAGTGCTGGCTGTGTGGAGGGAGATCTCCCTGGGGCAGAGGAAGAGGAGTCTCATCCGCAGGAGACTGGGAACAGGAAGAACCTCGTTGGAATGCCACAAAGAAATAACAGCCTTGTCCCTATTTCCAGTCTGCCTTGCAAAAGAACAGCTGAGATGTTTTCTACATAGAAGCTTGGTGCAGAGTTTGTCCCCAGCTGTTTGCCTTCAGAAACAGCCACATGTGGGCCTCCAGCCCCATTTATTCCTGTGACAAGTGCCAAAGTGTGGCACAAGCCCTGCCAACATGTGGTGTCCTCCTGGACCTCGAGGCATCCCTGCCCAGGGGTTCACAACAGGAGAAACTCATTCCTCTGTGAGCTCACTCCCACTTGTTTTTACGACATTCATTCCAAAAGAGCTTAAGATTCATCAGCAAAGGAGGGAATTTACCACTCTGCAGTGGGGACAGATTTTGGCCACAGGAGCAGGAGCTCTCTTGGCCTATGAATAGGAATTAATCCTGTGCCCCTGAGTTGCTTAGGTCTAATTTTGGGGACTCCAGCGGTATTACTCTGGATTTACACCATCATAACAGAGAACAAAATCTGGCCCTAAATATAGGAGGGCACAACAAGAATTGGGGAAGGGCTTTTTTTCTCACTGCTGATAAACCTACTCATGGTTATAAGGGAAATAGGATGTCCAAGGTGTTTGTGAGACCCCTCCTAGGCCCCATCTCAGTGTTCCTATCCCCATTTCCCTTCTCTTCTTTTTTTTTTTTCCAGTCTGCACACAGCTTTTAGTTTCCCGACCCGATGAAGAGAATATAAGTTCCTATTTACAGCTCATAGACAAATGTCTAATCCACGAGGTGAGTCATGTCAGATCATCTAAAACTGTTGTTCTCATCTCTTGGAAACTGTCTCCAAAGTGTCTGTTTATGTAAACCTTTCGGTTTCTAACACAAATATTTTTGGGGGGTATTAATAGTAATTCTGACAGAGCAGGCTTGGAGCGGGTGGTAGCTCCAACGTGGTGCATGGAAATGTTGCTTCCCCCCACGCTGGTTTAATTGCCAAGGCTTGGAGCTGGGAAATTCATCTGGCTCGTGACAGTCCCATCAGCAGCTGGATGAAAGAAAGAATCCCGGGATGAACGTGCAGGCAGTTTCCATCAGACAGACCCGGCGATCCCTTGGCGTTGCCTCCTCTCATTTTGCAGCACGAGGTCTTGGGATTTTGCAACAGGGATTTTACATCTGTTCCTGCTCCTGCTTTCTGACGGCTTGGGATGGCCCAGATTGTGCCACAGGGCTCTGGCACACTCCTGCCCAGCGTCAGGAAGGGATGGCTGGTGTCCCTGGTGTCCTGCAGTGTCTCCTACCCACACTGGCTGTAGCTGGAAGAACAAGCTGCTTCCATCACCTGCCTGTATGGCAGGGATCAGGGAGCAGAAGTGCAGGCTGGGGCCTGGGGTCAGAGAACGAAGCCAAGAGGACATGGACCTTCTCCCAAAGTGCCTGCACTTTTCCCACCAGAGCCAGCCCATGTCGCAGGACCACCCTCTGCGTTGGCTCCGGCGTAATCAGTGCCAGGAGAGAGCATCTCCTCCAGAGGGTGGTTTGGAGCAATCAAGTCAGGCACTAATTAGCCTCCAGATTGTCCTCTGGAGACTTCTGCTCCTCTCCAGCAGAGACCTTGGGTGTCTAAAGTTAGCAGTGGTAGCACGTGGGTGTCCCTGTCAGCCACACCTCCTGTCTGGAGCTCTGGGAGCAGGTCTGTCTCCTGCTGGGGTGACCTTTGCAGGGAGCCCGGGTGGGTGACAGGCTCACCCTGGGTGACTTCCCACAGAGTCTGTCAGTGCCAGGATCACAGCCAAGCTCTGCCCAGCCCTGAGAAGCGAGATAGGATGCAGGATGCCACAGGGCAGCTCAGCTTTCCAAATCCCAGCTTTGCAGCGTTTCTAGAGCCACATGCAGGTGACAAGTGTCACCACCCGTCGGGACCCACCATCAAACCCCTGCTCTGCCAAAAGGAGTTGGCAGCCTCAGGGCAGAGCTGAGCTGTCACTCTGGGACACAGGGAATGCTGCCAGAGCATTTTCTCCTCCTGAGATGAGTAAATCCTGAAGAAAGACCAGTGTTTTCCCTGGACTTGCTGATGGGGCTCAACTCACCCCATCACTTGCTCCAACTGCTTTTCTTTACCCACATCCCCACATGCACATCCCTGCTCGCTTTGTCCAGAAGACTATTCATACATTTCCTGTTTTTCTCTCTCTCTTCTTTTTTTGGGGCAGGCGTTTACAGAGATCCAGAAGAAGCGGCTGCTGTCATGGAAACAGCAGGTGCAGAAACTCTTTCGGTCTTTCCCTCGGAAATCCCTCCTGGAGCTGTCAGGCTATCGGCAGCAGAGGAGGTATGCGGGATTTCGGGAGGGGAGGAGTGGATGCAGAGGCCGGAGCAAGAGCACTCCAAGCGGCAACAATGTCTCCCAGAGGGAGGGATGGGTTCTGCTGGGTTCAGAACCACGTTTAGGGAGGGAGGAGGATTGGAAAAGCTTCAGCACTGAAATCCCAGGCTCTGGCTGGGAAGGGAACACAGCAGTCAGTGTCCTTGTGCGTGGGGTCACTGCCTTCCCCACCGATCTCACCCTGTCTCCCTGGCTCCAAACCCGGCACTTCCCAGCTGTGCAGCATATCCCCAAACACCAGGCTCTTTCCTTGCTGCCATTTGATGATGGCATCAGCATTGGAGTTTCCTCAAAAAGCTGTCAAGTGGCAAAAAAAGGGCTGGAAGCCTTCAGAGGATACAGAGCCAGAGGTGCTGTTGGAGATCCAGGCAGGGCTGTGTTGAGAACACCATGTTAGCTCACTTCCAAGGCGGTACTGGATTTTGGGTGATACTAGAAAGCATAGGGGTTGTGCCAAGAAGATATTTTTAAATCACTTTAACAACAACATCAGCCCTTTGTTTCATTCTGCAAAGCCTGGTTTGTTGTAAGTTCTTTATTCTCAAAAAAGAAAGTGTTTTGGAGATAACTGAGAGTATAGGAACTTCCAGGATGAGATTTCAGGAAAACACTTTTAGCTCAGCCCTCCCTAAGAGGTCTTGTTGGATTTGTTAGGTTGTTCTAACCAAGTTTTACAGAACTTGACTAGTCTCAGAGGGGACCATGTTTGTAAAAATGAACCTCCTGGAAGGAGAGAAGAAAAACCCAAAAGCATAAGCTGAACTTTTATTAGACACTGGACAATCCACTCCAGTGGAGAGATCTCTAAGAAATCAGGTGCCATTACCTGAGTTATTGTAGCTGTATTTAAGAACAGGCCCATTTTTCAGGAGTAAAACAAACTTTAAAGAGAACAAATGTGGATCTGAGAACTGCAGAAGGGTGGGAAGGTGACTGGCAGATGGGAGGAAGAGAGGATACTGCACACCCAGACTTCCTCCTTCCCCCTGCCTGTGCAGCATTGAAGGACCACCCTTGGTGGGATGGGAGGGCTGGGAACCCCTGACCCTCAGCACTGTCCGCTCCCAGGGAACAGTGTGTCACCGTCGGCGCTCTCTGTCTCTGCAGCCGAGGCTTTGGCCAGTCGAACTCCCTCCCGACAGCCGGATCCGCGGGGGCAGGGCTGGGCCGGAGGAACCCCCGCCAGTTCCAGATCCCCTCCCGCAACCTCCCCACGGCCCGGCTGGGGCTGCTGGGCCCTACGGGGCTGCTGGGCACCCCCCAGCGCAGCCCTGCCGCCAGCCCCGCTATCCTCAAGCAAGGCAGACAGGTTGGTTGGCATTTGCAGCATCTCCAGCTCTTCCATCCCCTCCCCACAAGCTTCCTTTGCTTTTCCTTCTCTAACTTGTCCAGATCACCACTTTTTTCCCCCACTCTTCAAGCAGTTTGTAGGTGTTTGGGTTGCATTCCCCTCCGTGCAGTGGGATGTGAGAGGGGGACAAACCAAGAGGCAGAAGGAGATAAGCTGAGTCCTTAAAGCGGCTTGTAAAAACAGGGAGAGGGACTTCTGACAAGGGCTGATAGTGGTGGGAGAAGGGAGAAGGGTTTTGTATTGAGAGAGGGGAGATTTAGATGTGATACTGGGAAGAAATTCTTCTCTGCGAGGAGGGGGTGAGGCCCTGGTGCAGGTTGCCCAGAGAAGCTGTGGCTTCCCCATCCCTGGAAGTGTCCAAGGCCAGGCTGGAGAAATCTGGTCCAGTGGAAGGTGTCCCTGCCCATGGTGGGAAGTTGTAATCAGATGATCTGTAAGGTCCCTTCCAACCCATACCATCCTGTGATTCTACGAGCCCAAAGTGTTTATAAACACATGGCACAGAGGGCTTTGCTTTGCATCCCACACTTTGTGTTTGCTCCCCACAGAACCTGTGGTTTGCCAACCCCGGGGGCAGTAACAGCATGCCCAGCCGGAGCCACAGCTCGGTGCAGAGGACGCGCTCGCTGCCAGTCCACACGTCCCCGCAGACCATGCTGATGTTTCAGCAGCCAGGTAGGCAGCAGAGGTGCTTTTCCATTTGCTCACAGCTGGGTGAGACAAGGGGAGGTGAGAGGAGCTGTGCTGGTGAGCCTCACAACAGGCATATGGCCCATGCCAGCATGGTGTGCTCCCACCAGGATATCTCTGAATTCCTGGGTTAACCAGAGACCTTGCTGGAGGGATTTTTGACCCTGTATATGCCATCTCGACTCTATGTATCACAATGCTGATGCCTTGCCTAACTTGCTTCTGAGGGGCTTCTGTCAGGCAGGAAGGTGATAGCTCAGCTCATCCATCTCTTTTTCCTCATGGATGAACACGGAGCCCCGGTGCGGAAGGGCTGCCTTCATGCACTCAAGGGAAATTCTTTCCACAGTGCGTGTGAAGGGAAATGCTGCTGTGTCAGTGCTTCCTTCCCAAACATTGCCAAAATGCTCCTGTATGTAGGAGCATCCTCTCATTCAGGGAGGATCCTGCTGACCTTGGACCCTGGGCCTGGAGCATCCTGCCCCTGAGGAAGCCTGTTTGTGCATCCCTTCCTTAGCCTTTGAGCGTGCCTTTTCCTTCCAACACACCACAACAATTGACACCTTGGGACAGGGAATCCATCCCCCTGCTAAACTCACCCTCATCCCTACCGTCCTGCTGGTTCAGGCTGGCAGCTCCCCGGTCTCACGTGCCAGCAGTGTTTAACTGCAGCATTTGGGCAGCAAATGTTCCGTACAGCAGGAGCAGCAGCTGTTCCCAGGTATTGATTAAACACCGGGACAAGGGCACGTTTCTCAGGCATTGGAGAATAAATGGGTTTCTCTTTGCGTGTCAGCCTGCGGTGGATGAGGGCATAGGAGGATTGGGGAGCCAAAGACATGGACCAAGTCGCAAGGAAAATAAGCAATAATGTGATGCTGGGCTCACAAACCACTGTTTGCCAGGCTGTGGGGAGACCTCAACCCTCCTGGATCTCACCTCATGTTCCTGTGAACCTGTGGAAAGTGGGAGATGCCGTCCAGCACAGCAGCACAACATGTATTTGCAGGTTTTGCTGCAGGATGGGGAAAGTTTGCTGCTGTTTAGCTTAGGATGGGGTCGTTGGAACACTCCAAAGTTCACGTGTGTGTCCCTTTTTCTGTGCTCACCCCTTCAGTGATGTGGCAGGGATGTTGTGGGCGACTGAGTGGGAGCCAAGCTGGTCCCGGAAAAGCCGGACGGTGATTCTACCACTCTGTGCTGCCATCCCATGCCCTGCCTGCATGGACAGCATCCATCCCCAGGAGACGCCCAGGGCTGCCCCCTCCCTGGGTGGGGTCCTGCTCTCACTCCGGCTGCCCCCCACAGCTCTAATCGGTACCTGAACCCCCTCAGATTTATCCCATATGGATAAAAGGGTGATGACTATTTTTGTGAGTGCCTCTTGCTGAAGATGATTTTACTGGGAGTCCTGTCAGACCCTTCTGGGGCGTTTTTCAGATGGTTTCAGGCAGGGTCCCTGCCAGGTGCCTGAGCAGGGTGTCCCATTCCCTTTCTCCCTGCAGAGTTCCAGGTGCCGGTGACTGAACCTGACATCAACAACAGGCTGGAGTCCCTGTGCCTGAGCATGACGGAGCACGCACTCAGCGGTGAGCATTCCCTCCTCCTAGGGCTCTTCCAGCACGTCCACGCCGCCTCCGCTGAGCCCCCCAGCACCTGCCCCTGCCCCGCGCCCCCCAAAAGCTGGGACAGGCTGTGGCTGTGAGAGAGCGGGACGGCAGCAGGGCTGGATGCAGGGATGCTCCCGGGGATGCTCCCGGGGGTGTTCAAATGGGAATATTGGCTTCTCTCAGCAAGGTGGCCGGGGCAGGGGGTAAAGCCGAATGCAGGGATCGCACCAGCACTAGTGGAGTCTGTGCTAATTAGCCACTCGTCAGCTTGCTAATGATAATTAGTGTTAGCTCGCTACTCTTGTTAGCTCTCGATAAAGCCCCTGCCACCGGTGCGCTCAGATGGGTCACAGGCTTTGGAGTGTTCTGCCCTTCCGCCACCAGATCCCTCCTTTGGCTGGGGGTGCCCCACAGCTCGGGGTAAATCCCTGCTGGGTGCTGTGCCAGGGGCTGTGCTGGGCGCTGTGCCCTGGTGCCAGCAGCCCACACACAGCTGAGGGTGCCAGCGGATAACAGGCACGGGGAGGGAGGAGGACGGGGGCAAGAACGAGCAGAATGGATGGAAAAGGTGGCAGCAGCAGCAGCAGCATGATGGAGAGCCTGGTGCAGCACAAAGCATTGGCACCAGAAGCTCCCAGTGTCCCTTGCCGACGCACTGGACCCCCAAGCACAAGAGATGACCCCAGTGATGGGATGAGCACGGCCACCGGCATCACCCAGATTCCTGAATGACCAGCTCGGGTCTCACTCCGGCAATCCTGGACTGTGACGGATGGTTGAGGACAGGAGCCCTCGGGGAGGACAAGTGCCACCAGGCTCCCTGCAGATGCAACAGCCCTTCCTGGGGAGAGGAACATGAGAACAAGGACTGTGAGAAGCAGCAGGGCCCTGGCAGCATCCCTGGCTGGGAAAACAAGGACACTTCTGTCAACCGAAGCGTTTCTCCGGCGTGTGCCCAGCCGAGGCTTAGCTGTCTTGTTCCTCTGCAGGGTACTGTTCCTCCAAGTTATTTTTTCCAGGTCGCATTCCCCGAGCCTCTCCAAACCGGTCGTGCTATAAATAGCTCTTAAAAAAATAAACCTTTCAGGGGAGAAAAAAAAAAAAAAAGGCGTAACAAACCTGTTTGTTTTTAGTATTAAGGAGGGAGGTGGCTGTGGTGCCCCAAGTGGTAACGGAGAGCTCTGTTCTGGAGCCGCTCCAGAAGCTGCCTCCTGCCACTCTCCATCCTGGGGATGGGTTTGGGATGGGGGATTGGGGGTGGGATCAGCGCTGGAGGGTTGGAAGTATTTTTTGGGTGCTGATTTCTGGCCCTGACGGGTGGGGACAGGGGGCTGCTCACACCAGGGTCAATTGTGAGGTTTTGGGGTGGGTGATGGACCCCTCGCTCTTGGGATCGGGCTGTGGCTGGATGCATCCCTGCTGTCACTGGATGCTGGGAACAAGGGCTCTGGGGAGACAGAAAGGACTCCTCTTCCATGATGGAGGAAAATTTTCCATCCTATATGGTGCAGGTGTTGCAGGGCTGGGTGAACAGGGGGGCAAGGCAACCCTGGGACCAGCTCTGTTCCTGTCCCCTGGCAACAGGGGCACATGGACATGTCCCACTGTAGGAGACTCCCAGAATGTCACCTGCCTTGTGACGAGTTCAGGCTGCCCAGAAACCCACTCTGCTCCTGGAAAAGTGGTTGTGGGGTTGGGGCAGAAGGCCTGCAGTGATGTTGGGACAGCGACTCAGGGGAGCTGCTGTGGGGTGGGGACAGTCGGTGGCACAGAGGGACTAGCAGAGCCCTGACATCCTAAAACCTTTCTGCATGCCCTGGGGAGGTGGGAGGCAGTCGGGGTGGTCCCAACACCACCCCACTGTAGCGGATGTGGGTTGGGGGGTGCTCTGGGGGTCCATCCCCCAAATCCCCAGCTTGGGGGGTACCAGTGCTCACTGGGGCTGCTCCTAACTCTCCCTTCCCACTTGCAGATGGTGTTGACAGAACCTCCACGATCTAGAAGGCGTCGCCATGGGGACGCTGGCCGGGACAACAACTGCTGCGGGTCCAGCGGCGAGGTCGGGGCTTGAGGGAGCCTCAGCGATAGCTTGCATCCTTTCTCCTGTCTCTCCTCTCCTCTCTTCTCTCTCTCCCTCTCTCTCTCTCTCTCCTCTTTTAATTTTGTGAATGTGTAGATTGTCCTTGTGAACATATCATTAGACTTGGAATTTGTGTTGTCATTTATTACATCCATGCTAGGGGGGGGAAAAGATGGCAAAAAAAACCTCAGTGACGATGATGAAGCAGCATGGGGAGGTTGGGGGGGACACGGAGGAGGAGGAGGAGAGTGCTGACAACGGAGGGTTCACCAGAGCACCGTGGGCAAACCCTGTTCCTGGAGGAGGATGCCAAGGAGCATGGAACACCACGCAGGGGTGTGTGACCAAAAACCCTTTGGGGAGGATTTGCCTGCCCTGCCAGGGGCCTCGGGGCCAGCGGTCCCATGTCTTGAGTCTCACCATGTTCGGGCACGGACTGACCCGGCGAGCCCAGATTGAAATAGAAATAATAAAATAACCCCAACATTTCCTTTCAGTTTAGCCAAGAGAATCCACACTGTGGAGGCAGCATTGTGCTCAGGGCAGCGGAGGGTCGGCGAGTGCCTGTCCCTGTACCCCAGCTGGATCAGGATGCGGGATGGAGTGGGGACATCTCACCCAGAGGAGGGTCCCGGGGGAAGTGTGGGAACTGGGGACTCTGGGAGAGTTTCCGTGTCTCTTACCTTGCCTGCGTAGGTACCGGGAAGCTGCTGCATCCGGGCTCCACACATCTGGCCAGGCTGCCCAAATCCAGCCATGAGGGGCTTTTCCAGCATGGCAAATGAGGGATGAAGGAGCCCCAAATAAAACCCAAGCCACAAGGGGCACCAAAATGCAGCTTCTCAGCCCTGTGTTCTTGGCATTAACCGTGTGCCAGGCAGGAGATGGGGATGGCAGTGGCTGAGCTGCCCCTCACCCCTCATTGCTTTTCACAACGGGAGCTAAATTTGGTGTTAAATTGTTGAATCCGACCCGGTGCTGCTCAGACCTGCAGCGATGCTCCCGCCGGTCCCGATGCTGCTCCGAGTCCTGTGATGGAAAAATAACAAATGTAAAATCAATTAATGAAGAGAGGTGATGGGTGGCCTCAACATTCCCAGAATGGGCTGTGAGGGCTGATGGGCAGCATCATGTGCCAGGATCAGAGGGAGCAGAGCTTGGGGCTGAGGGGGAGCTGGAGCATGGGCAGGGCTGGGAGATGTGTGAATCCTTTTGTCATGCAGCGTTGTTAAGTTGTTTTTCTTTAAAAAAAAAAAATACAAAAACCCAAGTGCCAAATGCAATGTTTTATGTTTGCTGTTCCTTGGTGTCCTGCTTCCCAGCGGACAGGAGGTTGAGGTGGGGGTGATGGGGAGGGTGGAGGAGGAAAAACCTGAAGGCCAGGGAGGTTGGGAAGAGGTGTGAGGAGGTGAAGGTGAAGCGGGGTCAGCGCTGGGGACCTGGGTCACCCCCGAGCACCCCCAGCTTGTGAGGTGTGAGTGGAACCGCTGTAGCAGGAGCCTCCCTCAGGGAGACTCCAGTGTATTTACAGAGCTGAAATTCTATTTATTCCTTCGCTGACTATGGACACGGAGGTTTTCTGATTGTTCAGAGAGATTATTTTGGATATTTTACCTATTAACTTGCTATGGCTGGGAACCATGATAATGTCTGTTATTAACAACCACCAAATAATTCAATTGTATCTTCCTTGTTAAAAAATTGACAGTGTAGAGGTTAGTAACGACTTAGTTGTGTTTGCTGTTTCTTGTTTTGTTTTTTTGAGTAAAAACAACAAAAAAGTGGCTTCGGTTGCGTTCAGGAAGTGCTGCCTGGCTCTGGCTGCCGGTGCTGAGTGCGGGCAGCAGAGCTCCAGGGAAAGTAGCTTAAAAGGAAAAACAAAAAAAGCTTGAATCCTATAAGAAATAAAAATTATTTATAGAAATAAATAAAACAAAAAAGCTAAAACAAAAAAAAAAAAAAGCCACCCCCAACAGTTGCATGAGTGAGGCTGTGAAGTCAAATATTCAGTAATAAAGCGGCAGTGCCTTTCTTTTTGTATCCCCGCTCGCCCCTCTGCAACTGTCCCCTCGCTGTCCTGTCGGAGATGTCGCCGCCGCGGGGTCCTGGGCGTCGGGCGGGCGAGTCCCCCCGTGCCGCTGCTCGCCCACATCCACCCCGGGTCCCCCAGCGCCGCCGGGGACCTTTCCTGGTGCTGTTCCCCTGAGCCGTCCCCAGCCGGGGCAGCCCGGCCAGCCCAGCACCCGCAGTGGCCTTGGTGACACCGCGGGGACACAACCCTGTCCCTTCCAGTGTCGCCGAGCTGGGCTGGGCTGGACTGGGCTCTGCCTCCGCTCGCTCGGCTCAGCAAAACCCTCGGAGGAGTCTGGGGGGGGGTCCAGCATCAAAATCCAAAACTGTGACTGAGGCCGGCGGCGAGTTGGGTCAGCACTTAGGGAAATGATTTCTGTTGTCACCTTTCTCCATGTCGGGAGTGCGCCCCAGGTTTGGCTTTCGGAATGTGCCTGATGGAAAGTGGGTCCCGCAGACGTCTATAATTTGCACACAGCGACGATATAACACTAAAGTTGATTTTATACGAGTCATCAGAGTTTGCAAAGTGAGTTTTATTTTTTGTATTCCTTTATCTTTACTTAAAGGTGAATGTGTATTCCTCTGGGAGGAATAGGAAGAAAAACGAAAAAAAAAAANGAAGAAGAAGAAAAAAAAAAAAAAAAAAAAAAAAAAAAGAAAAATACATAAAAAACCGGGAATGTTAATAATGTTAAACAGAATACTTCCTCCCTTATTAATATATATAACCCTGATGTATTTATGCCTATTGTAAGCTGACTTTAAAGAGCTTTGACCTCTCTTCTGTTGCATGCCGTTCCCGGGCAGCCTCTCCTTGTCCATGCATGCCTTTTGTCCTGGTTTTTCTGTACAAAGTTAGTGCACAAAAGAACTATTTTTGCCTAGTTAATGTTGCCGAGCAATGCCTATTTTTTAAATTTTAATTTCTTTTTTTGGTCATATATGGCAATAGCATGTTTGTTACATGTAAAAGCTTCCCGATATAAAGAAATACTAATGTTTGGAGATGCCGGTCTTTGCAAATGTACAGTTTTCCAATGTTGTTCCCAGTGAAACACCCTTGTGATTTCCACTTGCTCCGATGTATTTATTACTCATTTCCTCCCATGTAACTAGGAACCATGGCTATATTTCATATCCACGCTATATTGAAAGTGAAGGGAGATGATTAATACAAGGTTTTGTAACACTGGGGTGTGGCGCCTCCTTATTTATCCCCTCTTTGGCGGGCGGCTTCGGACTCCGTAACACAAACAAAATTGGAATTCAATAGATGTTCGTCCCGTGGGCGAGAGGGGAGGAGCTGTGCAGTTCCACAGGGGGTTGAGGATCTTTATAAAAAGCCCGTGGCAGAGCTTCCAAATCCCTGGCATTCCCCACACAGCTGCTTCACTGTCCCTTTGGGATGCCCACGCCCCAGGAGCTGTTTAGATGCAGGATTTTCCTTTGAAATCGGAAGGAATTGGGGCTGGAGCAGCTCGGAGGCTGCGGAGACACATGAGGAGTCAGCTTGGCCGAGAGCCTCAGTGTGTGCGTGGAGACTTTGGGGGAGGGATTTTGAGGTGGGGTTGATTCTGGGCTTAAAACCTGCATGTTTCAGACCCTCCTGAGGCTGGAGCGAGCAGGGAAGTACACTCAGAGCTGGCACTGCCGCTTCCTGTGGATACTCTGCTGCGGGAAGTGCCAAGGGCAGGACCTTCTGCCCCTGGTTTTTCCGTATTTTCTGATTGAGCCTCCACATCTCCGGGCTGACCAAGCCCAGCTCTGCAGGCTCCTCTCAGCCAGCCCAAGCTCTGCCTCATCAGCCTGGCCATTGCTGCACTCAGGTCCAGCGATGTCCTCCAGAGACCTCCTGGGTGTCCTGGACCCTGCTTGCTGTCCCTCCACAGCCGCCGCTGGGGTGGCTCAGGTCCCCCATGAGGAGCAGAACTTGGAAACACAGGGTTTCTACACGTTTGAAAGCTTCTGCTGCTTCTCCTGGGATGAGGCTCCTGGTGAGCTCCCCAAATGCTGATGGGGCCAAGACCCCAAAACCTTGTCCTCAAGCTACTTCTGTTTAGGAGCATCCACATCCAGCTGTGGGCCACTGGCCACAGCTCCCTGCACTCATTGAGAACTGGCCTCCCGACACAGCTCAGACAAACCTAAATCCCAAAAAAAAAGCCATTTCCTTCCATAAACAGTTTACCTTTCCAGGTCCCTGTGCTCCTGTCTGGATCTCACAGTGCAGGGTTGTTGCACTAACGGAGAATGGAAAGAAAAAGGAAAAGGCAAAAAAACCTGGGATGGAAAACTGGAGTTGGAAGGGCTGAAAAGGCTCCAAGGAAAGTCCGTGGCAGCCACAAGTTAGGGAGAGGCAGTGGGTCCTAATGGCTGGCAAACTGGAAAGAGGCTTAAAAGAGGAAAAGCAGGAGGGACAAAAAATTATTTCCATGCTGCTGGGAGCTGTTGGATGAACTCATTCCAGATACTAAAGGCTTTACCAGCCGGTGCACCCGGATTACACCACACCTGAGCCCTGTCCAGCTGGGGGAAATCGAGTCCCCTTCTCCTGCCCTGCAGAGGCTGCAGCCCACGTCCAGGTGGGAGCAAAGCCAGGAGCTGCTGGCCACTGTTTTAGCCGCTGCTGGGCAGCTTCCAGCAAGAGCTGGATAACCCCAGATTGGTTAACATGATCTTTTATTCCATGTCTGCCTGCTCCAAAGGGTGACGGAGAAGCAGCCCCAGCCCTGGAGCCAGGCAAGTGTCCCCTGCGAGGGGATGCTCCAGTCCCTTCTACCTGACCCCTGGCTCCTGGTGTGGGTTACAAATTCCTCATATTTAACAGTGAGGGGGATATCCCAGGGATACCAGCGACAGCAGGCAGGAATTCCCCACTGCAGGGAAGCTTTTACGCAAGATGGAGAGGGCTTTTCCAGCAGAGCTCCTCGGGATCAGGGAATAATGAATTCCCCACGCCTGCTGGCTGCAGCTGCGCAGGAGAGGCCGAGTGATGCCGCCGGCCTGGCTGCCAGCCAGGAACACCTCCCGGGATACACAAATCACCAGCTGCTCCTGGCAGCCTACACCACCAGCGTAGCCACTTCACTGAGTGTGGCCTCTGCCACCACCAGGAGTTGCTTTTGGCTGGGATCTGCAAAGGGCTTGGGAATGTACACCTGGAACGGACACCTCGGGGCCGTGGCGTGGCTCACGTGGTCCCTGTGGTCCTGGCATGGGATCAGCTTGGATACCTGATATCCACAGAATGACCCCATGGCTTCACCCAAAGCCCAGCGCAGGCAGAACTGGTGCCTGGAGGAGCAGAAGAGCGGGGCAACAGTTTTAAGCTAAAAGAGGAGAGATTTTAAATCAAAGGAAGAAATTCTTTACTCAGTGGTGAGGCCCTGGCACAGGTTGCCCATAGAGGCTGTGGCTGCCCCTGGATCCCTGGAAGTGTCCAAGGTCAGGTTAGACAGGGCTTGGAGCAACCTGGGATAGTGGAAGGTGTCCCTGCCTACAGCAGAGGACTGGAACAAGATGATCTTTAAGGTCCCTTGTAACTAAAACCGTTCTGTGTTTCTATGATTTTTCCTCTTTCCTCTAAGAAAACACCGCACTGACCGAGCCTGGTCAGAAGAGACAAGGCCCAGCTCAGCTAAAATTCCCATTTTTCTAAAGAAAATAAAATTTTGAGCTAATTTTAAATAATAGCAAATTTTTAAAAACCTCATCCTGGCAGGTAGACTCTGCTTTTGGACAAACCAGCTCCATCCCCATCCCTGTGAGGAGCCAGCGCTGGTGAGTGTTTGCAGCATCACCCGACAGTGGGATGCAGCAGAGGGGCTGCGTGCCCTTCTCCCACCCCATGCCCCCATCCTGGCATCGGAGTGACCCCTGGGCCTCCCGATAAAGCGTTTCCAGCCTCATGGAAGCTCCTGCTCCTCCTGCGGCGAGCAGAGCTCGGGGCAGGGCTCAGCAGAGGGAGCCACAGACTGTGCGTCCCCGGGCAGGCGCTGCGGAGCCGGGAACAGCCTCTCTCGGCATTCCCGACCTCGGGCATCGCCCAGCGGGACCAGCGCCTCTGCAAACCCCCTCAGCTATTCCTCTCTCCCTCCCTCTCGCTGCTGCTCAAAAACCTTCACACTGAGGCACTGCAGCGTGTCCTGACTGGAGCAGCAGCAGTCACCTCCTCCAGGCATTCCTGCGGCTCTCCAGCAGGTCCGTGCCTTGTTCCAGGACCAGGGAACTGAAGAAATGCCAGCTGTAGGATGAGCTGTGCCTTCCCTGGTGGAACCCCGGAATGCTGAGAGGGTGCACAGGCAAAACCAGCCCTGCACAGCCCCAACACCACAAACACAACACAAAGTTGTTTAAAACGACAAATCAATTCCTTGTGTATTTTAGCACTATTTCTTTGAATACCGTGATTTATTTTCTGTCTCTCCCAGGCCAGGACTTCTTATTAATAAGAGCTGTAATGTTTTATGTCCCCTCAACTCCTAAATCATGAGTGTAACTTTAACTACAACTGGAAGGCAAAGCTTTTCCTAGAAGCTATTTCCAGGAGCAGGACAGAAGGGCTCAGCCAAGGCTCAAAGGGCACAGCTGGTTACAGGCTCTTTCCCAACTCCAGCAGTGCTCCAGAGAACAGGGGCAGGAACCAGGGGCAGGTAATGAGCAGTTTGAGCTCATTAAGCAACTCTCCAAGGTGAGAGGTTGTGAGGGCTGCAGGAAGACTCTGGGATGATCCCAGCCCTTCCCTGCAGCCACTCAGTCCCTGGAAGGCAGATTTTTGTCTAGCAAGAGCCTAATTTGGGGTCCACAGCTGGAGGAAGTTGTCTGAACCAAAGCATCCTGATGAGCTTGGCAGTGCTGGGATAACTGTTGGCCTCAGTGGGCAGTGAGGACATTTCCAACCTGAATGGTTCCATGATAAACCTGCACCTAAAGGTGGAACACGGAGGGCGAGGACCAAAGAGCCCAGGACCTGCTTGGATATGGCACAGGGATTTATGGACTGGGCACTCCACAGCACAGGGGCAGGAGATGATGGGAGACACCCAAAGTAACCACAGTGAGAGGAAAAAACACAAAGGAGCTGCTCAGATGGGGGACCCTTGAGAAAAAAAATTGGGATAAGCAACAAGTACCACTGGAGCATGTCAGGAAAGGAATGGAGCACACGATAAATCAGGTGGAATCCTGGGAAATGGAGTAGGTCAGGGCTGGGAGTATATCCCTTTATTTAACAGATTTTAGTCCTTCTCTTTTGGTTTTTTGTTTCAGGTTTTGGGGTGGTTTTTGGTTTTGTTTGGTTTGGTTTTTTTGAGCTATAAACACTTTGAAGCTGAATATTTTTTCACCCAAATGAAAACAGATTTTCCCATGATCACAAAACCAGTGAGGCTCCTTCCCAACCCCACACCTTAAAAAAAAAAAAAAAACAAAAAAACAACAACAACAAAAAAAAACAAACAGGGAACAGATAATTTCTTGCAGAAGTGCCTGTTTTCCCAGAGAGACCATTTCCCCCCACAAGCACCAGCTTTAATACACAGCTGTGAGAGAGACAGAACTAACTCAGCTTCACCACAAAGATGAGCCTTGCCAATGCTCCTGGGGCTTCCCAGGAGGGTTATTTCCAAATAGTTCAGACCATTTGGATAAAAAAGACACGAAGGGCTGGAGGGACTTCATTCATCATCCCTTCTCCCTTCCTGACTGCCACAGCGGCACAGACCCTGCAGTCCCCCTTCCCTCTGTGCTTGGGCTGCAAAGCTCCTCAGGAGTCTGGGATCTGTGCATTTTATATTTTTTTCCCCCCTGGATCTCAGCAATATCTGCTTCTGGGAGGCTGGAGGCAGCAGGAATGTCTCTAAGCCAGCCTGGCCACCCTGCACCCAGCTGCACAATTGGGTGGCCCAACCCTGGCTTCACCTTCAAGCTCTCTTGTTGCAGCTGCTCCTGGGATTTCTTCATTCAGGTGCATTTGAACATCTGGCCAGGAACCAGGCATTTCCTCGTTCCAGGGGGAGGAGGCCTCCAGGACAGCTCAAGAAGGGCACAAAAGGACAGTGAAACCCCACGGGCTCAATGCCAGGAGCAGCCACTGCCACCCACCAGCTCTGCTCCAATGTATTGGCTCTTGCTTCCTCTGGCTCCAAGGAAAAGTAAGAAGAAGGTGACACCAAATCCTGGAGGTTTTTGCTTCCCAGTCAGCAGCTGGGGACTCACCTGTGGATAACAGCACCCATCCCAGAGGAGCAACCCAACATCCCACCCAGGAGTGCAGAAACCATCTCCACCTGAGGAGAGGGAGCTCATGCCCTCTCCTCGTGCAGCACCATCACCTCCGAGTCCCCCAAGGATGCTCCCACTCCAAAGGACAACACTGTGCTTTAATGTTCCAGAGACAATGGACTGGTGTGCAGCACAACAGGGGCTGTACATCCTATACATATTTACACACGGGGTGTAGTTAAAGCTCGTGTATTTGAACAATACTGGCATCCCAAAAAACACACCGAGACTGACGACAACAAAAAATGGGAACAAAATCCAAGGCCACGAGTAGAGAGAGGTATGTTTTAAGGACTACAGGTCACATGGGAATAAAAAACAGTGGTGGTGCAACGTGAACTTTATCCTGAATAGAGATAAGTGGTTCAAACGCAGCTTTTTTGGTACCTCAGGAGCAAGACAGCGTTTTATAGAGACTTAATTTCCTAACTAAAGCGAGGAAAGAGAAGTAAATGTACTGGTGTGTGCCCCTTTGGTCCTCAAAATCTCCTTCCAGTCGAGCTAAAAAGAGAGGTTTACTGCCAACTTCAGGCGAGGAAGATTTAAGGCTTTTCAGCTGGATATTTGTAAAATACTGCACTCCAAAGTGGTGATTTCAGGAAAACAAATGCCACGGAGCTGGTGCAGTTTAGCAAAGTGCAGCACAGCTTGTTTACACCAGTGACAAACACGGTTACAGCACCCAATCCTACAGAATCCAGGACGGAGGATGTTATAAAAGATTTTTCCAATAATGCTGTGAAGGTCATCAAAGTCGAATTAGTGTAATTAAACACATGAGCTTGTTCTCCTTGAAAAAGTTCTTTAGGCCCAGTCTGAACACACACAATTTTCATTTTGTTTCCAACACGGGCTGGAGCAAGAGGGAAGAATGTTGGAGAGATGGGGCTGGCCAGATCAGGAACTGCCTCTGAGGTTCGTGTACAGGACATCTTGGATTGATATCCAAGAGCCCCGGGAACCTGTGGGCATCCAAGGCCCTGGCTGACATTTGTTTTGCAAGCTCGGTGTGAGGAGGGTGGTTTTCATTTGCGCCTCATCTTTTCCCAATTAAGAGTTACAAAACACCCATTTAAATGGTCACAAAGCAGAAGTTCAGCCAAGTCCAGCTGGACTGAAACTTTTTGTACCAATTCTACCATTTCCAGAGGTTGCCACATACACAGGAAAAAAAAAAAAAAAGTGGTTTGATTCATTCTGGTGGCCCTGGAAATGCTTTTCTCAGCTGCTCTTACGAAATGAGCTGTTGTCATTTCAGGTTTCTCTGCCCTGGAATGACCCAAACCTGTGGGCAGGGGAGGGGAGGTTCCGTGCGCTGTGCTCAGGATTTCATGCTCGCCTTTGGTCCAGTATTGGAAATGGAAACCTTAGAAAGCTTGGAAAAAATCTTGGAAAAATCTTCGTTTTCATGTTATCAGACTAATTTTAGCTGCTCAGTCTAACCTGCAGAAATCCAAGAAGGAAAGCTCGAGATAGAAATATCATTAAAAACCTCTTTGGATACCTCAGTACTTTGCAGACAGACTCTGCAGGGTTTTTTCCTCACCCTCTGTTAAAGTTTCCTTAAAGACAGGAAGAAACTGGCAGTTCAAGTGTTCAGACATTCTGAGGCACAGAGAAAAAGGTCCATAAAACCCCTTTGTACGGAGATACGACTGTGCCCCCAAATAATTCAGAAGTTAATTCCCTGCCTGTTAAGAGGATAGGAAAAACAGAGTTTACACATTTCTCAAACAAACAAGCAAAAGAAATACACAGAAAGGGAAGGTTAATACTTAATAAGGAGGAACACAAAACACACCAGAGGTAACATCTCAGAGGTATAACACACACATCCAGGTACTGAAACAGACACTTGCAATGAAACAGAGTCAAATAATTCGGGACAATCCCAATCCTGCAAGGATCCACAGCCTTTCAGTTGTTTCCTGTGCTGCTCCACATTTGTTCTAACAAACACAACTATTTCATAAATATCCATTTCAGTCCCAAGCCCCACTTCTCTCCTGGCAGTGGGATATTCTGCCTTACGGATGGAGAAAACGCTTCCAAACTCCTACTTGTAGTTTGTAACTCTGTGACACCAGCATCAGTGGAAATCCAGGAGGAGCCTCCCTCATCCCTACCTCTTCCATTTGCCACCAGAAGTCTTTCACTGCACAAAGACTATGACAACATTTCACAACGATTTAGTTTAGAAGTGGGACGTGGGAACAAGGACAGACAGTGACACGGGACAGGGCAATCCAGAGTGCATCCATCCAGAGGGTGACACAGTTTCAGCTCCTGATGAGCGTCAGGAATTCTTCACGGGTCTTTGGATCTTCCCGGAATACCCCCAACATTGTGCTGGTGACTGTTTTACTGTTCATTTTCTGTACCCCACGCATTACCATGCACATATGCCTAGGAGAGACGAGAGGAGAGTCAGCGCACCAGGAACGCTCGTGGGAAAGGAGCAATCCCATGGGGAGAGATGTTTCTTACGTTCAGCTCTGGGAAGGTAACAAAACCTCCACATCCAGAATGGGAATCTGCAGCAGCTCAGCTGTGGAAGAGAGTCACACCTCAGCCACTGAGCGCTGCCTTCTCTCCCTGATCCCAGGAAAATTCCACCTTCCCAAGGTGCATTCTGATCACAGGGACGTGCCTGTTGCTCAAGGGACATGCCCAAGCTCTGCACTGCTTGAGGAGGTAGAAGGAGCAGGGTATGGATCCGGTGCAGCTGGGACAGCTCCTCGCTGCCACATCTCCACAGAGGATCAGGCAGTGCCCACTTTAAATGGCTCCAGCACTCCAGGATTATTAATTTTTTAATTGCTACTAAAAGTATTTCATTATTAATAAGGTTGTTATTATTATTATTATTGTTGCTGTTGTCTCTCTGCCTGATAACCAAGCACAGCACACAGCCAGAGGGGCAACACGCAGCAGCCCTGCAGCACAGAGCCAGGATCCCACTGAGCTGGGATCCCGTACGTGGAACACCTGGGATCACACTGAGCTGGGATCCCACCCAGGAACACCTGGGATCACACCGAGCTGGGATCCCACCATGAAACACCTGGGATCACACTGAGCTGGGATCCCACCATGAAACACCTGGGATCACACCGAGCTGGGATCCCACCCAGGAACACCTGGGATCACACTGAGCTGGGATCCCACCCAGGAACACCTGGGATCACACCACGCTGGGATACCGTACGTGGAACACCTGGGATCACACTGAGCTGGGATCCCACCATGAAACACCTGGGATCACACCGAGCTGGGATCCCACCCAGGAACACCTGGGATCACACCGAGCTGGGATCCCACCATGAAACACCTGGGATCACACTGAGCTGGGATCCCACCATGAAACACCTGGGATCACACCGAGCTGGGATCCCACCCAGGAACACCTGGGATCACACCGAGCTGGGATCCCACCATGAAACACCTGGGATCACTTACGTAGCTTCCACGACGACGCCGACCCCGGCGGGCTGTAAGGCTTCTGTGATGGCGATTGCAATTTGTTTGGTAAGGCGTTCCTGGACTGAGGGAACAACAGTGAGGTCAGACTCCCAGAATCCCAGAACGATTCGGATTGGAAGGGTCATTAAAGCTCATCTTGTTCCAACCCCCCCAGCAAGGGCAGGGACACCTTCCACAAGACCAGGTTGTTCCGAGCCCCATCCATCCTATCTTCCATACGTATCCTGGAGCAGATCTTTGATTTTCTTGTTTACATTTGGAGCCATTTTGCCTTCCACCTCTCCAACCACAGTTTGCCCTAACAGCTCCTCCATTTCCTATCTTGCAGTTAGATTTTCTTGCCTCTCTGTTTTCTTTCTATTTTTAACGTGCTTGTTCCCAGCTTCACTGCTGCACCATTTATTCCATACACCCAATTTCTGTTCTTAAGGAAAGGAAACGGAGATAAAAAATGAGCTTTTTCCTGCAAATCTTTACTTCCTGCAGCTCTAGCACCCTCTATTAACCAGCCTGATGGTCACACTGAGACTTCTGTCGCCAGGAACAGGCCAAATTCAACCACAGGACAAAGGCAGCAGGCTCAGCCCAACCCAAGGCTTTGGACCCTGCAGCTTTCTCAGGGAAAGGAGGCAGCTCTTGCTTCACTGCCTCAGACAAAAATTCCTGAAGACATCTCTCCAAATCTCTGGAGGAGAGTTCATCCCCAGCAGCATCCGGCTCGTTTAGTTATTGCAGGCAGCTCTGCCTGGTAGCACATTTATCCTGGGAATCCGTGCCGCAATTCCTTCCTCCATCTCCTTTCCCAGGCAGATGTTACCCTGCACTGGGAATGCAGGGGCTAAGTACAATAAAAAGGTGAGAAAAACCTCTTCAAGAAGCGTTTGTCTCCACTCCTGAACTCTGTATCTCTATAGTCCACCCTCAATTAGCAGCCCCCTGCACTGACTAGGAGAGGAATGCACGAAACAAACCCAAAATTTCATGTTTACCTTGTAATCTTCTACTGTATATTTCCACGATCCTAAAGGAGAAAGGAAAAAAGACAGTATTACAGTTATTTCCAGCTGGCCACTGACTGATCTTCACAATTAACTTGAAATCCGTGGCCATGCTGCTGCCCAGCCCCGGGCTGGCCTCTCTCACGGGCTTCCCGTGGCTCATCCCTGTGTTTGGTGAGAGGCTCCCCCCACCTGCAGCCCCAGGCACCATTTCAGGGCAAACCGGTCACTTCTCCTTGGGTCTCCTGCTGTTGGTTTGGAATTCCTTGCATCCGCAGGCACCTGCACCGCACAGCTGCGGGGTGATCCATGCCCAAAGACTCCCTGAACCCTAAGCCCCGAGCTGAGGCCAGAACACCTCCTTGTGCTTCAGACTAAACCAAACGCTGCCCTAAGGACAATTCGGATAATGGATTCCCAGAAGGCTCCTGAAATTGAGCAAGAAATGTTTTGGATTCTTGCATTTAACCACAAATTTAGCTAAGAACAATGAGACAGAATTGGTCTTATTAAAAACAGAATCTGCCCATCCATGTTTCACCCCATCCCTCACATTTCAGTGCAGGAATCACCTTCATGATCCCCTCCAACACGACTTCAAATTTAAGCCATTGCTGGGCAATGCAAGTGACACCTATTGACAGTTCTAGAATCCACGCACTTAAAAAAATCCATATAATTGCTCTGTAACGCCAGGGGTTGTTCATGCCAACCTCAAATGCTTAATTACACTTCAAGTGGCCACAAAAAAGGAGTTGCTGCAGCAAGCTTTGATACCTGCCTGGTCACACCTGACAAAAGCCAGACACTGGCTGGCAGCCCGAGGCATCACTTACAAGAATCATCCCCGACAATGAGACTCTCCTGCTGTTTTGGAGAGAATTAAATGCACAAATTCCCCTCCAGCAATGAAATATTTGGTTTGTAGCATAAACCAAAGCAACATAATATTTAGATTAACTATATAACAACACGCTGATGCTCAGGTGTTGCGTAGAAGTCCTAACAAAGTGTTTATGTAAAAACAGTTGTTTGAAAGAGCATTTTCAAGCCTGAGCTTAAAATCCAGAGAAAGATGTTTGTTTACTGAATACAGGTCATCCACAGCTACAGAAACTCACCACATTAGACTAATCCTATTATGAAAGATTAGGCCTAGAGCACCAACAGCCTCACAAATCTTTGCTTGAACACTGGTTGCATTATATAGGGCACGCAAGGGAGGCACGGTTTGGCCCCCAACCTCTTCGTGGCAAGCACTCAAAAGTGAGAACATTTTGTTATACAAGAATCTAATCTTTTCATTATTGCAGTCTGTGGGAGTCTTACCCTCGCTTTAAAAAGAGGCAGGATTTAACTTTTGGGCACAGTGCAGGGAACCTTGCACTTATGGATGCAGAATAAATAGTAGGGAAATTGTACATTCCCAGCACCACGGTGCCACTTGCATTTAAAAACAAAAATCACTGAAAACCGTTTTTACAACTGCAGCCAAGAGATAAATAGAGGCCAGAGCAAGCAGAAACCAGTGGATGTATATTTCAAACCTGATCCTTAATCCCGCGTTGAAGCCCTACAGAAGTGAAACCGTGTGCTAAGGACAGGCTTTTCAGGAAGGATGGATTCTCTTCAGAAATCCAACCCCAAAAAACATGCAGGGAAAAAAAAAAAAATTACACATTGGACAGCCGATTTCAGCCTTTTAATCAGAGCAAAGTCCACTCCGAAAGCACTGCTGAAGATGCCTCCCTGCAGTACGAGGTCACACAGCACAGACGTGACCTCCAAGGATCCTTCCACTTCCAAACCCAGCTCCCTGTTGTGCAAACAGAGCACAGAGCAGAGCTGGCTCACTTTAGAACATTTCGCTGTCATATCCTGCACGTTTCTTACCCGCCAAGAAAACCCAGCAGGCAGATTTGCAGGGCTAATTCTCATTAGTGTAATTGGAACTGCAGCAGGGTTAGCAGAGCTACCAGGGAAAGCAGCAGCAAAACCTGTGTGGTCCTTCTAAACTGCAGGTGAATTTGCAGATTTGTTTCTCAAAAAGAGACCCTCCCACTCTGAGCCCAAACCATCGGCTAATTGAAGGGCTCTAGCATCCTCTTTCTCACCAGAACTAGAAAGTGTCACTTTATAACAAGAGTCAGTGCAACAGCTGACCCAAGGGCATTTGCTGAGGGAAAAAGCTATTTTACATAACAAATGGATTTCTCAAGTGTATCACAGTTGCTTTGTTTCGTAGGCTGAACCTGATCTATAAAATCTACCCCACGGCGCTCTCAGCGTGTCTTCAGTGAAAGAAAGAAATGCCAAATTTATCTGAAGAGTCAGCTAAGAGATGAAAGCTTTAGATTCAATTTTTATCCGTAAAATGTGTTAATTTACAGTTTGGAAGGTTCAGATTTTTGTTCTTATTAGTCAAGCTACACCCAAGTAGTGAAGAGCTGGAAATTCTCACTGGTTTTTGTGGCCTGCCTTAGAACATGACCGAATTCTCTTGTTCTTTGCCTCAGACCCCAGTGCTCTGGGGCAACTCACAAAAGCATTAGGGTTCTGCTGCAGCCACTGGTGTGAATTCACACACAGCTCCAAGACGTCTCTGTCCTCTCCACCAAAAAAAAAAAAAAAAAAAAAAAACCCACAATGCCGAGGATTGGTCTAAATCCAAATCCAGGACACAAAGTGGGCTGAGCTTTAGAGGGAGAAGAGATTAAAAGGATTAGCACAGTTAGCAGAGCCTGGAATCCTTTTTATAAATTAGCATCACTTTCATTAGAGCACTTACCTAGCAAGCTTGCTGAGGCCAAGCACTTGTTTGTTAGGGAGATAACCAATGTGTACCTAGACAGGGGAGAGCAACCGTTAGCAGCAGCGAAACCACACTTCCGAGGCCACGTGAAACTCATGCACTGACAATGAGATGTGCTTTTGCCCCAGAACTAACTCTGGGGCAGTCCAGAAGCCTTGGCATGTGGGAGGAACATGGCACCATGCAAGCCCGGGGAGTTGTGGAGGTCCTGGTGAAGAACAGGTGAGTTTTCTGAAGGAGCAGAAAAACCACAGCTCTTCCAGAGTCATGGCTTATGTTCCAAGTCTCAGGAATGCTGCAGAGCACTGCTCCACTTGGGTGCAAAGGCAGTCTGTTACTCAGCACAGCACTGTTTGTCTAAAATAAACACGCTTTTCTTTCAAGACCTTAAATGGATTTAGGGAGAAGAAGGAAGTGGGGCTGTGCTTTAGTTCCAGTGAAAGTTCTGATGGCAAGAAGTACTTTGCCACCAAAAATCAAGCTGCACTTCCTGATTTGATTTTTTTCCCTTGTTTTGTTATCAGAGACCATGGATGATTAACTCTGCTTCCATCCTGCTTGAATATGGATTTGCTGAACACGCAGTTGCACTAAATCGGAAGAAGTTTAGTGGAAAAGTTCCCTTCAGATATGAAAGGAAAGACATTTAGCTCTTTGCTTTTCGAAAGCCATGCAGGCTACTGAATTCCAGTGGGTTTACAGCTGTAACAGCTTTTAAACCAGTATGTGTGCCACTGTACCAGAGACTTGAAAAATTAGCCAAGATCCAGCAGGGGAGTGTCAGTGGGCGATTCTGGCTTTGCCTGGAGGCCCCGTCTCAGAATCCTGTGCTGCTGTACCTGCAGTAGAGGTACCACAGTGCACCTGATTACCTGGCTAACTTGCTCATTCCTACCCCTCCTGCTGGGTAATCAACCCACTGACACCTGAAAAGACACGAAACATTTCAGACAAAGTGAGATACACGACTTAGAAACAACTGCTGAATCCTGTTCCCCATATATTTTGGGAATTTCTTCATTTCCTTTAAGGTAGAACTGCAAATGCAAGACCTGCAGGTCAGGGTTTGCAGCCTGCTTGGTTGACCCAGCAGGGCAGTGGTTACTCTGAATATTTAGAGCCACACCAAGCCATTCAGCAGGACTGAGTCGGTGTTTGTGAGGAGGTTTCTCCAAACCACACAGGCTAAACAGCTGGATGTAAAAAAATTGCACGCGCTGCCACAGGAGTAATGGGGAGAATATCCACAGTACACACAAGCAAGAGCAACAGGCACAACAGAAAGCTTGCACAGAAAAAGAGGTCATCCTCTTTGCCAGTAGAAAACACTAACAGCAAGAAAAGAAAGCAGACAAAACTGAGTTGACTCAACGAAATAAACAGCTGGTTTCTGTTCATGTATTTCACTTTTGGGAGACAATTTTCTTGGAACGTATGCGGCACTGATTGAATTTTACAGACCACACAAGCACGTGCTGCTCTTGAACCTGTGAGCACTTCGTGGTAACAGATGGATCAGGCTGAGCTCCATCCTTCGGTGCTGATAAGGGAGTGAAGAGGCTGAGATGTGCAGCCCCCACTCAGAACTCTTCATCACCTCTACAGTGGAGAACTGGAGAAATTTTATTTTCTTTTGGAAGTTGCCGGCATTACAATTCCAACACCCTCGAACACCAGCCCTGTTCACGGGAGTCCCCAGTTAAGCACAGCCAGTTTTGGCCACCCTCTCAATGACTCGGCTCACATAATTAAGGCAGGGCTGCTGATGAGTTTGTTCCACTCACAGGGGGTTTCAGAGATGAATGCGCACTGGATAGCTCTGAGCCAGGAGCTAAATCCGTGACAGAGCCAGTGTGCAGAGTGAGCTGGTTTAATATCAGGATGTCTGCCCTCAAGGCTCTCTGCTGCTTCACGAAGAAGAACTTTGATAGGAAATGTCAGAAACCATTAGATTACTTAGAGTAGGAAAGGTTGAGCATTATATTTCAGGAGCTCAAATTCAAATAAAAGCTCACATTGAGGAGGTCTTCCTTATTTGTATTCTGAAGATTAAACTTCTAGAACCATAGCCGTAAGCAGCGAGTACTTACAGCCTTAAAAGCTTTGCAGCTACAGCTACAAAGTCTTTTACATGTACTTAAGGTCTTTCATTGTGCATTCCCGCATTTGTTCTGTGAGGGAGAGTTACCTTTCCAACAAATGGAACGAGGTGATGCTCACACAATGAGAACATGTCTATGTCCTTCACAATTACCATCTCATCATGGTCTTCGTCAAAGATGGCGTCGTTCAGGACATCTGAAATTAAACATTTGCATTAAAAATAAACACAAAAAGCAGCTCAGGGTCTTCCAGCCAGTGCCTGGGAAAGCTTTGCAGTGAGGGCAGTGCTCTCTCAGGGCTACAGATTTTGGGGTTAAGGTCTGGGGGGCAAGTAAGGAGTAACATCACAAAGCAAGTTTTGGTGTGTGTACAATCCCACATTTGCCACGGCGTCAGACTCCCTACGTGCTGCACCAGAAGTGAGCCTGGAGTGTTTTATCTAAATGATAGCTTGAGCACAGGTTAGAACAGGTCTGGTCTTTGCAGAACTACTGACATCTTAAGAGCAATTAAGCCCACAGCTGACAAAGAGAGCACGGCTCAGAGTGGGCTTCCATCGGCGCTTCCGCAAGCAAAGCTGAGCCTGAGGTCGGACCAAAGCTGAGCCGTGCAGCATCACTATCTCCAAGGAGGCTTTGCATGCAAATAAAATATTCTTATTTCACCCTGTAGCATGCCAGGCAGCAGCTGTTTAGGTACACACAGAAGTCAGAGACACATCTGGGGCGAGATCTGCTGTCCTGATCTGAAGCAGGCAGGCATATCCACACTCCAGCCTAATTCTGCACCTCAGAGTTGGCAGAAAACTGAGGTGCAGAGACCCCCACAGGGACAGAAGGGAGAAGAAACAGCTCAGTAAGAAAAGGAACGTATAATATGACACTTTGTTAATCCCAGAGCTCAGCAGAACAGATCCTCAGTTGATTTTCCACTTTCAGCAGTCCCTTGACAAGTCTCTACACAATCCTACAACACAAAGTATGCAGACACCTGGACCATGCTCAGAGAGCTTAAAAGGAGAGCGATGCCAAGTCAAGAAGCCCGGTCTTTTGAAGAACAAGAGAGGAAAGTTGTGTATGAGGGAGAAACTTGCAGGAGAGAAGCAGCTGTGCAGACAGCAAGGACAAGGAGCTCTGCAAACAAGTTCAGCCGGAAGCAGCACTGAGTGCTTGGAGTTATTTCCACGAAAGCAGAGTCCCACACACCACGGCCAGGAGAGGAACGGGGGCACTCAGGGACCGCCCTCCATGCCCCACGGAGCTCCTGCAGGGGTGGTGGCACAAATCCAGCAGCGGTGCCTGCTCTGCTTGCCTTGGTGCCTTCCCCTGGCACGCACGTCCAGCTAATGGCCACCATCTGCTGTCGATAAGGGATCATCAGCACGGAGCGTTTTAATTTCCTGCTCGCTATCAGCAGCACACAGGTAACCCTGGAAACTGCGCGCAAGATGTTCCGCCTGCGACGCAGGTCCTCTCCTGAGAAGGGCTGGAAACCCTCAAGGCAGCCAGGATGAATCCCAGAAGGCTTTGGATCGGGTCAGAGAGCAGGAGTAGGGGGCACAAAAAGGGTCAGGGATCAACTCCGGAAAGGCACATGATTGTGCTCTTCAAATTTCAGGGTGTAACTTACACCAAGCACTGCTGGAGAGGGTTTTGATAGCACGGGCAGCATCGTGCAGCTGTGTAATTGTGAATTCAGCCAGGAATAGGGAGAATCCGAAGCAGAGGATCTGAACAGGCTCACGGGAGAGGGAAGGGGAGGCAGAGCATCTCTCTGGGTTCTGAGCTCCTCCTGCAGCCGTGCCATTTCCACGGCAGAAAGGCAAACAGTGGCTGCGCAAAACCTGCCGCTGTGGCCAGGGTTATTAAAACAAAATCCAAACAGATCCACGAAGCATCTCCAGAGTGGCTGCTGCTGTTATTAGACCCCCAGCTTGGCTCACACTGGCCTTGCCAGGAGCATATCAGAGCCCGATGTCAGATAGGGATTTACGTCAGCACGCTCGCAAAGCAGACTGTTCAGAACAACCAGAAATGGCCACATTCTCATTAAGAGTCGTGGCAATGTGTGACACAGAGCAGGGCCAGAGCTACAACAGCAGGAACTCCAGCCATGAAACCTCGTATCCGTGTACCTATAGATGCAGTACACGCTAATTAATGTATAAAATATATAGTGATAGATCCGTACAAACTTTCTCTCACAGCTGTGTTGTATCATGGAGAGAGCTCAGCCAAAGAGAAGTTGAAGTGACTTCACGAGTACCACACACTCAGCTTCAGGGAAAAAAAAAGGCATCCTGCATCCTTCTCATGGCCAAAGCAATCAAACAGGAACACAAAATCATCCACCCTTGCGCATTCCCTCTTAAACCGCAGCCCAGTCACAGCAGTGTGGGCAGCGCCCCTACACAGCCAGGGGAGTTTTAGAGGTAAGAAAACAGACCTGCACATCGAGAATGCAGCCACAGAGCTGTGAGGTGCTTCACACTTTGTATTTAGAGTGGTATTGCCAGTTTTGCACCTTGTAATTATTTGGTACTAGCAGCAAGTTGCAGCCAGGTCACAGACAGCACCTGCAGCAAGATGCGCTGATTTTGTCAGCGCCAGCTGCTCCTTGAGAAAAAAAGACCAAGGTCCACAAAGGAAGAAACCAGCTCAGTGTTAGGCCCTCCAAAAACTCCTCCAGAAGTGCCAGGTGATACAAGGACACAAAGGTAAAACAAAGTGTGAGGCTGAAGGCCACTACTTGAGTAAAAGGCCACGGTGTTGAGAGCCCCAGTCACCCCTACTCTGCTCCAGTCCCTCCTGCTCACGTTTCAGAAGCCTCTTTTCCTGAAAAAAAGCACAGCTTGAAGCCTTCCCATCCCTGCAGCTCCCACTTTGGATCCCAAGCCCCATGTTGACAGAGGAGTGAGCAGAGCATCTTTTCACAGCTGCTTCCACCTGTGTCCCACTGCAGCAGTTGTTTGCGGTAATTACACAGGAGATACCTCTCTGGCAGAGACTCACACCTCGCGCTGCGAGGCAATACCATATTATTTAAATTTGTCAGGGGTGGAGGTTTTTAGAGGTTTTTTGAATTTTTATTTTTTTTTTTAAGTTTTTGGTTTTGTTTGTTTGGGGGTTTTTTAGGGTTTTCTTCTTTTTTTTTTTTAAGTTTTTCCATTTGCAATAGCATCAAACAGCGCCTTGACAAGCTCAGCCTGTGTTCTGCAGCACACGTTCTGGAGAATTTAACAGCGCTGAAAGGACGGAAGAGGAAACAGCCTCAGATTAACCAAGCCAGAAGCAAAGATGGGGACAAATTTTTGTCCCTTTCCCCATTCTTTCACTCTACCTCCTATGCCATGCTGCCTGCTTCACTAGCTTGATTTCATGTTTTGTACAGTCAGAGTGCTCTCTAAATTATTCCAGCTGATTTTTCATTCAGTTCCTGTTGTAGAAACTTCCGTGGGCTCCTAAAACTGAACAGACACCTGTGCTGCAAGTTAACTCCTGAAACAGAGCAGAATTAATTTGCCCTTTATCTTCAAAAAGAGTTGATAAAACGGAAAATCAGAACTGGATGAAGACAGAATGAGAAAGACCTTTCAGGATTTTGCGTCAGAGCTAAGCAAAGATACCTGTTGCTATAGAAACTATTTGCATGGCTTTAATGTGACACAGGAAAGCAAAAGCACCTCTGGCAACCACAGAAGGCAGAGCCCACCCAGCTCGGCTCAGGAGGTGAAGGGGATGAAGGATGGCAGCTCTGCAGCAGCTTCCCAGGTCTTCAGAGCTGTCCTTTTTCCCGTGCCCGGGAGTGGAGCGATGCAGGCTGTTCTCACCAGGAGTTAAAGCTCTTCCCCGTGGTGCTCAGTTGCCTCACAGCTGCAGTTTAAGCGCGGGTTGCTCAGTGCCAGCGGGGTGAAGGCAGCCTCGGGAACTCCCCGGCACTGCAGCTTGAGCTCTTCCATGCTGGCAGGGACCAAAGGCACAGGGTTCTCCTGGCACACAGGTCCGGGCTGTCCCCACTGTCCTCTGCTGCCCGTGGGCACCCTCAGGCAGAGCAGGGATGGGTTCAGGCCAAGGCAGGGCGACATCCTATGGGACAAATCACAGCACACCAAAGCCACCAGCTGGAACAAACTAAAGCACTGGCTGAGCTCAGGCACCTCCAGGAGCGCAGAGCTACCCCCAAAGCTATGGCAGAGACCTCACACGAAGCCGGAGCAGGTGATGGTATGGAAGATGCTCCAGAAAAGCAGGGCCATGAGCCAGGGACCAAAGGCTGTCTGGTCTTTAGGGCAGAACCAGCTGGGGGATGCTGGCAGATATTCCTGACTGCCTTTCCCAAGGAGCTCCTCTCCAGCTGAGGACAGATGTAAGTGACAGCAGGAGACATGAGCTAACAGCTGAATGGGTGGCAGGGAAACCAAAAGACTGCAGGGTTAAGAAGAAATCTGGAAGGAAACTGCTGTAAAAACCTCTCAGGAAACTGCTGGGTAAGCAGTAAAATGTAGAGTCAAAACTGACTTTTTTTTTAATTTATTCATGTGATGGCGCTAGAGGTAACTGTAGTTAGGGAAAATATTCCAGACAAGCAACGAGAAAATTATTGCAGCCTTCGAGTATTAAAAAGGCACCAGGAATTTATTACGCATTCAGAGAACCACCTATAAAAACATTAAAGTAAAGGGCTTGTTCTGCTGCAGAAAGTTAATGGCTTCAGGTTGCTACAGAAGGGGAGGCTCTGGCTATGACATTTGCTTCAAGAAGCCTCGAAGAGCTCTAGAAAGAGGCACAACCTGAGATGCCACATGGCTATTTAAATAGGCAATAGAGTTCAAAAGATGCAGAGAAATGAGCACTTGTCACAACACACCTTCCTCGCAGGAACCGGGAGAAACCTGAGACACTAAAGAATTTACACGTTTCTGGCTACTGTTTCAGATTTCATCACCAAAAGACCAGAAACAGACACTCAGCTTCAGACAGGAACATTTGCTTCAGAAGCAAAGCTTAATCCCTCAGTCATCAGAAAGGAGGTGAACCAGAGGAGTGATTTAAGGGACATTTCATAGAAGCAAAGATAAAGGCAGAGCATTATTGCTGTTCGACTAATTCTGCGCGTGATTGGTACAGGTTTGTTTATTTTCCTGTAATACACCCTCCATGTTGCAGTGAGGCTGGAGTCTGTTCATAAGAGATCAGCTCCTGCAGACAGATGAAGCCAAGATTAGGTTCTAGAAGTTGTCCTCCGCCAGGAGATTTATTAATATGAGGGAAAGCAGCGTTATGGAGATGCTCATTAAAATGTACCAGGATTTCAATAACCAGTTCAATGCCCCATGTCATAGAAGGTGCTCATCCACACTTCCTTCTGAAACTGAAACAAAGGAGAAATCAAAGACAAAACACTTTGGAAGAGCAACAGGAACGGTCAGAATCCTGCAACAGCTCAGATCCAAGAAGTTACAGCATTTGATAAACTCCTGACAAAACCCCAACCAAGCTTAGCGTTACTTGAGCATTAACAGGCAGGAGAGATGATCCAGGAAAGTCCCAGTTCCCAGAAGTTTCACTGCGCTTATTGTGTGTTCCGGCATGGTAGGCTTCCCCTATGTGGGGGCAGAGGTTGAAGAAACCCCAAAAAACCTTGCTCTGAACACCCCCTCCCCAGTTTACAAGAAAAAAGCCACGGCTGGAGCACAACAACGCTGAGGTTTCAGCTGTTAATAGATTCTGCTGCTGCATCCATGTCCTCATGGATGAGCCAGCAGCGCCTCGATTCCAGGAAAATCCAGCACCTCCCCAGCTCCTAGCAAAGGGCAGCGCTGCTGATCAAACAGCCCTGTTTGCTTAAGGCCCTGTGTGTTTTGACACAGCAATGCTTAGCACCTCAGCACAGCAAACTGAGCGCGCTGGGAAAATTTATGAGCTTGCGCCATTGTTGTCCTCTCTGAAAATACCAAATCCACACAGACTAAAAGAAAAGAATATTAAGGTCGAATTTTTTCACCCTTCAGCGTAGGAACAGCACATAAACTAACGAGAGAGGAAACAACCTAACCAGTCATTTGCTTCGAAATAAAAGCTGCCCAGCAGAGTCACTTGGCTTCCAGGCAAGTAATGTGCAGCCTTTGGAACCACAGAGGTTCAGAGAGCAAAGTTATCCCCTCCCAGTATTTCTGATTTTCATTTCCCTGTTAAAGACGCTGAAAGGACAGGTGAACCTGCCAGCATGCCTGAAAGCTGCCATGCCATGAGTAAAGGCTGGGAGATTTCTCTGGTAGCAGCTCCCACCATCACCGGCAAGCACACTGTGGTGAACGTGTTTTGCTTTGAGAGTTCATGGCTGATGAGAACAATTTAACTTCCTCCCGCAGATGCAGGCAGCTCATCCAACCCTGTGCCTAATGTTTCCTGGAGGATTACACACTCCAAACCAACTCATTTATGATTCACCTTTCAAAGGCACTGTTCCTGTAACTTACCAGTTGCCTGCGTCTGAAACCTTCAGCTTCAGCTACAAGTTAGTGCTGTCTGCAACCTTGAAATTCCATTTATTCACTCATTTACTGCCTTTGCACACACTTGTGCTTTGTAGCATTTATTGTTAGACCCTCAGACAGCACCTCTGAGCACGACACGAAGCCTTTAGGAAAAGGAGGGGCAAGGTTTAACCTTTGTGCGACAGGTAGCTGCCTGAACCAGCTATCAAAAAGCTGAAGGCACCTGGATCTCACAGCCCTGCTGTTAACCTTCGTTAACCAAGGAGATTATTCTGAAATATTAGTTACACCCAGAAGGAAGAAGCTGATGGATCTGACCCTGGAAAAGCTTGGAACACGTGCTTCTTCACACAGAAGCACTGCATGAAATTGGAAGTTACGTTTTTGGTGACTGTACTGCTCTGCCATCCTCACCAACACACTGAGAGGTTTCTGCTGCAGCAGCTCTGAGTCTACACCAGCGCTCAAGTGTCTGCACTGAGCTGTCAGGGTTTTTAATCTGGTCCCCAGGTGGGTTTTATTTGGAATCACTAGAGGCATTCTTGCTACTCCAATCCAAGTGTGATGACTGGTACTACAGAAGTGAAGAACAGCACATTTGAATACATGCTTTAGGCCTTTAGTAAGGCCAGGATTAATAAAAGACGATCTGGAATTAACAGGAAGACCCAGATACAGATATTTAACAAGTAAATTCTCCTAATGGCTCTGCCACACAACACCGAGCAGCTGCAGAACACAGATAGCAGAGATGAATAGGGGGGTAGAGCAGGAACACTGTCACTGCACCGCTGAAAACAAGTGAGGAAATTCAGAGTGGAAGCTGGAAAGCAGAATCAGCTCCACTGCTCCTCACAAATCTGAATGGAGAGGCACAATTTAGATGTTATCCTCCCTACAATACTACAAAGTTCAGCTGTGGGAGGTATAAACACACAAATACAATCAGCTGTCATGGAAGCAAAGTGACAACACCCAGGACAGAAGATCAAGTGACCAGCACGTTTAACCATGTCCCAAGTGTGTTATGTTCTCAGACACGTGATCATGGAACGGTTTGGGCTGGGAGGGGTCCTTAAAGGCCAGCCAGTCCAACCCCCTGTGATAACACAGCAAAGGAGGACTCAGTCAAGCACACCAGACACAGACCTCTGGCAGGGCGCTGGCAACTTCACACTCTCCAGAAGGAGCTGGGGAAGGGTCTGGAGCAGAGGGAACAGCTGAGGGAGCTGGGAAAGGGGCTCAGCCTGGAGAGAAGGAGGCTCAGGGGGAACCTTCTCACTCTCCACAACTCCCTGACAGGAGGGTGCAGCCAGGGGAGATCAGGCTCTGCTCCCAGGGAACAGGGACAGGACAAGGGGAATCAGCCTCAAGCTGTGCCAGAGAAGGGTCAGTTTGGATATTGGGATAATTTCTTCACTGAAAGGGTGGTCAGGCATTGGCACAGGCTGCCCAGGGCAGTGGTGGAGTCTTCATTCCTGGAGGGATTTCAAAGCCGTGTGGATGTGGCACTTGGGGACATGGGTTAGCAGTGGCCTCGGCAGTGCTGGGAGTAGGGTTGGACTCGATCTTAGAGGGCTTTTTCAACCTAAACAATTCTATAATTTGGATGTATGTCTATCACTTCCTTTATGGAAAATGCAAACACCATCAGAAATGTTGCTCTCCTCCTGCCTCCCTCGGGCAGATGCTGCAGCAGACGAGGTCCAAGAGCTGATTTTAAAGCCTGTCCCTGTTCTGACATTCTCTACCCCGGTTCAGCTGTGTCCCTCTTTCCTGGCTGTACACTCTGGCAGCACCTCCACGCCCTGGCAAGGTCTGTGAGCTCAGCGGGGACCTGTTGCAACACACTTTGCCTCTGGCCACGTGACTGCACAACCACCAGCAGCACCGAGTTTTCACCTGAGGAGCCTTTCTTGGGAAGATGGAATTTGCAGCTATTGTAACAGACCCTTATCTTCTGCCTGTTGCAGGGATAAAGTGGAAACACTACTCAAAACACACTCTGCAAATCACTGCTTTAACCTCTGCCTACCCAGACAGCTCCACACGAGGAGCTGAATAAGCTGAAAAAAAAAAAAAAAAAAAAAAAAGACTGGGAAAATGAGAGGTCAGAGCTGCTTTTTGCCAGGTTTATGGGGAGAGTTTGAGGTTGTTCTGCTTTGGTTTCTCTTTTACAAGCCCCTTGCTGGTCCAGTTCACAGCCTGGCCAGGCAGAGAGTTGGATCAGCATGCCCAAGGGAACAGCACACCAGGATGCTGCAGCAGAGACAGCAGCAGTCCCTCAGTTACTCTCGTGCCCCAATATTTTGTAGCTGTTGGCTCCAAGGTTCATGAGGTATTTAAAACTCTCTAAAAGGAATTTACTCACATACTGACCCTCCTAACAAACTCTTCACCCACTACTTCCTTTGCTGTCTGCTGTGGGCTTGTCCTTCAGCTGCAGCTCTTCCTTCTATTTGGCTGAGAAGAGTGGGGAAAGTGGAATCTGAGTATCCTGCAGGAAGAGGTGGGTAGCTGGAAAGTAAAAGGATTCCCCACCTGACACAGGAAACAATGTTAGTACCACAGCTTCACATGATTCCCTAAAAAGAAAAAAGCATTCCAGGAGCAGAGCACCCAGCAGTGACTTTTTTTTTTGCCCTTGGATACAATACAGCTCTCTCCCAGGTATGGATATTCAGGAGGGGAGTGTCCAGAACTACTCTGCTTAATGAAATGAATGTGAGCGGTCAGAAGAGTATTGAGGTCTCAGAGAATCCACACTGGGGCAGAAAAAAGTTTTTAAAATAACTTCAGGCAGCAAGAGAGGACTTAAGAAGGGCAGCAACCTCATCCAGGTTCAGCACAGAAATTCATGCTCAAATCATCACTAAAGAATTCCTTCTGCAAGAGCCTGACAGGATGCCTCAGACACCTCTGTTTTACAGCAGTAAAATGAGGAAAGTTAATCCCAGTAAACCAAAGCGGTTACCATGAAACCCTGATGAAACCTCACCTCAAGCACATCATGCAGCAGGACTAAGAGAGGGACAAGGATGGCCACTCCTGTATTTGCTGCTGAGACAGGTGTGAACCCAAAAACCTGGGTGGATCTGAAAGGCAAAACAGCTTCCAAGGCAGAAATGCTATTCCTGGGGAAAGCTGAGACACAACATTGGCACAAGAGTCCAAGCTGGCCATGAGTAAATTAATGCTGCAAGTTGTAGTAATCTGATTTCGAAAGAGCCAACAGCCGAGAAATAAAGAAGAAACTAGACACAAAACCAAGCCTTTAAACCGAAGCACAGTGCACTTGGAAAAGGACTCTGATGTGCCAGCAGGAGCTCCCTGATGCCATCCATCAGCACAGTTCAGCCTCTGCGTTCAGCTGCAGCACCCTGGTGCAGCGCTGGAGCAGGCAGACACACCAGGGCTGTGCTCCAGAGAGCTCCTTCCTCAGCCACACTCCGAGACCCTTGCTGGCAGCATTTGCCTTCCTCACTAACAGGAACTTGCCTTTTACTGTGAGAGGGAGCAGAGAGGGGAACTCCCAAGCGCTCAAGGCGGTTTCTTATTGTTTTTATTGGGTACAGTCCTTAGTCAAGAGGCAGAGAAGAGGAAAAGTGATGTAAAAAATAAGATTTTCAAGCAGTATTTACCCTGCACTGGAGCCACGAGTTGTTGGTGAAAACATATCCCCCGGTTCCTCTCCTCACACCCTCATCCAGCAAGCAGAGACTCTCACCTGTATTTGCTGCTGAGACCCTGAGATGGAGAAGGGATCTCCCTGTCCTCCTCCTTTCTCCTGACCTTGCTTCCTTAAGTTTCATTCCCACCTTTGGAAAACCTCACTTGATTAAAGCATCAGTAGAGCAGGACTTTTCCTGAAAAAAATTCAAACCATTTCCGTCTGCTGATCGAAACAAATGTTCCCACCCTGTCTGAACGCAGCCTCGCTCGGCCGGGAAGGGAGGAAGGATGGAACTCCACAAGTTCCTATGCCAGGGCTTGGAAAGTTTCCATCAGAAAAGAGAAAGCAAAAGCACTTCCTCTGCTCGTCCAAACGGGAGGTTTACGACAGAATGGAAACTTTACCTACGCAGAGTTCAATAAAAAACCCCGAGATATTTGGGGAGGGAGGGAACAGCGAGACATACAGGTGATGACCAGGGAGCACCAGGTGGGTGATGCGGCGACAGGGCAAGGACGAAGGAATTTATTGTAAAGAATAAAGCAGCCCAAGCAGGACGCTCCATCCCCGCAGCCCTCCCGCCGGCCCGGCCCGGCCCGGGAGCGCTGCCTACCCGCGATGGTCTCCTGGTAGCCCTTGGTGAAGAACTGCATGGCCGTGGCTGCCCTCCAGGGCGTCTTGAGCAGCCCCTGCCGCTGCGGGTCCTCGCCCAGCGCCCGCAGGATGGAGGTGTAGGCGGCGGCCAGGCTGGGCAGGCTCAGCTCGTTGTCCTCCTCGCTGCGGGGCCGCTCTCCCCGCCACCCATCCCCTCCGCTGCCGCTGCCGGTGCCGGTGCCGCTTACGGGGGATACGCGTGGCTTCTCCGCGGCCGCGGGCGGGGAGGGCGGCGGCCGCTCCTGCCGCGCGTACCCGTTCCAGCCCCGCGCCGCCTCCATGGGCCGCGCTCAGCCCGAGCCGCCGCAGCCCCCGGGCCGTCTCTGCCCGGCCCGAGCGCTCCCGGCCGCTGCCGCCTCCGCCGCTTTTATCCCGCCCGCGCCGCTGCCATTGGCCGCCAGCGCCGCGATGTCACCGCCGCTGCCGTGAGCCGGCGGGAGGAGGCACCGGGGGTGTCCGGGATGCGGTACGGGGGATGTCCCTGGCTGAGACCTGGGATGGGGGTACCGGGAGATCCGAGAGGGTCCCCTGGTTGAGGTGTGTGCTGGGGGCATGGGGGGGGACACCCCCGAGCTGGGAGTACAGTGGGAATCCCTGGGCTGAGGCATGGGAGGAGGGCACAGGGAGATCCCTCAAGCTGGGCGTTTCTCTGGGCTAGGGTTATGGGGGGATTCCCTGAGCTGAGGCATGAGCTGGGGAGTTGGGAGTCCAAAATGGATGCCCCCTTTCATCACCCCAGTAAGGGAGGGGGCTGTGGGGAGTCCAGGGTAAGCAGGAAGGGGATGGAGATGGATGGGATGTGGGTTCGTGCCCTGCACTGCAGCTCCCAGCACCATTCTCCATTTTCTCTCCATTCCCTCAAACTCCTCGAGCTGGGTCCTTTCCCACGAGGGTGATGCTGGCACATCCCTCCCAGTTGCTCCCTGGCACTGCTGGAATGCCACCATCACCATCCTGAGATGCTGTGGGTCACTGGGGTTGGGATGCAATCACCAGAATGATCCCAGGAATGGACTGACCCTCCTTTGGGATCATTCCCAGCACTGCATCCCAGCTGGGCTTCCATCCCTTCAAAGCCCCGATCTCTGCAGACACCTTCCAGCTGCAGGGCTGGTGTGTCCCAATGTTTCCATATTCCCAGCCATGATTCTGGAATTGTGCTAACTCTGATGACCAAGACTAAAGAGTTTGAAGTTTTTCCGTGGGGAGCTTGTCGGCATGCCACCCCAAAAAGGTGGTTTGAGCACCCTGCATCTTCCTGGGCACTTTTGGGGCAAACCCAGCAGACAGAGACAAATTGTCTTTGCCAACAGCCCCTTTTGCCCTGGCCCCACGCTGGGTTCGAGAGTTGGTGAACGAATAAATGCTGGGGCAGATGTTGGGAACACAGGTCCCCTCCAGCTGGAGCTGTTCCGGGATTTTATGAGCTGGAACCTGAGTCTAAAGGTTCAGCTGAGCATAGGGTGAATGCTCGATCAGCCAAGAACGAGCAGGGGGACTAATATTTTCTGGATTGCAACCAAATAAATGGCTGAGATCTAAAGGAGCCACAAACCCTTCTCTTTCCACACCCAAATGGTCCGTAAGGCAGCAGGGACAAATTGTCCCCTTCTAGTGCCCAGGAAATGGTAAATTGCTGGGGAGATAAGGAGGGGAAGGAGCTGTCGCAGGGAGGGGTGTGGAGTGTGACTCACTGGCTTTCCTCCATCTCTTCCTGACACAAGAGCTGCGTGTAACTAAGACAGGCAAGAGGAAAAAAAAAAAAATAAAAAAATACCCCAGCAGCTGTAAGACGCTCCACATTTCCACATTTGTCATTTGGTTTCCGATCACAGGTTTTAGCAGAAGAGTCAGGATGACTCAGGTGAAATCCAGGGGCCTGCAGCCAGCCAGGCTTTACTCCGTTTTATTGCCCTGGGCTCCGACTGGGAACAGGAACTGCAGTAGCTGAGGTTTTGGAGCCCTGAACTGCGTCCCTGCTCCTCCCTAGACACCCAGCTCGTTTCCCAGCCCTCTGAGGATGTCCAAATCTTCTGTTTGAACCAGACAAATTCTCTCACTGTAAACATCCATGGGCCTCAGCAGAACGGTTGCCGCTTCCCTTTGGACCGCAGCGGAGCAGACACGGTTCAGAGGGCTGGGCAGCGTTTCTGAGGAGCTTCAAACCACTGAGACCTAATCACCCATACAGAAAAGGGGTTAGCAAAGGGCATCTGAGCATCCTGGCACTCCCTAGTCGTTGCTCTCTTTGTTTTCATGGAAAGATGAGCTCCCTGCAGAGTCAACCTCGACTTTGTGACAGCCTGAGCTCAGCTGCTGTGGGAGCTGGTTGTAATTTTTCTCCTATTTACGGGGCAAGAAGGGCAGTTCCCAGCTTATTTGCCAGCGTGATCACTGCCTGGCTGTGCAGAAAACCGCTTTTCCCGGGGATGTTTGAGCAGAGGTTGCACACACGGGAGCCGATGCCGGCAGTTCTGTTAATGGCGTTTGCCAGCACGGAATTAGTAGGTTCAGGTAACTGGGATTTGTGCCAGGATGTGGGAGGACACAGCCCAATTCCCAGCCGCAGTGGAGTCCTCTCCCTCTGAAACACAGCCCCACATCAGCTGGGGAAGCAGAAGCACTAAGGCTTGGCCTTTTTGGTTTTTGAAGTACTTTGGGATGAGATTTTATTGATAGTTCCCTATTAATTACACCCCATGTTCTCACTAAACCTTCTCAAGTAAATTTGTCCTTGCTATTTCTGAATCTATACCAAAAAAAGTGAAATGCAGGCTATAAACCAGAAGAATCAGTGAATATTTAAGACGGAAAAGATCTCGAAATCTTGAAGTCCAACCATTCCCCCAGCACTGCCAAGGCCACCACTGACCATGTCCCCATGTGCCACATCCACATGATTTTTGAATGCTTCCATAGATGGTGATTCCAACACTTCCATGGGCCTGTTCCAATGCCTGACCACTGTTTCAGTGATGAAATTTTCCCCAATATCCAATCTAAACCTCCCCTGGCACAGCCTGAGGCCATTTCCTTTCATCCTGTCCCTGTTCCCTGGGAGCAGAGCCCGATCCCCCAGTTGCCCCCTCCTGTCAGGAGCTGTGCAGAGCCAGAAGCTCCCCCTGAGCCTCCTTTGCTCCAGCCTGAGCCCCTTTCCCAGCTCCCTCAGCTGCTTCTCCAGGACTCGTGCTCCACACTCTCCCCTAGAGAGAATGTGCCCTGTTTTTCTCCCCTGTGCTTGCTCAGAACTTGGAGGTTATTGTCACTGTTTAAAGAGAAGACATTTTAAAAGAGCAGCAAAACAGGGAGTGCAAAAAGTCCTGAGATCGTAACTTGAATTATTTTGAAATGTGGAATAAGATCTAGAGGAGGTGGAACCCTTGTGCACCCACTGGAGGGCACTGGGGTGTCCTGGCGAGGGCCAGCGGATGCTGCAGGGGGCCAAAGTCCATGGGAAAGCCCATCAGAGGCCTCTCTTGTCTTTGAAAGCAGGGAAAATATCCAAGAGGGACGGGATGGAGCAGGTCTGTGCTGAGGCTCCAGCTCCTTGACCTGTTTTAGTCTGCCAAGCTGCCTCGTGGCGGTGGTGGCATCGAGTGGGATCCACCTGGGAATAGCTGGAGCATCATTCCCTGGGTGCCAAAGCTGCTCCTCAGGGTTGGAAGAGTGGAGTCCCAAGAGAAACCTCTCCATGTCAAGGCTAAGGATGAAGAGACCCTGGGCAGTCCTCACTGGGGCAGATGAAGCTGTCTGAAAGGTGTTTCAAAGGGAATTGCTGCACCAACAGATGCTAAAAAGCTGTCAAAATAAATAGAAATCATGCACAGAAGACACCTGGTTTCCCTCCGTTGGCTACGGAACAGGATCGTTTAGGGCTGGGCTCAGAGCTTAAAGTTCGAGATGATGAATTCCGCTCTCTCAAACCGCCTGCGTCGAGCCAGCGCCTCATTAACAGCTCAAGCGGCGAACGAGCAAAGCAGATCAATCCTGCTGTTAACAGCCAGCCAGGACACGGCCCCAGAGTGATCCTGGAAGAACAGCCGAGCCCACAAGGCGATGGATGGCACCGTCGCAGCCTGCAGACATCCTCCCGATGCTCTGGAAACACAGCCTGAGGTTTATCAGCCCCTGGAACCACAGTGCGTCAGTTCAAAGAGTGAATCACGAGCGGTTTAATTCTATTACCCAGAATAACGAGCAAAATTGATTACAGGCTCCTAAAATACTGATCTCTTTCAGGAGGATTTGTTGCTCCATGAGGACAGAGGATCACCAGGGTCTGAGGGGTTTTCTGCAGATAGGATCTGCGTTTTAACTTCCTCCGTGGGGGTCTCACATTTTAGAGAGGAGGCTGGGAGTGGAGGCAGTAGTTTCGTCCTGCCCCAGCTTTCCTCTCCTGCCTTTGCAGAGCAAGGACACAGGATCTCATGTCAATGGGCCTTCCATCCCCAGATTTGGAATTTGAAAAACTTCAGAGGAATTGGCATGGGTAGGCTGTAGTGGGCAATTTCATGTTTGTGAGTGTGAAACCAGACATGTAACGCAAATCTCCAGGCTCACGTGGACCTGTATCTTATTTCTTTTTATAACAGAAGCTACCTGACATCAGCCAGGACAGTCTCTAGGTGCCACCATCCCATTCCAACCCATTCTGTACCCAAGGGTGGCTCTGGACTCACCCACCAGGTAGATGGGAACAGCAGCCGTGTCCCTGCATGGCTCCCCTCAATTGCTCCTCGCTGTTATTACCCCAAGGTATCGATAATGTGATTTGGAGACCAGACTGTTCCCTGGCAACACACGGCTTGAAACTATTCCTGCAAATTTTCCCTGCCATTCGTGTCCAATTGAGTCAGGATCAAGTGGCTCTTTTCACAGCCTAGGTCAGTAGTTGTGTTTTGCCTGCCTTTAAGTAAATAATTTACTGTTACGTTTGGACGGCAGCATTCAGCTGAGCACGTTCAGTGCATCGGCCAGGCAGAGGGAGAAGGCAGATCTGCTGTTCCCTGTCAAAGCACTCCATGAGGCACCCGACCTCCTCACAGGCAGCTCTCACAACCCATCCCCGCCTTGGATTATCCAGCCAGGGCCACCAGGCCACCCCATAACCAGCGCAGTGATGTTTTTTGGAAGGAAGCTCAGGTGCATCTCACAGCCGGAAGACCTTTGAGAGGGAAAATCTCGTCCAAATGCAGGCTCTCCCTTGCCCAGCTCCACCCTGAGAATCCAGGAGTGATGGATCCATCCTGACTCTCCCATTCCACAGAATCATAGAATCATTTGGCTTGGGATAAACCTCTAAGATCACCAACCATTAAACCCAATTGCTGAGATTTCAAGCACAGCCAAAGAAAACTCTCCAAATCTCAAATAACATAAAATGGATTCATGACATACAAAGGGCAGCAAGATTTCTGTGTCAGGACTTTGTGTTACACAACACCAAAAAAAATGAGCAGGACATGCAAAACATCCCTGGAAGAGTCCAAGGCCAGGCTGGATGGGGCTTGGAGCAACCTGGGATAGTGAAAGGTGACCCTGTCCATGGCAGGGGGTGGAACAAAGTGGGCTTTAAGGTTCTTTCCAACCCAAACCAAAGAGAAACACCACAGGAGGAGCATTTTCCTCTCATTATATTCCTGTCACCCTCCTCCTTAGCTCATGTCCGGTCCGGCAACATGATGCTCCAAAGACAAGGAAGGCTGGGCTGTGTCATGGCATTGTTTTCCTTCAAAACACAACTATATTATGAAACAAAAGCTGGGAAAGCCAAAGAAAATATTCCTTAGTTTAATTCTAGTTCAAGTGTTCTCACTCTGAGTAAATGCTGAGCTTCCTGCAGAGCTGGCACTCTCTCTGAACTCCAGCAGGTTAGTGCTGCTAACAGACTGTCCGTCGTTTCAGGTTCCTTTTGTTGGGTTTTAGCCGCATCTTTCCAGCCAGGATCAGCTTTGGGATGGATACGGAACATCAGTAGCAACAGAGGTAACTGGAAAAAACGTTCACATAGAGAAATATTCAGGATTATTCTCTTTCGCAGGCTTCATCACCTGTTTTGGTTTTCATACATTACTTTTAAAATGTGACTCTCTTCTCCAGGAAAATGCATGTAAAATGAGGGGTTTTTTTAAGGTCAAATACGCAATGAAACACGACAACAGCCTCAGACACATCAGAGCCTGGTGGGTCAAAAATTGGAGCCATTCAAATCCAATCCAAAGACTGGATCTTTCTCCAGTGCTATTCTCCACCTCTGGTTTTCCAAGCTCCACAGGAACAACCAAGATCGGGCAGGTTCCTCGGAACAATTTCCGTGTTGACTTTTCTAAAATTTCTGGTTTTCCAGCAGAAAGGTAGCAAATTCAGGACAAGCAAATATATCTGAAGACTTCAGTGAAATTCCACTGAATTATTTAGCAACATTCTTTAAAAAGAAAGATTGAAAACAAACAAAAAAAAAAAATCAAAGCCAAAGAGTAGAGATTTAACTCTTTTCACTTGAAAATCCATTCCACATTTTCTGTTTCTTGGTCTGGCATTTCATTTCCACTTGAATTAGGATTTATACTTATCCCTGTCCTGCCGGTGCTGTTGCTGGGTGAGTGCACCCCGTTCCCGGCCGGCTCAGCACAGCTCCCTGGAAAGCTCCGGGTGATGAGGGATGTATTTGTAGCTCTGCCTGGAGCTGTGTAATAGAGCAAACCCCATCTCTGATGATAGAAATGTAACAGCAGCCTCACGGGAGATGATCTTCCCAGCACTAAAGCAGCCGGAATATTCACTTCCACGGGCTCAGGAGCCTTTTTGCTGTTTATGGCCATGGACAGCAAACACCAGGGAACAAGTCCTGAGAGGAGCAGCTGAGGGAGCTGGGGAGGCTCAGGCTGGAGCGAAGGAGGCTCAGGGGGGACCCTCTGGCTCTGCACAGCTCCTGACAGGAGGGGGCAGCCAGTGGGGATTCAGGCTCTGCTCCCAGGGAACAAGGGACAGGATGAGAGGAGAAGCTTTAAATTGTACCATGGGAAGTTTAGATTGGGTATTAGGAAAAAAGTTCCTCACTGGAAGTGTGGTCAGGCTCAGAACAGGCTGCTCAGGACAGTGGTGGAGTCCTCATCCCTGGAAGGATTTAAAAACCCTGTGGATGTGGCACTTGGGGACATGGGTCAGTGGTGGCCTTGGCAGTGCTGGGGCTGGTTGGACTCAGAGGCTTTGGAGGTCTTTTCCAGCCTTAAAAATTCCATTATTCTACCCACAGCCACGCAGCTCTGATGCAAATTTTCGGACCTGGTGTTGGAAACATCTCTGCCAGCTCTAACCAGCCGTGAGATCCCGACGGTGACCCCCAAGGCTGTGGACATAGGGTCTGATGAAACCCACAAATGCCGCACTGCATAAACTGTTCTGCTGGGAGGAAAAACTCGCGGAGATCAGGGACCTGCAGGGTGGTGTCCAGCATCCCCTGTGATTCCCATGAAACCACCCCCTAAATCCAGGCGCCTCCTTTTAAAGCGACCTTTGGCGTGTTTGTTCAGAAGAGCCACACAACTGCAAACATCCAGCTCCCAGAAAATGCCCCTGGAAGTTTACTTTGGCTGTTTCCTCCCTCCACTGGGAGCCAAAAGGACTTTGGGTGCTCTGTAGGACCAGCTTCGGTGCGCTTTGCAGCAGTGGGTGCCTCTCCAGATCTAGTGCAAGGTTTCTCTGCCCAGGAGAAAAACATTTCGGTTCACCAAGCCTGGTGACTTTTCATCAGGATGTTTTCCTTACCACTGGAATCCCTTTTTTCCCCCCGCAATACACCCAAAGAGGCTTTACTGCCTAAAAATAAATCCCAGTCTCTCACAGAACAATTTCTTCCCAGAGAATACAGAAAAATCACTATAATGTTCCTCTTCTCTCCTGAGCTTCCTGCATTATGTCACTGCAAAAACCTATTTATGCTAAATATTATTTGCTGCCCAGTATCAGCTTAAACAAATAAAATGTGAAATAACAGATAAGAACTGTGGATGACAAAAGTTTTGAAGTTGTCAGATCTTCAGGATTTTCTCTCTATTTCCCATCCCTGGTTGACATCATGGTTTTTTTCCCCAAAAAGACCCAGAGCTATTGTTAAATAGTCTAATAAAAATCCTATGTTAAGATTTAATGGCTTTCACTGAAATCTCTATGAATCTTCAATCTACAGATTTCAATGCTAAAATATGTTTTTAATGCAGTCATTCGCCTTTAATATAATAAAAGTTCTGTTTAGGTTGTAAAAGATCTTTAAGATCATCAAGCCCAAGTAATGTATTTTCAACAATAATCACAGAATGGTTTGGGTTGGAAAGGACCTTAAAGATCATCCAGTCCCACCCCCTGCCATGGGCAGGGACACCTTCCACTATCCCAGGTTGCTCCAAGTCCCATCCAAGCTGACCTCAGACATTTCCAGGGATGGGCAGCCACCGTTTCCCTGGGCAACCTGTGCCAGTATGAAGAGGAATGGAAAAAAAAAAAAAAAAACCCAAAACAATGAAAGGATTTGCAAGCTTCGAAAAAAAAGCATTTGAGAACTCTTCAGTCTCAGCTTTTATGCTAAAAGGTTACATTATTTCAACTGATCTCAGAAAATGTTTCAAAATTTGAGTTTGCTTCGAATACATTTATTTGACATCCTGCACTGTCTCCAGAGCAGGGTAAAACCAACTGACTGCCTTAGGGCTGAGAGCTAGAAATCTGTTTACTTTAATTACAGCTACAAAGGAGACTCCACCACCTTAAACAAAGAAACAAGCACGTTTTATTTAAAGAAACAAACAATTACAAACATTACAAGTTCCGAGCACTTTCTGGACCCTGCTGAGGTATGGATTGGGAAAGCACATTTGCACAGTCTGGAATGGCTTGGCTTTGCACACCCGACCTTCCTAACTCAGCTTCTGCTCTGGTTTTCTATCCCTGCCACGGACGTTGAAAATGCAGCTTAACATTGCTGGTGTTCATCTTTCTTCCCCTCACACCCATTTCCCTCGAGTGTCTTACTCTCAAGGCAGTAGGGATGGTCGGGAAGCCATTACTTTGCCTCTCTAAGACCAAAGGGCAGATTTTGGACGTAGTTTACCCTCCCCAGAAGGATTAATCTGCATTTAGCACCCAGTATCACCAGTATAAAGGCCCACAGGGTGCACCACAGCTACACAGCACTGCCTGGGGCTGTGCTGCCGGGGAACAGGCCCATGAGCAGTAACTTGTGAAAGATTGTGAGAGGGGATTCCACACGTCCCTCAAGAGTTGATAAAAAAAAAACAAAAAACACTTTCTAACAGACTATTCAGAGCCAGGCACTCTTTTTGCCAATGCTCTTCGAGCATGGCAGCCAATTCCTCAGCACAGAGGAGTTTCTTCCATGAATGCTATCAGAACACAGACACTGAGAAGGCACCACTTCATTTAGCTCTGCTTGAAGGCAAAAGCTGACAATCTGTTGTTTGCGGATTGATCTAAAGGCCTGGGTTTCTTGGATACATTTGTGTCCTCAGATTTCTGCTCCTGGTCCTTTGTGACTTCATCTTCCTCAGCTGTGGGATGCTTCCGCTTTTTGTCTTCTACTGAGTCACTGACTCTTCCTCCTCTGGCTTTCTCAGTCCACACCTTTGAAGGAGAACAGAAAATTACAAATTAGGCCACAAATTTTTGCCTTATACACCTTATCACTCTGATTTCAGTGTACTGAAATAATTCCTGAGAAGAAGTAGTAAGGATCAAGTAAGGAACTATTTCCTCACTTTCCTTTCTTCTAACAATATTCTCCTTTGAAACTGGACTTCTTTTGAAACTGTATGAGAAATTGAAGCTCTCAATTGTCTTCCTGGAGGAATGAGAAAGCCAAAAGGCCCAACAAGTTAAATTTACAAATTTAATCCCCAGAGAATTAAGCCTGGTTATGTGACTTTAAACTCATTCCTTTCTCTTTTGTTATTTGTTCATTGATTACATTCCTCTCGCAGGCCTCATTTTGGAAAAGCTGCTTTCTGATATTGTTTATTATTTAGTTTATATTTTCATAAATTATTTGTCATAAATCATGGCACAATTCAAAACTGAAATCCATAAAGATAGACAAGGGTGGAATTTAAAGAAAAAAAATTCCTAACTCAAAATAACCCAGAGGTTCACCAGAGGGAAAAAATTATCAAAACCACAGAATTAGAGAATGTTTTCTTACCATCCTTTCCTCTGATGTCAGCATTCTAAATCGACTCATGCCTTCCTTTATTACTTCTGCTTCGTTCAGATCAGGATTATCTGTCAAAATGTTTGCTCTGTTCTCTTCCAGCCACATCTGGAAACCTGTCTTTGGTCTAAAGCAAGCACACCAAAATTGTCTGGTTAAGAAGATTATAGGAAAACCACATCCTCCCAAAGCAACATTTCTGAACAGCACCTAACCGGGTTTTTTCCATTCTCAGAAGACAAGACCTCTCAAGTCAGCAGCCTCCTCTCTCCCACAGCAGGATGCTCAGAGAACATACTGACAAGGCAAGACTAAATCCAGTGTTTTTATTAAAACTGTGATACGTATGGAGATTAACATTCCAGCTTTGGAATGACAAAGCATGATGGTTCTCTTCCCTTCTGACAGGGTCCCACCAACCTAAAAATAGAGCGCATTCATTAGCACATCTCAGCTCATCCTTCTCCCAGCTCTCCATGCCACTTGTAGAACATCATCTGTGAAGGTTCATGAAAAGAATGCCAGTCCAAATGAGTAATAATTACCTTCATCTTCCTCAGTTAAATGAAGCCTAAGTGAAACACGATTGTAGTAATGCGGGTTTTATGAGGAGTGGGATTGCTAGGAAATACATCTGCTCCCCGGGAACGAGACAGATTACAGCCTTAGCTAGGAGGAGATGTGCTCCTTAGGTGATTTAAGTTTTTGTTGAGCTTCTCTTTTAAGAAAACCACCAAAATAAAACTTTTTCACCTAAGACCCTCAGCTTTTAGAGTCTGAGATTTTCTAGAGCTGCTTAAACTTTCAGCATTTCCTGTAGTTGCAACAGACACAGCAGCACGGTTTCATTTATTAAAGGTCCTTACAAGTAGTACCAAGGCAAAAAAACATTGCTCAGAGTCCCAAAATTACATTTCAGATTGCTCATTTATTATTCACTCCCACATTTCTGAAGTGGGCTCACAAATATGACAACTTGTGAGCTAAACTTTATTCTTTATATTAGATTTCTTTGACCAGTCCAACATCTTCAGAAAAAATAAGAACGAAAGAAATTATGTTTCTTCGACCAGTCCAACATCTTCCATAGGTTTTGGTCTTGCATTTTGATCAAAATTGGAATATGGCATTGAGATGCAAGTATCACTCACCTCCTGTTTTCAGCGTTTTCCTGTGCAGTGGCTTTGGTTTCCTGGGACTCATTTCCTGCTTTTCCTCCTCTTTCTTCCACTATTTTTTCACAGGGAGTAGTTGTAGGTGTGCGAAACTGGAAGAAGGAGGCTGCTAAAGCCTACAGAAATTGAGAATAACAAAGAAAAAGGTAAAAACACCTTACTCTCAGACATGTACCACGTAGCCTAACAAACACCAAGCCTTTCCTAAAGACATAAAATATAATAATCACTTGCATTAATAGAACATCTAATCTATCCAATTTCAGCACAGCAGATGTTTACACTGTCTAAGACAAAAGCTCAAGATCAGTACATAAAGTGATTTCTTCAATTGATTTTTTCCTGCTGGTTCATGTGCTTTCATACTTTTTGCACTATGCTTAAATGAATTTTGCCATCGAAGCTGCTTTACTCACAGGGTTTCATACTAGATAAGAGCTGGTAAAATTCAAGTTTTTGTTCTTTCCTCAGGGAAACGATGTAAGGAAGACTACAAACATTACCTGCTTGGTCTTGGGTTTGGGAGTCAGAGGCCTTATAATTGAAGAGTTCTGCTTGTTTACAGCTCGGCTGCCAGACGAAGATGTTTTCTTTGAGTGTTTGCTCATAGTGTCTAAAATATTTGCTGAGGGGACAACTGGGTCCTTTTTGCTGGCTGACACCTAGAAAAAAAGATAAATAGATGTTTTATTTATTTGCTGTCATGTTCCCCTTCAAGGTAGCTGCCGTATTGGAAACTTCAGACAGAATCTGTTGTGGTTTTCAGAGCATCGCAATCGAACCAGCTGCAAAATTCTTACCTTGAATGGATTCACTCGTCCTCGGCTGCTGGATGCAACCAGAACTATTTCAGAGGAAAGAAAAAAGAAGGTAAAAATGTGTGCCCTCACACATATATCTAAATCTTTGAAGCAATGTGCACATTTTAGATGAGTAGAGAGACACTTTAATAACCCCGTGAAGGTTACGCTGTACGTGCTCAGCTATTCTTAGTTATCAGAAATGCCACACAGGACCAGCAGCTTAAAATACAAACCCAGAGGAAGACCCAGTACTTCCTCCACTCCCAAATCCGTTTCCACTCCTATTATTCTTGCTGGAGGGTTGGCAGGTTGCTGGAGGTCACATTCTGCCCCTGCCTGCCCACACTCACGGTTCTACATCAGGATTACTCACGCTGCCTTGCAAGTAATAAATGTGCCTGTGATTAGTGAAACAAACCCATTTGTCACTGTCCTCACTTCTCCCCTGTCCCAAAGAATGCCTCCGTGGCCTAGCCAGGCAGGCACTGATTCAGCATTTGGCACAGCTAAGGCAACCAGAACAGTGTTATGGAACATCACTGGGTATTGAAGACAGCAACAAGGGAACCTCTTAAAAGTGTCAGAACAACAATCAGTGCAACCAGGCCAGGTTGGGCGGGGCTTGGAGCAACCTGGGATGGTGAAAGGTGTCCCTGCCCATGGCAGGGGTTAGAATAAGATGAGCTTTAAGGTCTCTTCCAATCCAAGCCATCCCATGATTCTGTGAATTTACCAGTTGACATCACTGTTATGCACTAAACTTAAGTAGTAATGGCAGAATAGAGGAAAAAAAACAGGAGCAGATATTGTGAAGAATGGCAAAGGGGTCATCCTTTTATCCTGGAATAAATGATTTACTCACCAGACTTCGGAGTGGTCACCTCTGCTGAAGTGACAATTTTGGAGAAAGGATTTGGCTCTCCTGAAAAAAAAAAAAAAAAAAGGGGTACATATTTAAATGCAATAAAATATCAAAGGAAAACTTCTTTAAAAAACAAACAAACAGACAAATAATGAAGAATAGGGCTTGGAGCAACGTGGTCTAGTGGAAGGTGTCCCTGCCCATGGCAGTGGGGCTGGAATTGGATGAACTTTAAGGTCCCTTCCAACCCAAAACCATTTCATGATTCCATGATTACAGTAAAATTATCTTTATTATAAAGCATGACTTTTCATTTTCAGCCAGTACAAACACTTTCACAAAACCATCTGTCACCTTTACCTAGATTTAGAGTTGTATATTTATTTCTTAAACCTTAAGCTTATTCCTTAAATTGTGCCCAGCAAACTACCCATCCATCAATTCAACCCCTGCGAGACTGAAGCCGAAAGAAAAGTAACTGATTAGAAGGTGCCCCAGTCCTTTAGGAATAAAATTAGGCAACGGGAAAAAATCCCCCAGGGGCCCTCCAATGATTCCTGAGTACAATGCACACCCAGCAGCACACTGTGAACTTGTTTCTCTGCAGTGACTGCAGGCACAGGCTGGAATATGAGCTCACTTAATTCCTTATTAAGTCTGCAAAAGTTATCCAGACAACTTCCAGTCTGTTCAGAAAATACATTTATTTCTTACTCCGTTCGTGCACTTCTGGGGTTTCTTCTGCTTCCTCACAGGCATCAGTTTCTTCAGCATCTTCCACTTCCTGGTCCTGCTGAACGCTCCTGCCTGGCAGCCGACTCCATTCCGTGGCAGAGCTGCTGTAACTGAAAGGAAGGAATTCAGCAAAAGGAAGTGGTCATCAAAGTCAGAAGGAAAACTGAAACAACAGAGAGCAAGCTTACTTAATTTAGGCAATAAGAACAATAACATTTGGCATTTATATGCATTATACCTTGATTAAACTGTGATGATTAAATTAAAGATTCATTAACCACTTCATAACTATATTGCCAGAACACTTTGCAACAAATACAAATGCAAATATTAAAGCTCTTCTGTAATCTCCATTTGAGCACATACACCCCCAGTGTCATCAGATCACTTTTCTGCATCCATGAATATATACACAGGTGGTAACAGGGATATATAATTTCATACTGAAGGCATCAAGTTTTAACATTTAATCTGATTATTCGCTAAATTCCCAGTATAGTAGGATGTACAATTCTTGCATTTTCCTCCTAAAAATTGCCAATTACCAAAATCTGTATAACATACTTAAACAAAAGGCTCGTTTCTTTCAACCAAAACAGTCAGTATTAGATTACTCTGGCACTAAGAACAACACAGTTTTTGTGATGGATTTTAACCCTCAGAGTGGTTGAAGTTGCCGACATGGGATTACAGCTTCCACACATGATCCAGGAGAACAAGCCAGAGCCAGAGCATTTAGAAATGAGTTTTGACTGTGAGATTTCACACAGAAGAATAAGGGGAAAAACTACAGATAAGTTCAGGGACTTATCACTTCCTTTTGCTTAAATAAGTCCCAAACTTCATACATAAAATTGCTACAGGAAGACATTGCTTCCAGCAATATGACATAAATGAATATAAATATATAATATTATCTAAATATTGGATATTAATAAAACATTAGATATTAATAAAATATTAGATAATGATATATTAGATAATAAATCTAAATCTGTTAAAAAATAACCCCACTTTTAAAAGGAAACCTCCAAAACACACACACACACACACACACACCCCCCCCCTTTTGCCTCATCATTTTATAAAACAGATGCACGTAGGAGAGGAAAGGATGACAGCACAAATAGAGAGAAAAAGGATGCAAAGCCAACCTGCAGTCAGCTCCATAGCTTTGAAGAGCTGGGATTGGCTAGGAGGTAATAAGACTAAATAAAATAAACTGAGATGGGATATTGAAGAAAAGGAAGGTGTGGAGAAAGATAGGATTTTAAGACAGGTGTTGAATGAATCAAGATTGAGAGACTGCAACAAAGAGGAAAAAAAAAAAGGTGGGAGTCAAATAACCAAATGTAGGGAAAGGTAGGAAGAACAAATTCCAGTCAGAGCAACTTAGTATTGAGGCTGCTTTGACTCTGAAGCTGTTGGACACAGGCACAGGAAGCAAGGAGCGTGCATATTTCCTTCTGTTTTGGTATCCTGGGACTAACGATTCCTCACAAGATATCAAAAGGATGCACCATTTTACAAGTATCATTGACAAGCAAATCAACACAAACTGTCACTTCACCACAAACACTCCGCAAACTGCGGGCCAGAAAAGTGCATCAAAACATTAACAGAGCAGTAAAAACCATCCCAGCTTTTCAGCCACGGAAATTCGCGTTACCCAGCGCTCGAGTGCTCTCTGAAATCCTCTTCCTCCTCTTCGTCTCCCTGTGCTGCTGCCAGCTCCGAGGCTTTTTCCACAGCCATCTCGCTGAGGCGCTGGGCTAAGTTGAGCCGGCGAGAGCGGGAGGCGTATTTGATGGCCAAATTCACCACACTCTGGGTCATGAGGTCAGCAAGTTCCACACAGCGGAACTCACGCTCCAGTTTACAGGAAAGCTGCAAGAGAAGAGGACTGGGGAGTCAAACCCTTCAATTTCACAGCTCCCTCAAGGCTCCTGCAGTAGAATATCATGGTCTTGGTGGAGTGAATGAATAAAGACAAGCCACCATCAATCACGAGCTACATAGCAAAGGAAAAGCTTTTTTATTTCCTTCTTCCCCCCACCCTTCACACTGATAAACAAAAACAAGATTAACTGCAGCCCACCTTTTACCATAGTCTAGACTGGCTGGATCATCAACCCCAAACCAGATTCTTAATAAGATGAATCACATCAACATTTACATCAAATGCCACCTACAAATAAATTATAGAATCATAACATGGTTTGGGTAGGACGGGACTTTAATGCTCATCTCATTCCAACCCCCTGCCATGGGCAAGGACACCTTCCACTATCCCAGGTTTCTCCAAGCCCTGTCCAACCTGGCCTTTAGCACCTCCAGTCTCAGGAATTCTTTCTATTATGTATTTGTACTTACAGCAAACAGCTTCATTAGAAGTTCCTGCTGTTCTTTCACTGCCTGATTTTTAGCATTTTCATCAAATTCATAGCCATTTTTTGATAAGTAATCCATGTGGTTGTGAAACACAACAGAACGCCAGTACTGCTCCTGAAAAAGGGAGAAGGATGTATGTTGGAATTCAGAAGGGAAAAAACATAACCTAATGCCTAACAATTGTCAGTGCATTTTATCAACTTATTCTTAAATGTTCCTTTCCTCTGACAATGAGGATGAGGGGTAGACAATTCTCCTTGAAGTCAATGCCTACCAAAGGCAAAGACAGATACCAACCACACTTACACAAACTGATCCAAACAGTTGTCATGCATGTTGAATTCCATTTATATTACAGGCTTGCAGAAGGATAAGCCCTACACGTTCACCAATATACTATCAGTAAAGACAATTCTAGGATAAGTTGATTATTTTATCTGCTGTCCCACAGCAAACTGGAAGCACTCGAGCATAACTCAGTAAACTTAGACATTTACCTGTGAGACACATAAACAGAAAATACAATGTAACTATGGCTATTAGACTGGGCTATCCCTGTTCAAAATAATTATAAACTTATTCAAAACCAGTATGTTTTCACCAGATGTACTGAAATAACTTTTCTTTACCTATACGTATTCCCTCAAACCAAATGAACAGTTCCTGCCATTCTCCTCACATTATTTTGGATGGAGGGAGGAATGGAAGAAATACTCTATCAGATAAAGAACACGAAGACTGAACCAAATGAAGGAGAATTCATTAAAAATGACTGTGTTTACCACTGAAACTTTTTATCTACACTTCTATAAAGAGAATAAATTTCAAATATCATTAAACTGTTCAAAGGCTAAGGTTCGAGTTTAACGTTCATTTCTCTTTTGTACAGCACAGCTGAGCACCAAAAATTTGAAATACTTAAAACAATAAAAATTAAAGAATACAGATATTTTTCCAGAAGTTGTCCACAGGCACAGCTTGCTTCAACCAGCCTCTAAATAAGCCAAGCCAGAAGACCTGTTTTCAGTGATTATATGAATTTGAATACTTAGTGCATCTTCCAAAAATTTTATTATGCTTAAAATATTAAAACCCAAACATTTGCAAGGGCATCTTGACTGGGATCCCAAAATCTGGTATCACTACCCACTAAAAAATTGAGAGTAAGGAAGACTTCACTTGTCAGAAATAAATTACTTATAGACACAACTCTGCCTCAGCTCTGCCAGTTTTATTTTGCATTCTTCTAGAAACAGTTGTGAACTAAACCGGGAAAGCTGCACAAAACACTGAACCCAAATAGCCTCCTCGGCCGCGTGTTTTACTCAGGGTTTGCACTATCCTCTTTCACAGCAGAGATGATTAATAGGAGTCTTGTGTAATCCCTGCTACAGGGACACCTGAGGCTCCCAGCTGTGGGCTCCACACCATTCCATACCTCCATCTGTCCTTTCTCTGTTGTAACTTGACAATAAGGAAGTTGGAAAGACAGAATTGCTACGGCAGGTCGCGGCAGGGTGGGAGGGAACCGGGCTCCTTTACAAGGAATGCACCTGTGCACAGGAAACAAAACACACCTACAGTCACCAGATGTTCCACATCGAAACCACGTCTCCTAAGCAGCAAGAGACTTTAAGAGGATTTGTCCTTTAGAAAGTGGTAATTAAGTGACTGGCTTAAATACAGCAATGTGTAAGATTGCATGATAAAGGGTTATTTTCACATGGCAAGCAAGAAAAGATTTCAAAAATCAGCAAGGCACACGCTGCTCTTGTTCACACTAGAAACTCCAAATGTGGCATGTAACACACACTGATCTTGATCTCACATAATGTTTGACTTAACAGCTATTACAAAGAACAAATGCAATATATTAAAATCAAAACCCACTGAACAACTGAAGGCATAGACTTATTGTTTCATCATATTTAAAGGAGTAATTTCTGGTAACAACCACTTAAGCAAACCATTGACTGAGGAAGAGCTGTATTTCCTGCAGCACCAGTGCAACATTGACAAAACCAGCGGGGTTTCTGAGCTGCTGTTTCAGAGACTTGACAAAAAAGGACAGGAAGCATCAGTGTTCTGGTTATCTCTTAATTAAGGCATGTGGTGTTTCTACAAAAACCCTTCCCCCTCCTTATCTTCATTATGCTGCTGGCTTTGAGTAAAATGTTCTTTGCAATTCAGAGAGCAGCACTCTCTTTCTTGGAGCAGAAGGAAAAACTCAGGATGAGAGACTCACAGTTGACCATCTTACCAATGTGATGTGTCCTGCACATTTTTGGTGGATTTTCTGGAGGTCAACATAATGATATGGAGGGAGAAACAGGCAGGGAAGCGACATTTAACAGAGATATCAAATTATCTCCCTTATTCCAAAAAAGCAGAGGATTACGAAGGATGTCACATAAGTTTAAATAAAATGCGGTCTCCCACCAAACTCTACAATTGACCATGACTAGTAAAGGAAGAGAGTCTAAATTTCAGTAAAATATGTGAGCTGATGGGTAGGAAAAGGACACAGACCACTGAATAAAAAGCGCTACAAATAAAGATTAGCAACAAAATGTCCAGCATGCACTTCACGTTAAAAAGAAACAGTAATTTAGACACACCAGTATCACATTTTATAAAGAAATGGCTAACTTTCAGCTCAGTATTGGAGCAATTTAACATCCAAAATGTGTCTTCAAGGCCACAGTTAAAATATTAATACAATAACAGACAGCTCTGGTTTATCTGTGTCTAATGATGTAGATTAGTTATAAGACTGGATTCTTTTCAAAGGCACAAAATGGGAAAACACGGTGGGGGGGAAGCTACCAAGAACCCCAAAACCTTGGGGAAAAAAAGAAAAAACAAAACCATCAAAAGCAGGAGTAGATTTCTAAAAACCACCATAACTTTAGAAAGTTTCTCTAGCAACATGCAGTTTTATGAATGTGTCAATAAAGTGCACACACACACCTCTTGGCCAAGGCAAAGAGCCACAATTAATTGGTTACAAATTATAAAACTCTAATGAGTCACTCAAAACCAGTTTAATAATGAATCCACCAGGCAGAATTATATTTGGGAAGTTACCACTTGCTGCGCATATTTACCAGCCACCTGTTTCAGCACAAGCTGAAATTTGCAGTTTCTCTCTGTAAAAAAGTATTGGAAAGGGATCCTCTGGGATTGAACACCAAGACAAACGAAAGCCTTTCCTTATGAACCATCTGACCTGAGCTGCTGGGGATTTTCATGGATGCCAACGACCCAATAATGATCGTATTTCCCTTTGCAGTGCTCTCTGGTGTTGCACACTGGAACCCAAGTGTTCCCAAGTCCTCGGTTCAGCATCCGCACGATTCCCTCGGAATCCACGTAACAAGGGGTACCTGTTTGTTACAAATTAAAACAGTTCCTCTGGCAGGCTGCTAATTACAACCCAGCAAGATGGAAGTGCTGGGTACAGCTGGGAAATGATGGTTTACATGTTTCAGATAGGACCTCCTCTCTCCCAAACACAGCACAAATTAGTTGGGAAAAGGCAGTTTCCTTGGAAAGAAGCGCCACCTTCTGTCAGCCAACACCACTGCTGGTCAACTGACAAGTTCAAAATTAAAGCTTTTTATGGAGAAATCGAATTTATACTGCTTGGGCAGATTCCCAAAGGAAATCAGCTATTATACAGTTACTTTTTATGTTTATTATAAAAGGTCTTCTCAAGCTACCAACTTCAGGGGGTCAGGGAGCTCTAATGGTGTACTGACACAGTTTATTTCTTTTGGCTGAGCAGTAATACCAATCAGGAGAACAAATTCTGATAACATTTGAGTGGGAAAACATTAATGATCTCTGACAAATATATTGAAAGAATAGAAAAATAGAATTTGGTTTAGTGTTGAGGAGGTTGGAAGAAAGAAGTCCAGGTCTCAAGATTAACATTATTAAAAGGACACTAATTACCCAAACTGCTCCATAAAATAACAGGATAGTTTGAGTTGGAAGGGACATCAAAGACCATCTTGTTCCAACCTCTACCATGGGCAAGGACACTTTGCACTATCCCAGGTTGCTCCAAGCCCCATCCAACCTGGCCTTGGACACTTTCAGGGATCTTCTCTGGGCAACGTGCGCCTCCCCACCCTCAGAGGGAAGAATTTCTTCCCATGTCCCATTGATCCCTGCCCTCTGACAGCAGGAAGCCATTCCCTCTTGTCCTGTCACTCCATCCCTTGTCCAAAGTCCCTCTCCAGCTCTCCTGTAATCCCCCAACAGAGTCACTATTTCTCAACACCTCTCATGCAGGTGTTTCATACCTTCTGCAGAGAATCCAACCCACACCAAATAGGATTTCCTTGTGAGAGAAAGAGGGTCTCCATGCAAAATTTGTTTTTTCTTCCTTCCTAGTTCCATCAGCTGTACTCCGAGGCACTGGTCCCCATCAAACCCAGTACCTAGGAAGAAGTTGTTCAGTGACTGTGTTAGCAAACAGAGGAATTGCCTTGGCTCTTGGCTAAATTAGTTTTGAATCAAAACTTAATTCTAATGCAGCGTTATCAATGAATACCACTGTCAGACACACAACTATTTGTCATTTTGGACACACAAGACATGCATAACAACAACTTTCTTAATTTCCTGTAGTAATTCCTTCTGGCACATCTAAACCCAAGTTTAATCTATTAACTTCACTGCCGCAAAATTCTCCCCTTTCCCACAGTTTAATCTCAGCATCCCAATATCAAACGTAGGCGCTGCTGTCAGAAGTCACAGGTCCATGGGTTGTGATGGGTGTGCCTGTAAAAGCATCACCCAGAAGAGGAAGAGGAGAAACACCATGAAGAAAAGAAGAAAACACTCTCTGGTGATTACAAACCAACGGACCAGTGTGTGAAGCCACTGACAGACAAGGATTGAAAACAGCCCCAGTTCAAAAAAAACAGACAAAAGGGAGAAAACTACCTCTGTGAAAAACAATCAACAGCTGCTCTCCATGTCCTGCCATGGACACCACTGGGCCTGGGAGACTGAAGATCTCCTTCTGAACTCCTCCAACTGTGAACACACGGACCAGCAGGGCACTGGTGGCACAGGCAGCCCAGCCCTGACCCAGACAGATGGCCTCAATCTCTTCATCCTTTGGCATATCCACAGTCCACTCCTTGTTGGCATCCCAGGAGCCAAAATGGATGCAGTGGAGCTTGCTAAGGCAGAGACAAAGAGCCAACAAATATTTCAACATGAATTTAATACAATACCTGAAAACACACCAGTGTATTACATTTTTATCAGAGGTCTGTGATGGAACTACAGATGGGACTACAAATTTCAAGTGGTCACTTGCAAAGGTGTTGCTCTTATTATTCAGGAACTGAAGAGTGAGCTTGACTTCCAGCACTGTAGATTTTGAGTCTCTAAAACCTGAAGCAAAGGTCTGAGGGCAGAATTTTTAGATGGAAGCAGGTAAATGTCTTCCTTCGCACCCTGAACATCAGCTCTTATTAGAAATCTGTCATATTATGTTGTCTTTCAAAGGGGAAAAATATTAGAAACTTCAGTTCTTAATAATTGAAAACTGCCTAGGACAATCCACAAACATTGTGCCTTTTGAGAGATTACCCATTTCCACTGAGAAAAACACTGACACTTTCGAAGTCAGACAACCAATATATAACAAACAATAGTTTTAAAGGATGCTTTTCAACTTACCACAAGGCTGCACATGTGAAAATAAGAAGAAAGCTCTTTCTTCAAGATATTTCCACAGAAACCAACAATAAAATATTGTTGAAATTGTACTTAAATGCAAGAACAGAGTTTAGCTGGCCCAGCAGCTTAAATCTTTCTGTGGTTTTCATAAACTTGTGTTCTTCACACTTGTAATTCTTATGGGTATCTCCAAACATCTCCTTAGCAACAGTGTGAAAAGAAATAGCTGAACCCTTATGATTGATCTTTGATCTGAGCAGACTGAAAAACTATTGTTCCTGTTTCCAATTCCCTTTGGGCCTGCAATGTGTGAAGTTTCCAGTATATGTATATTCGAAACAGGAATTTAAAAGAAATCCTTAGGAAACAAATTACATTTTTCAACACTCTTGTAATCTTCAAGTAGGTGGAATCTAAAATCCTCAAAATTGGTCGCATAAATAAAACACATGATCAAAAGCCAAAAAGCTCGAAATTGACAGAAGCTGAAAATAAAAGCCAAAATATTTGAAACAAGTCAGAAGTAGCTCCCTATGATGGGTTTTGCAGAGCAAGTCCATGACTTACCTTGCAAGTTCCTCTGTACTCTCACAGGCCAGCAAAATGGCTTCAGCGGAGAGGTCAGCCATGGTGTGGCTCAGGGAGTTTGGGAGGTGCGTGGCATGATGCACAGAGGTGTCATGGAATTCAATATCTATGGCGTTGTCCTGCTCATCGTTGTAGCAGCGAATGATTCCAACGGAATTCCACACCTGGCAAAAAGAACCACACACACCCAAAAAAACCCCATTAAATCAAGAGCCCTAAACTCATCAAATCTACTGCCCTAAACCAGCCTGCTGTTACTATTTTATCTGAAACAAGAGCAGGCGGGAGGCTGGAGGAGGACTGAAGACCTGTGTGATCAGGACTTGTGGTTCCTAAAGCAGCTGAATTAGGCAGAAAGGAGTTTCGCCCTCATTGCTCAGCCATCTTTCTCCTTACCAAATCAAGTGTGAAGAACTTGCAGATAGAAATAAATAGTGACTGATTAACACACAAGACTTAACAGCACAAAAATACCCACAGCTCTGACTAAAAAAGGATTTTTAAATGGATTTGCTAGAATTCAGTAGCACAGATACAAACTGTACAGCTTGATTTTGTCTTAAAGCCAAGTATTTCTTTCTAAAGCTACTGAAATATAAACCAAAACATTATGGAGTCCTTGCATGAAAACAAAGCTACTTTCCATCACTTAGCTTCACACCGTGAAGTATTAACCAAAAAAAAAAAAAAAAAATCTACAATCTTGAATTATATTAAAACACAGCACAAACTGGACAATATTAAACGTAAAAGAAGCATCTAAATCATCACACAGATTTACCATGAATCGGTGCATGAGATGCACAGGAGTGGAGCCAGACTGGAAGGGCTTTTGCCTGGGGGTTGGCATTGGCCCATCATAGAAAGGCTGTTGTGTAGATGACGGCGGCAAAGCTGAAAAGCCACCAATCCGATCATCACCATCATCCTCCTTGTGAAGAAGACTGGAACTAGCTTTTATCAATCCAATATCTAGAAGTTAAAAAAAAAAAAAATTACATCTTATACTCAGTATTATGACAGAATATAGGTTAAAAAATTTTTAAAAGTGAAGATTTCTCTGGAAAATTACAGCAGAATATATCTGAGTAGAGGATGGTCAGGAAAAGAGCTCTGGAAAATAAGTTCATTGTGTACCTAGTGAGTTATCATCATCATCAATTACTGCCCGTCTCATATGGCCTGAGGGTTGCACAACATCATCAGCATCATCCTCATTATCTCCAGTGTTTGGGGAAGAAGGTGGTTCAATCGTATCCCCATTTACATAATCATCATCATCTCCATCAAACAGATCATTGTAGTCTTTGGCCACTGCGCTGGCAACCTAAAACCAGATTAGCAATCAGCACAGAACTTCTTTAGGACACGGAATTCAAGAAGTTAACGCACAAGAGGGAACCTGCAACTCACAAAACAGAACGTTCAATGTAACTTATAACCTAAATAATTACACTCATTCAAGAAATCATTGGTACTGAGCACCTTGTCATTTGGCTCCTCTACATCACCGATATTTTCCAACAGCCCCAGATTTCCTTCAGTGTCTGTGTAAGCAATTTGTTTATATTTAGGGTGCCATGCCAGCCCACAAATTGAGTATTTTTTCTCATGCTTCATCCTAAAAAGGGTAAGAAAATAATGTATTTTTAGTAAGCTCCTTGGGGCAGAATCCTCCCCACCAAGAGTTATTGCAAAAAGTGGTAACACTTACTGGTACAAGAAAATGATATTACACATAATAAGATAATTTATAGGTCATGTTCAGAGTAGACAGCTGCTATAAAAAACAGAGCAAGTCTTCCTTTTCTATGAAGAAAATCACTTAAGGTTTAAAAAGCAATCAGAATCATATTCTTAAAACAACAGTCTCCTGATACATATATAGAAGATAAATTCCCCAGCACTCATTTCTTCCAGAACCACCCAGTTATAGAAAGAACATTATTTGTTTCTCTTGTACTAAACTTTTAAGTTAATCCTGTATCTTTTCCACCCTTTATCCTCACAAAAAAATCATCCCATTAGTTATTTATATAATCTGTCTATGATTCTTAACATAGACATTACAGTTACACTCAGGTTTCTTACCCAAAATATTCAGATAATTCTCTTCTGTTCTACCACACTTAATAATATCTTTGATTTTAATTGCGGGGATAGTTAGGGTTTTTTAAGAGCTTTAACTAACCAAAGTGCAATTTGCCAGTCTGTCCTTTTTTGCCCACAGGTGAGGATGACTGCCTGACTTATCTGTATTTCCCTCACCCTCTAGAAAACACGTTACTGACAATGATGTTGGGGTTTGGGATGTGAGGAAGATTTGTTCCCATCAAAACTATTCTAAAATCAACAATCAGATTCAAAAGCAATAACAGATACTCACAGAAGGGCAGATACCAGAATTTTAACAAAATCCACATTCAAGACCCTTCCCTAAGATGCCTGACAGGTTAAACCATAAAACCCTGTAAATCTTACTTAGGGTTTTAGAGAGGCAGAGTTCTACATTTGCAGAAAAAAGCTTTACAGAAAAGACAACAAAATGCTATTCCAAGAAGGGAAGATGAACTTGGGGATTTATGGAACAACACTCAATACCTCTCGATGCACTGCTGGGTTTCCACATTCCACACCACTATATTCCCATCCACACTTCCAGCTGCCAGGAACTGCCCACAAGGAGACCAGGCCACAACATTCAAGGGCTAAGATAAAAATAAAACAGATAATAATAAAAAGTGACCAATGCATGCACAGCATTCCTATTCTGGAGCTTAAAACAGGCAGATACTGTGGAATAAAAAATTAATAATAATCACCTTTAGCAAACCATATCCAGCTCCTGTATATGGGCTGGGGGCAGGTAGTTCTTTTTCTTTAAAAGCTATTATAAAACGGTTGCTTTTAAAAAAAACATTCTTTAAAGATAGCACACTTATTTTTGTTTCAGAATATCCATCTTCTGTCATTAAACACTGCCATGAGGTCAAACAAAACCCAATTCTACACATGCAGACAGAGGCAGAGTGTATTTTGCAAACTCAGCACCACACGTAGCTTTTTTTATTTTGAACTGAATACAGTTCCATAAATTAAAATCCAAGGCTGTGTGTTCTGCATCTTCGTAACACTGAAAGGTGGTTCTCTTCAACCCAAATATTTCCAAGTACATAGTGAGGCCAAAAGAAAGAAGGTGGCACAGTCAGGTCTACTAAATTTCAGCTCAATAAAATATAAAGTGAACAACTGACATCTCTGTTCTGTGAAGAAATAATACTCCTGACATTTTCTCTAAAAAGCTCAGTATTTAGAGCAATTTGTGAAAACAGATGTTCTTCAGCTGCAGGGGGTGAGTCACCAGGAGACTTCAGAGACCTGGTGGGTTACTATAAATGCAAGAGGGGAATCAGAGCCACATCAAGGTGTTTGACATCATTCAGTATCTCTGCCGTGTTCCAACAGAAAGTAACAGGATCAGAAATTAAACAGAAAATGTGAACAATCATTACCAGGAGAAGGGGGTCAGGGACGGGAGAGATAATGTGCAGAAGACAATTTCTAGGAGAAGAACATTTTAATTACAGAATATTTAACAAGCCCCTGGTTTCTGCACCTACCTGTGTGATGGAGGCGTCCGACAGATCGAATTGACTATCCCAGGTTTCTCTTCTGAACAGTTCAACAACTTTATCTACAGGAACTGCCAGCAGCTGCTCAAAGGAAAAATATTACACATTTTAGAATGAGTTACCTGTCAAACAGAACACTCAACCAGCACAGATCCTTCATTCAGAAGCCTCACAGATGTGACTGCCTCAGTATTTCACAGCTCTCTAACATCCCAGCCGCGCCAACTGAGAGAGGAAGCTGAAGTAATTTAAATTACAAGGTTCTTTAATGCTTTCCACATGCAACAGAGCAAAACATGCGTGTTTTCATTGTAATCTTCATTTCCTTCTGGCAGCAAACTGCACCATAAGGTTAGAAGTTCTTATATATCAAGCATCTGAAACACACACACATATAGTTTCCAATGCTCTGAGCACAAGGCTTAGAATACTCTTTACCCTCCCTCCCCAAACTCCTTTAGATCAGGTTACAATTTCTCAATAAATCTGATTTGAACAGTTGATTCCTAAAACAGCTCACTTCATCTTTGATAAAACTACATAAATGTTACTGGCTGTTTATTTCTTTAGGATTTATTTTTACAGGATTCTAACAATTTGCTTTGTAAGAGAAGCAAGACAACTGCTTACATTCCAAATGCATGTATTTGTTTTTATGTAATATGGATATTGAAACCATTTGTACTGAGGGTGGCATTCACTCTTCCATGGAAAAATGATATATAACACTGTCATAGCAGCCAGGGATTTTGAAGAATCATAGAATCACTTAGGTTAGAAAAGACCTCTAAGGTCATCAAGTCCAACCTGTAATCTGACAGTGCCATCTTCACCACTGACCATGTCCCCAAGTGCCACATCCACAGAGCTTTTAAATCCCTCCAGGGATGGGGACTCCACCACTGCCCTAGGCAGCCTCTGCCAGGTCTGACAGCCCTTCTGGTGAAGAAATTTTTCCTAATGTCCAGTCTAAACCTCCCCTGATGCAGCTTGAGGCCACTTCCTCTTGTCCTGATGCTTGTGACCTGGCAGAAGACACCAACCCCCTACAGCTGTACAGGGCTACATCCTCCTGCAACTGATCTTCAGGTGGAAAGAAAGGGAGCTGAGGAAATATTTACAGAGTAGGGCAAAATTTACTTAAAGCAGAGAAGGACAGAACTCCTTTGATGCTCTGTTGTGAGCAATTTGATTACTTCCCTCGTGTACAATGTTTCTTCCTATTCAGCACAACAAGACTGTTTAATGCTGGTTTGGGCTGACAGCTGGACTCCTGCCAAATGCAGTCTGGAGCTTAGACAAGGAACCATTTCCAGCTTTTTATGTTTCCTAAAAGGGAACTTCACCCCAAATATTTTCCTTACTCCCAGGAGGTGCAATTTAGGCTTGCCCAGATTGAATTCTCCTGTTGGACTTGGAGGCAAAAGAAGGATTAAGATGTGATAAAACAATGTCACTTACCTTCCCAGTGCCAGGTTGCCAGGCAAGCCTGCAGATTGATTTAGCATTTATCACATCATTACATTTCTGCAGCAGCAGCCAGCTTGTCGTGCATGTCTGAAAACAAAATTTAAAAAATAAGCTTTCTAGCTCAGCAAAAATCTACCGTTTAGTATAAATTCTTACAGGAAAAGGCTGGGGGGAAAAAAAAAGGGAAAAATATATCTGAACTGAAATAATCTCTTTCATCAAAATGTAGTAGTACATACTGCTTAAAAATATTTTGTCAATGTAGCCCTGAAACTCTTTTAATGACAATAAAACTACTTGTAACAGAAATAAGATCACAGAATATGTATTTTTAATCAAGTACAGAACAAATGAGCTCATCTATTTTTAGGTTATAGAGAAACGTGGCCAAAAAGCATTTGTCAAACCCAGATCAGCTGCAGCAAGGCGACACACAGCAGCCTGAACATGGTCCCAGCTGGATAAGGAATGAACGCAATCTCAAATCACAGCACAGATTCATGCATCAAACTGCCCCAATCCTGGAACACTCTCAGTAAAACTTCCCCAGAAGGCACCCACTGTCAGGCTAGAACATGAGATTTCACACTACAGCTATGCTCATGTTTTATAAAGGTAGCAATCCACAAGTGTGGGGGGGCTATGCTTTCACCTGTACCTACAGGAATAATTCCACAGGGACTCTTATTCCAGCCAACGGCATTTAGCAAAACTAATGTCATATCCATATGCAGAATTGCCTTATTAAAGCCTTCACCTGAAATCCTCTTTTCAAGTTCCTTGGATTTCCAAGAGCAGAGCCTAAATGTGTTTTTTACCATTAATAAATTGTTCGTTGTAATCAAAATTCCTTAGACCTGAAAGCAACGAGCTGAAATTCTGAAATGAGGAATCTGATGTCAGTTGCTATCCTTATTTTGTCCTTGGCACTCACAGTGTTGGCCAATTAGGAAAGATGAACGGAAGGAATCAGGGATTTCACAGACAGGAAGAACAAAACACAGCTACCCAGGCAACATTTCATAATCAGGTTTTGGAATTTCTCCCAGAAGCAGATAGAAGTATTCTGTGAAGCGTAGCTAGATTTCATCCCCAAAAGGAAAATCCTGCTCAAGGAGGGTTATTTCAGTCCAGCTCTTCTTGCTGTCTGTGAAGTCCTGGATTTCTTAGGAAATACTTGACATGGGAAGGGCAGCCTTTACCTGATCTGCAATGTTCCAGACTCTGACAGAACCATCACAGCTCGCTGATGCCTTGGGAAGAGAATGGAGTAAACAAATTAATAATTAAAGACAGAGAGAAATTAATGCCACAAAATGGAAATATCCCTATATGCTACAGACATATGATACATAGGCAGTTAAGAAGAAAGCTTCCCTGCTGAAACCACTTTAAGGCTTAAAACTTTTCAGTACTGTCATCTTGATAATTGTACTCCGAGCTGCTGTAATTACAAACCCTCATACTTCAAGTGAGCTATTTATTTGCAAAATAGGCTCAAAATTAATATTAAATTTTATAGTGAGGCACTTTTCCTCCTCTAAATTAGATTCCAGAAGAACACAGACAGTAACTGAGTAGTAAAGCAAAGGCTGAGTACACTCCTGGGAGGCAACAAGTTGTGACACACTCCATCACCAGCAAGCTCAGCTAAAATGAAGTTGCCTCATCTGCCCAGTCAGTGGTTGGTTTTTTTGGTAAAAACTACACTTTCAAGTTTTTTCCCCCCAGGGAAAATGAGATTCAAAGCAGAAAGCAAATAAGAAAGTTTTTTTTTTTTTACCAGGTAAACATCCTTGGGATCAAATGACAGGCTTAAAACAGGAGCATCGTGTCCTCGGAATGTTTTCTGCTTGCTGCTGTCAGTCACCTCCACAACTTTGATCAAAAAATCACTGCAGATCACAATGACATCAAATTATTAACATTGGTATTAACAATGACAAACTATGTTTTTATGGCAATAAAAATTGGGCATTAATTATCTTTTGAGGAAGTTACAGCTCTCAACACCATATGATGTAATGGAAAACGAGACTCTGGTGGCTTGTTACAACATGAGTAAGGCCAGACAATTTTTATCAGAATATTATTTTTGTTCATGTCAAAAATCCATAAAATGTGGGTTTTTTTGAAGAAGATATTATGTACACACAGACCATATATGTGTTTAATATAATATTCTACATGACCTAATAAAAATCTCTGCTCAGATACCAGAGAGCTGATGACTTAAGAACTATCTGCTGTGTGAGACCAATATTCATTCCTGTAATTATTTGGTCATGTGGCTTTTAAAAAAAAACAACAAAAAGACGGTGCAAGTAGTTTATTTTGTGTGAGTTTTTAAGACTATTTAGTGTATCAGATTTAGTCTACAACTTCACTCCTTCTTCCGAAATTACAGCCACTGCTGCAGTTTAACTCAAAACGTCAATCCTACCTCCTAAGACAAAGAGCTCCTGTGACAAACTTCCAGCACCACTCCCTCTCAAACCTCATTGCAACACCCTCAGGGAGAAATTTCATTTTTGGACCTAATTCTATAGGGAAAACCATTACTTTTAACTCTTTTCATAGAGCTCATATGAACTGGCAGCCAGTTGGATGTCAAATTTATATAAAACTGAAGATTGCAGACTGCGTGTAAAAATGGAGAAATCTGTGACAAATAAAAGCAATTTTTCTTAGCTGCACTCCTTCTCTTCATGGCTGTCACTTTCTCCTGCATTATCTTACGGAAGACCTCACTGAGCAGTGGCCTGACAGTCTTGTGAGCTCTTGAGAAATGTGGGAGCCCCAGCCAGGCTGCAGGAGTACTGGGGGTTTATAAAAGTTTTAGAAACAGCAAGGAGTTTGCTGTCTGCCTAATCTCTCGAATCGAAGTCCGATCCTGGGGCAGAGCTGTTCCCTCAGAAACAAGCACTGGCAAAGGGCCCAAAGCCATGATCCCTGTCAGATTTGGAGATTACAGTGGTAACTGCCCAGCCTCCCAGTTTTGGTGGAGCTGCTGCCAGAGTTCACAGTCCAGTATGTTCATCCAAAATGCTTTTCTGGTTCAATTCACACCTAGAGGAGTCAGGAAGCAGATCTCTGCCATCTTCCCTGTGGAGCACAAATTCCAGAAGAGAGGCAAGCAGACAGTTTGAATTAGCTATGACTGCCCAAAGAGTTCACCAAATCCAATTAAGAATCACCTGAGCCTTAAATACATGAAAAAAACCCACAAAACCCCCATTGCCTGCTGGCTGTTTTGCCTTCTCTGTCAAAGTACTAGAGTATATTCTGCAAAAGCACACGTGTTGCCCTAAGAAAAGAACTAAACTGCATATTAAATTCCCCCCAGGCAAGCCTTGAAAGTGTCATCTGTTATCATTTGACAGATGAGTGATGCTTATGCCAGAGAATGACTCAAAGCTCTCACACAAATCAGAATCAATCTAACTTTTACATGTGCACATTCATCTGCAGCTCCATGATCCTGAGCAGTCAGGACATCATCCTCAGCTCCCTGTGACAAAACCCTCGATGAGAGGAGACATCCATAAGGGTGAACACTTGTGCATTAGACTGAGAGCTGAAAACACTCAAGTATCATAAAGAAGAGAAATTATTTCACAGCACCAGACTTCTATATAAAACTACTTGGTGGATCAAGTATCTCCCAGAGCATTTTTCCTAAACTTTTCATTCCTTTCTTCCCCTCCACCCCCTTGAATGCTCCACTCCCTTGAAACACTTTAAAGCCCTCAGAGGCTTGTGGGTTCATGGTCTCGTTGGTAAAAATCAGCCTGTGAGGGAGCTGCCAGATTCAGAAGGGCAGCAGTGCTTTTCCTTGTGGTGACCACATTACCTGGATCCAGCAGCAACTTTGGTGCCATCACTGCTAAAGGTGACGTGGTTCACGTGCATGGTGAAACGAGTGAGGAGCCCATCTGGAGCTCCTTCAGGGAATGTGTGGATCTGGACAGTGTTGTTGGAGACCGCCGTGATCAGTCTTCCATTCTGACAACAAAATCCACCACAAAATCTGTTCGTTAAAACATATTTATGCCACTGAGCCAAAAATACTGTCCTGATGTCCCAAATATTTGGGCAGACTCATTTTATTCGTGTAACTGAAATACTTTTTTATTTCTTCCCCCCAAAAAATACAGACAAGCACGGTAACTGTAATAATTTTTCACTTTAACCAAACCAACTTGCATCCTATTTAGATTCTATGCTGCAGCATCAGGAGAGGGCACCCTTGGACTGGAATTCTCAGTTAAATACCACCAGGGAAGGATGAGAAGTTCATAAACTATAGCTCAGTTCTTTGCAGAAAACAGAGGGCAGATGTTTACTAAAAATAAATCCAGATTTTAAAAAGTGCAAGACAAAGGAAATAATTATCCCATACTTGGAAAATAATATCTCTTTGAGTGACAACACTACTCCTCAGTTGTACACAGCAGTAAAAGTTTAAAATAAGTATAAAGAAATGCCTTATTTCCTTTGTCATTGTGTGTATTTTGTGGGGGGTGGCAGTATTGCGGTGTCTTGGGGTGAGGTTATGTATTCCCTATCGTCTGCTTTATGCCCAGAAATGGATTCCCAAATTCCACGGCAGGGAGAAGTTCTGCTGGCTGGGATTGTTTTGAAAAACTCTCCCCTAGGTTTTCCCAGCCTCGGAGTGGAGCAGCTTCTGGCTGCCAGCTAGCTGGGTTTTTTGGGGGCTGTTAGCTGTGGCAGCAGGAGAAGCTGTTTCCCTAGGATGCAGTTTTAAAAGTTACAGGAATCCATTTCTGGGCATAAAGCAGACGATAGGGAATGCATAACCTCACCCCAAGACATGAGGCTGGGGGTTTTTGCTAAGGTGTCTAAAATTATAGTAAAAATCCTGGAGGTAAAGAAAGCAGCAGACAGTAGTAAATAACCTAAAAAAAAAAATAAAGATATTAGATTTATCACCTAAATTACATCAACATCTCAGAACAGTCCCTCATGACATTTCATTAATGAAGAGTAATTTTTGAAAAAGGTTTCCTGATATTTAAGTCTCTCACTATTTAAATATAAAAGATCCTTGAAACTAGTAGCACTTTTTTCAATTTTTCCCACTAGCATTAAACCCAGGATTTTTCCTCATCTATTTTTTAATAGTTTTAGCAATTTCTGGCTCTGCCACTGATTTACTATGAGAGCCCATTCAAGCCATCTCACTTGGTTTGTGAAAGGACAAGTAATGTGATGAAAATCAGCATCAAAACACAGTAAAAATCAATGATGAAAACACATTGTACAGGTATTGAGGAATAGATACATAAGGGATGTTAAAAGGGACATAAGAAAGAGGATTCACTTAAGGGTTTTGAATAGGGTTTCAAATGATAATTTTTATAATGCAATACAAATATGTTAATACTCAGTTATTTCTTCTTTCATCCGCCTCTCCAAAATCACAAGTAGTTGCAAAACAATTTTAAAATTTCTCTTTATCACTTCCAAGTTAACCACACAATATTTGTAGGATTGATGTAGGCTTCTGGAAGTCTCCTCTTCTAAAATTGCCACAAAACCAATATTTCAGACTCACTATTATTAATGTAACGTAACATAAATTGGACATGAAGGAAATAATGTGACAATTCTCAAGCTAAATACATGAACATGCATAGTAAAGATAATGATTTTTCTATTATATAAATCCTCTTCTCACTTTGGGGACACTGGGTCAGAGGCATCTTTAGCCCAAACAACAATTTTTAGAGTGAAACATCAACAAATTATATATAAAAAAAAGTATTAGTCCCTTTATGAAAGCAAGTTTTGATTAATACAGATTATAATTCCTTGGACCTTAACACAGGTCCACATAAAACAACCTCTTGGCTTTCTTCCTAATACGTGATGATCACATCCTATGCTGGGAAACTTCTAGTAACTCACATGGTGAGAAAACACTGGAACAGGTTAAAAAGTTCACTGCACAATTAACTTAATCTGCTGGGTCTGTTTCTCAGAAAGGAGATCAAAGTCAGAAATCAATATAACTGAATGTGAAGGAAGAGGAGGGAAAAATACATTATAAAAGTTTAGTATAAGGAATAATTCCTCTACAGTTGTGCATGGGGTACAATGAATTGTCAGAGGTGATTCCTGTTTAATGTTACCCACAGAAGCAGCATCCCTGAGCTGGAAAAGCCACAGCTGTGAGGAGTTGTGTTAACAACCATACCTTTAGAGCACATGAGTAGGCCTTTTCTCCCACATTAATGGACTTTGGGTCATCGTCATCCAGGTTTTCCCAAATCCTAACATCTCCATCACTGCCACAAGTTACAATGCAGCTGTGGAAGGACACAGGATTTATTAACATCCAGGAATCTGCATTCTTTTTAAGCATTTGGTAGTCACGCCAAACAAGGCCTTTGGTGGTTTCAAGGGATTGTTACTAGATCATCTCGAATGAACGGTCTTCACAACAAGGCTAAAGAACTAAAGAAAGGAATAAAATAATATGGACTTTGACCATACTCAGTATATAAAGTATATCCCTTGAGTCCATTTTGAGAGGACTTGTTTTTTTTTAGTTTACCTTTTATAATCTATAAAAAGGTTACACTAAATATATAGTTTAAATTTATACATTCAAGAGCTAGCACAAGATGAAAAGATAGCAAGCTCAATATTGCATTCCTTCAACTATATTTTTAATTTCTTAGTGCATATATAAACATATTTACTCCCACACTACACTGATTTCTGCTAAATCTATGAAGTCACTCTCACAAAATGTACATATAGAACTTTTATATATATAATACTATACATATATATACAGGGATAAATATATGCTTACGTTTAAGCTATAAATCAATCAGTTCTAAACTCAGAGCAGTTAAATATGTGACAGAGCCAGTTCTCAGCACAGGCACAACCCACAGGATTTCCTGGACATGCCAGGCCATATATGCATCCCAGTATCTCACACGGCAGAGGCTGATATAGAAACTTATAGAACCATTAAGATTGCAAAAGCCCTCTAAGGTCATCAAGTCCAATCGTTCCCCCAGCCCTGCCAAGGCCACCACCAACCCATGTCCCCAGATACCTGTTGTGGTTTGACCCTGGCCAAATGCCAGGCACCTACGACACCTACTCACTTGCTCTCCCCTGCCACAGCTGGGCAGAGGAGAGAAAANCTCTGCATAGCCACGGGTCCCTCCCACAGGAGGCAGTTCTCTGTGAACTCCTCCAGCCTGGGTCCATCTCACAAGCAGCAGCTCATCCAAACCTGCTGCAACGTGAGCTCCCCCCACGGGCACACGGTCCTCCCAAAACTGCTGTGGCGTGGGGTCCCTCGTCCACGGGGTGCAGACCTCCGAGGCCAGGCCGTCCCATCTCGGGAGCAAGGCCTGTCTCTCCACCGGGACTCCCGCTGGACCATGGCCTCCTCCAGGCATCCACCCACTCCGGTGTGGGGCATCTCCCCACGGGCTGCAAGTGGATCTCAGCATTCCCCGTGGGCCCCCGTGGGCTGCAGGGGCACCCCCTGCTTCACCACGGGCCTCACCATGGCCAGCAGAGGAACCTCAGCCCCGGCGCCAGGAGCGCCTCTTCCCCCTCCTTCTCCACGGACCTTGGTGTCTGCATGTTGTTTTCCCTCATATATTCTCACCTCCTCCTTCTCTGGCTAAAAAGAATGTGGTGTGTACCCATTGTTTTGATTTCTTCTTAAATATGTTATCACAGAGGCGTAACCAACATCTTTAATTGGCCCAGCCTTGGCCAGCGGCACGTCCATCATCTTCAGAGCCATCAGAGATTGGCTCTGCTGGACATGGTAAAATCTTTGACAAGCTTCACACAGGAGCCATCTTTGTGGCCCCTCCACTAGCAAAAACCGGGCCAAGCAAAACCAACACAGTGCCACATCCATATGGCTTTTAAATCCCTGCGGGGATGGGAACTCCACCATTGGCCTGGGCAGCCTGTGCCAATGACTGACCATTCTTTCAGTGAAAAACTTTATGCTAATACGAAACTCCTGGGAAAGCAACAGACAAGCCCATCCCTCCCTTAGCCCCTAAGAATGGAGCTCTTACCTGCCAGTGTCATCAAAGCAGACATCAGTGTGTCCCTCGGTGTGGCCATACCGCATTGGCTTCTGTGTTGATGGCATCTTTACTTCCACCTGTTTACAGAGGGGGGAAAAAAGAGGGAAAATAACAGTGATTAAAAGGAAACTCCTCACAAAAAGCATCAGAGGGGGCTGGGGGGCAAGGTGAGAGCTGCTGGGACACCCACCCATTCAACCACCTTTGGGGATGGGAGCACTGTAGGTATGGGAGCATGGGGATGGGGGACATAAGCTGGGGACACGGGGGGCATGGGGACAATAGATGAGAGATGGGGACATAGGAATGGAGACATTGCTGGGAAGGGAGCACGGGGATGGGAGAGGGGGACACTGCGGGAATGGGGGACACAGTCACGGGGACAGGAGATGGGGATACTGTAGGTACGGTGACATTGCAGGGATGGGAGATGGG